>CM018052.1:9409505-10009505 GCA_008638375.1 Nyssa sinensis | reverse complement strand
AAATTCCGGCAGCATATAAAAATCTCTCTTTCAAACAGTTTGGGGAGCAAAAGGGTTGAGCACAACCGAATGCCCTCGTTTCCATATATATAGACACTGGAAGACAAAAGGCTACCCAGTTGGACCGTCACAACGGCTAAAGTGTTAGCTTCAAAATCCCAAACGACGGGGGTGCAATAAATGGAGTATTAAACCACCCTCTCGGGAGAAGCAAAAGGCAGGGCCATACACGTAATACACAGGCTTTTAATCTTTTCCACGTATATGACGTGACGGTTTCTCCATGTCATTAACAATTAAAGGGCCACAGAGGTCCATCAACTATGACGTTTCTTGATTCCTAACAGGTCTGGAGGCAGAAGTTCTGATCAACCAAACTACAATCATAAGGTATCCACTTATTATTATGTCTCCGGATTCAGAACGGTCAGCTTTGAAATGCTTCAAAAAAGAAGTCTCCAATTACTGACCTAAGGCAAGTAAAGAAGCTCGGAACACAGCTACCTACAGAGGAAAATCTGATCTGGTATACACTAAACTCCAGAGCAGCGCTACTTGCAACAATTACCACCATCAACTATATGTTAAGGCACTACAAAGCAACATAACTCAAGACATGCACAAATACTACAGAGTAATATAACTGAGGAAACGAGCGTTAAACAAAAGATTGTTCCATTAACAAATGTATGTTTCAAGTACATTGAAAGGTAATAAAATATACATCCTAAGCCTGATCAGCAGGGATAGGATCAGCGGCCGGAGAAGGTCCGGCAGGAGCAGTATCAACCACCTCAGCCGGTACGACCACTTCCGTGGGATCGACAGGGAGGACATCAGCCACTTCATCCTGGATAACCTCTGAAGGTTCAGATCCGGGCGGCACAATTGAGGAGACATCAAGGTCAGGAAACTTGGCGAGAAGCCGGGAGCGGAAGTTGTTAAACCCAAACGTAATCAAGCGATGGGTCATCCCTTCCAGTCTCGACTTCATCTCCTCCTCATTGTCCACCAATGCCTGCTCCACAGCATCATCGATCTGTTTACGGTGCTGATACCGCATGTCGTTCATCTCCATTTACAACCTTCTTGCCCGCTCAACGGCAAGGTTCTTCTCCGATTCCATCACGATCAAGGAGTTCTGACACTCCTTCAGTTTCTCTGCGGAGTGTTGTGCCTCCGACCGAGCAGTGCCAAGCTGAAGCCCCAGGTCGTCCAGATTGGCCCTAAGTTGGTCAAGCTCCTCCGCAGATGGAGAAACCTCCACCAAAGCAGAAAGGGTATGCAGGGTCTGCATAATACAAAGAAAACAATTCAACACCAGTATAAACGCTTAAAGGAAAGAAAAATAAGGGCCTGACGAGCTCACCTTAACCTGAAGAGTGGTTAAATCAGCAAGAAGCTTCTCCGACTTCTGGGGCCTGAGTTTAACCGAGCCTTTGGCCTAGAAGTCCCTCAGAATTTTCTTGGCCCCCTGATCAGCAACATCAGGAGCCACCGACGATGATGCCCCCTTACCCACTCGACGAGACGGGACTGGGGGAACCACCGAAATGGGGATAGGAGTCTCTTCCTCCCCCTCAGCAGGCTCGGGAGAGGACAGAACCAACCTCCGCTTCTTTTGGACAGGAGGAACCACTGGAGAGGATGCCTCCCCCGTCGCCAAGGACGGTATTGGCCCGCTCTCCCATTGAGCCATCACATTATCAGCAATCTCCTCAACACTACCCCTGGCAGCCATTAATTTATCAGGGTTAACGATGGAAGAATGGTCCCTAATGCTGGGCTTCAGAAGCTTCTTATATTGCTTCTGAATCGAAGAAGAGAAGCCTGGTCTCTTCCACACACTCTTAATTTCAAAACAAGCACAGAAATTGATCAATTCAATAATTGGCGAACAAAATAAATTCAGTACAGCCATGGAAAAGTTGAGCCTCACCCCTTGGCCCAGTGGTCCGAGGGAATACGGAAGGTTGACCCTCAAAGTTCTTGAATTCCCATCCTCCTTTAATAAAAAAGTACCACTTCTTCCAGGTCTTGTTAGAGGAGGGCACAGAAGTAAGGGGTCTGAACCCACTATCAAAAGACATGTAATAAAGGCCCTCCGCCTTTTGAAGTTTTAGATCCATATTGCTACGGATCAAGTCAAGGGACACCTCGACATTATTCATATGCCCTAACACAATGAAGCTCAACAGATGTCTCCAACTGTTAAGGTTCAGGTCTGCGGGGCAAAGGCCAAACCAACAAAAGAATTGTTTTATTATATCAGGAAAGGGGAGAGTAAGACCCATCTCAAACCAGGCTAGATAGGCACAGATTTCCCCCTCTCTAACATCGCTCGGGCGATCCTGAGAATCCGGGACCCTGAAAGTAACATTTGTGGGAAGTTTGAACTTCGCCCATAACTCCTTCAACATACTTTCAGTAATTACACTCTCACCCTCCTCTCTGTAACCGGATCGACCAGAAGTCTCACCAGCCCTGTTCGGGGGCTCATCAAAAGCATCAACAATCCTAACCCCCGGACTAGAGGGGGGTTCTACCAGTCTATTTTCATCAATATTCACCAACTGTAGTCGAGGAACAGCCTCAGAAGGACTTCCCAAACCAGAGTGTGATTCTAAGCCAGACATGGTGAACGAGAGAAAGAAATGAAACAAATGAGAAGGAATGTAGAAGGGGACTAAAAGTCGAACCTGAGATCAAGAAAGGATTATGAACACCGAGTATCCTCCAAACTTCAAGATATGTCAAATGGCGGTCTGGTACTGTAGAAGTAAATACAGAAGAAAGGTATGAAAGACCTTTCCCTCTCTTTATATACACATTCGAAATATGAGCCTTCCAAGACGAGCCGACACAACGGTTGAAAATAATGATGGATTCTCAAGTATCGGCTGCGCAATAAATGACGCGTTAAACCGACGTCTCGAGAAATGGGAAAGCAAAACGTATGACTCTTCACAAAACCCACAACCCTAGTTAAAACCCTAGCTTTTAACAAGGGCTCGGGGGGGGGGAGTAGCTGATATACCACAAACAGACACACCAATCACTTTGAGACACGTGTGCCCACTGAGTTAACAAATCTCGATCCTACAGAGCTGACAATTTCGATCATACAGAACAGCCACAAGCCTTCAGGGTATTCTCATATATGTCTATCATACAGAGCAGCCACAAGCCTTCAGGGCATTCTTATTTATATATCATTCAGAGCCGATAAACTCGGTCATACAGTGCAGATGAAGCCTTCAAGACATTCTCATGTATACATCTTCCAGACCTCCCGTTCTGGACAATATTTATTCAACACTTCCTATGGATCCAACCTTATGGTTTCCTTAACAACTGTCAAGCGGGGAATAAGGAAACGGTCTTCAATGCAGAAACTACTATTTATAGTTATCTCCATCTACGACTCAAGGCTCCAGAAGGTAACTGCAATCTCCGATGATCATATCCCTATATTCATGGCATCGAATCCTAATCAACTTAGGAAAGCCACGGCTTATATATTAAACCCCAGAGGTACGCTTTTACTTTCATGCTCATTCTTTGGCTTTCAATACAGTCTTTCAATTCTCTTACTTACTTAAGCATCGGAGCGGCTACCGCCAGAGCCAATCCGGTGGTCCTCTGATCATCTCTCTGAGTATTCTACAGGTCACGGAGCCCACACGTGTTGCGAGTCAAAAAGTGCAGCATCAAATAAGTTTCCACATCATCTTCAGATTTTGCTTTTATAGTCTACCTAAATTTCTAAATTAGCATTATGAATGATTAAATAATTCCTTGATACTTAACACTTTTATTTAGAACACATTGATCACGCCAATCTAAATATGTGCTTCAGACATAATTATTATTATTGTTCAAATTTTATGCAATGGCTCAACTTTTCTATTACATTACATTCTATGACATTGTCTCTTTACACTGACATTATTTTTCAAGTTCCTTTCTAGAGTTAATGTTTCTAGGTCCAAGGCAATATATTTGTAGTTATTTCAGTACTATGGTCATATATAATGACTTCGTTCTATTATACCAATATAGTCTATCCTTATTATAGACAATAGAAATTAAATAAACTACAGATGGAAATCACAATGTTCCATGAAGGTCCACGTGGCTGCCAAATAACATCCCGCCAGAATGATTGTCCAGCGAGGCAAGCTCCATAAGTTACAATGATGTATCCTCGCTCAATGAAGTCAAGTGGACACAAGAGCCATGTAAAACTCCACCTGCCAAGTGTTCCGGATAGGGTTCCACAAGCTCCACAAGGTACAGTGGCACGTTCCCACATAGAAGGATAACCTCGCAGACAAAAGAGGTGCGAGGAAAAGAGAGATTTTCGACAAAACTCCACTGACCAGATGCTCTGCGCATAATTTCGTGCATAGCTCTCCCATTGGAAATGACTAAAAAACTTAGGGACAAGTCTTAAGAGACTCGTGAATTCAAGATACTTGGGGGTATTGTGGCATAATGGCTTGGATAAGAGGATACTCTAAAGTACCTTATATTAAATGAGGAAGTAACCAAAGCTTATTCCACATTTAATAAGACAATGCTTTGGTCTGACTAGAGATATGAGATTATGACTTTCATTAATGGTACCGTGCAAGGAATCAATACCCATCCTATCGGTTGAAAAGGATGAGACATGTGGCAGAAGAAGAAACTTTCCCGCCTAAAGCCAATACTCTTAGCATGTGCATCCCAGGCTATAAATAAGACAGATTCTATAGCAATAACAACATGACATAAAGGAGAATAATAGGATAAATTAGCATTTGATAAGCTTGGACTCCATCGGAAAAGGCTGTCATTAATATCCTAGGAAGAACATTTGGAATCCTCCCCCTCACTCACTAGCAATTAATGAAGGAAGAGGGTTAGGGCACATTTAATTTTTTCCATGATCTTTACAGAATTCAATCTCCCTAGTCAGCTCATAATCCTCTCCCTAAAACTATTTTATCTTGTAGTGTCAAGAAAGGTGTACTTACTACCCTCTAACATACCCTTATAAACTTCGTCGGGATCGAATACGCTCCCTAGCTTTCTATGCTCATCATCACTCTCCGTAGGTCACTCTGGACAATCTACATTTTTTCCATTCCACTAAGAAGTAGTAGACACCAAATGGCACCACCAGCTGTTTTGAGAAGTGGTCTCAACACTAGGGATCGTACCTAATGAGATGAAATGTGTCCCTCAATAGACCCTACAAGGGAAACTACTACACAGGAGGAGAGTCCCCCCTCCCAAACTCAAACAACATTTTCTTCTCACACCCCCTAGGGCTGTAAATCTGCCAACATCAAATGCCCTTCCTTATGGAGCAATTCCAAGGTTTAAAACATAACAATGGTCCTTACCACCATACTACTCAGGCAGGCTTGCGTCAAACGACCCTCTATTGCTTGTTCTGCAAGGGATACAACATTTGTAATAGGTAATGCTCAATGCTCTTTTAGGAAACTAGTAAGGAAGAGATGACACACCTAATGGCTCAGTAGGGCTCCCAACTCCCCACGATAGGCCCTAGAGGGCACAAAACCCCTGATAGAGGTACAATAGTAAAAAGATTAAAGAGTTTAATAGGCGTCGGTCCCCTTTGCACCACCATAGCTAGTATAACCCCTATTTCACAATTGTCCCTGAACAAAACTTGGTCCGGATCGAACAAGAGGTACTGTAAGAAGGTATCACAAAAAAATCTCTCACCATCTCAGATATTAAAACGGAACTACAATCTTTCCTATAAAGAAAATGACATGGATGTCATTCAGCTGATTTTACACCTCCATATCCCATGGAAATCGCATTATTAACATACCCTAAAGGGTACAAATCAATTAGATTACAGAGGTTTGACGAAAAAAAAAGGTATCTCCTATGAGTATGCCCATTGCTTTATCAGAGCCCTCAATCACCATGGAAACGATAACAACTTAAGGCTCAATGAGTTTTTCAAATCTCGTATGGATTGAACATACAAGTGGTATCTGGGCTTGCCTAAGGGGTCCATTAAAGGGTGGGATGACATGGCAACAAGGTTCCATTCAAAGTTTTTCCACGTGGAATAATGAATTAACAAATGTACACTAGCTAAGTCTCCCAAAAAGGCCAAAAGCCACTTTAGGACTACATCAAGAGCTTTTGTGATAAATATCTCAATTTTTATAAGCCCGTGATAGAAGAAGAACTTGCTAAGATTTGAGTTAATGGAATGACAACTGAGTTCAAAGTCCTCATTATTAACCAAAACATGTCAACCTTTCAAGGTTGGCTGAGGGGGTCAACGTCGTCGGAGAGGCCAAGCCTCAAGAAAAATTTGCCACAATCATCCCAAAAAGAGTTTGGAAAAATGCTGCACTTACCTTTACCAAAGATGATGAATCATCAAGGTCAACAGAAAAAGGGACAAGGGACCCTCCCACCAAAATTTCCCTTTAGGATAAAAAAAAAAAAAAAAAGGTTCGCATCTTGCTCAAGCAATGACTGGATGATTGGCTTTTGGAACAACCAACCCTTATAAAACCCCTTTCCAACAAAGAAAAGTGGAGCAACACTTATTGTGACTTCCATCAATCCACGAACCACCGTCTTATGGATTGCTGGACTCTGAGAAAGTTTTTCCACAAGAAGTTAGCAAAGAACAAGATTCAATTCCTTGACAAAGATAATGTTAACAAAGACCCTCTGCCTCAACATCAAGGCAAGTTAGTCTTCTAAATGTTCACCCTCTATGACCAGTATGACGTACTCCCCAAAGAAAGAGAAATTGCAAAAACATGCCCTATAACCATAGTGACGGATGACCAGATACCTAAAAATACAGAGGAAAATTTTCTTTTTTTATTCATATGATTATATAGTAGGATCCCCAAAAACCACAAGATTGTCACCAGATCGACTCCTACAAAAATTGGAATTTGATTCCCATACTCAATCTAAAACATGGAAGGAGAATCCTACAAGAAATCAATTACAATAAAAACCTCAACACTCCCCCTCAAGTTGGTGCATGGATGTCATACATGCCTAACTTGCCTAAAAAGTTTGAGAACACCTGGCTCGAGACTACTTTGGTAAGGATGTCGGCCAACTGATCTTCTAATCAAATCTTTGGCAACTCCACGCTTCTTTCATCCAACTTCTCCTTGATGAAGAATCTGTCAATCTCGACATGTTTTGTACGATCATGTTGAACCGAATTATGAGCTATGCCACATGCGGCTTTGTTGTCACAATATAGTCGAATCGGTAGCCCAAGTCCTACAAGAGGAGCCTTAGCCAGAATGCCTCACAAATTCCAAGTGACATCCCTCTATATTCAGCTTCTGCACCTGATCATGCAACAACATTTTGCTTATTACTCCTTCAGGTAACGAGATTACCACCTACAAAGGTAAAGTAACCCGAAGTAGATCGCCTGTCATCTACTGCTCTAGCCCAGTCAATATCAATATATACATTTATATTTTGATTGTTTGTGTTTTTAGTGAATAAAATTCCCTTTCCAAGAGCATACTTAGATACCTCAAAATGCGCATGACTACATTCATATGTTGCTCTCCAAGATTATGCATAAACTAGCTGACAATACTCAATACATAAACAAGATCCGGTCTTGTATGTGCTAAATACATCAATCTCCCAACAAGTCTCTAGTATCTCCTTTTGTCAACTAGTACCTGATCAGACTCAATACATAACTTCAAACCTTCCTCTACTGGTGTATGAGTTGGTTGACATGCTGTCATACCAGTTTCCTGCAATAAATCTAAGACATACTTTCTTTGAGAGAGGAATATTCCTTTATTAGATCTAGACACTTCGATCCCAAGAAAATATTTCAAAGGACCTAGGTCTTTCATTTCGAATTCTCTAGACAAGTACTTTTATAGAGCCTTCCTTTCTTCTGGATCATTTCCTGTAACCACCATGTCATCTACATATACAATCAGTGCAGTGATCTTTCCTTGTTATTTCTTTAGGAACAAAGTGTGGTCTGAGTTGCTCTGTCGATAACCAAAGGCTGTCATAGACTTTATAAACCTTCCAAACCATGCTCTCGGAGACTGTTTCAACCCATATAGTGATTTCTTTAGTCTGAATACCTTCTGACTATGCTTATTTGATATCACGTATCCTGGTGGAAGATCCGTGTAGACTTCCTCAGATAACTCACAGTGTAGAAAATCATTCTTTTTATCGAACTGTTGCAATGGCCAATCCAAGTTTGCTGCTAATGATAGCAAGACCCGCACTGTGTTAATTTTAGCTAAAGAAGCAAATGTTTCTGTATAATCGACCCCATAGGTTTGGGAGTACCCTTTTGCCACCAGTCTTGCTTTAAATCGTTCGATTGTACCATCTGCTTTATACTTCACAGTGTAAATCCATCGACATTCAACTGGTTTTTGTCCTTGTGGATTATCAACAAGATCCCAAGTTTGATTCTTTTGCAAAGATTTCATCTCCTCATTTATAGTGATTTTTTATCTTGGGTTAGCTAAGGCTTCCTGCACACTATTAGGAATAGATACAGCAGATAATTGATTTACAAATGACTGATTTGATTATGAGACGATGGTTTGACACATAATGATTCATGAGATATTTAACTTTACTAAACAGTTCGAGTTTATATGTGGGCTTAGGAATACCTCTAGTGAGACGTGGTGGTAACTATTTTTTGGATGGTTCAGACACTAAATCAGGAACATCTATAGCAGGAAATTGGTTGGGTGTATCAGCTGATTATGGCACGAGGGACTCGGACTCAATCAATGGTGGAGGTGGAGCCATACTTCCGTTGCGTCCATACCTTCAGTTTCTTGTTGTTCATTATCACTTGAATCCAAATTGCCCACACCCTGGTTACCTGATTCAGAGAATTCTCTAACCTCAGAGTTATGAAAATCATAGTCTAGAGTCTGAATTTCTTTCTGATACTCCCCCTAAAGTTCAGGCTCAAAGGAAAAATACATTGAGTCTTTATGGAAAACATCCATGGTGATAAACATCCGTTGAGTCGAAGGATGATAACATTGGTACCCTTTTTAATGCGCAACATATCCGAGAAAGACACACCGCAATGCTTGAGGAGTCAACTTGTTGCGCTGATGCTTGTGAAGATGCATAAATGCTGCACAATCAAAGACATGAGGACGTAAGTTTGGGACGGTTGGGGCAACAATTGCTTTAGCAAGTGCCTAGACTGGTATTCAGAAGTCAATAGAGCTGGAGGATACTCAGTTGATTAAATATGCTGTAGGAGTAAGGGCTTCTCCCCAATAGGATAATGGCATATGAGCTTCTATTAATGACGCACAAACAACCTCTAACAAGTGTCAATTTTTTCGCTCAACGACTCCGTTCTGTTGAGATGTATCAGGACAAGTAGTTTGATGAATAATTTCGTGTGCTTTCAAATACTTCTGAAGGTCAGAACTCTGGTATTCTCCACCATTTTCATTGTGGAGAATTTGAACATGTGCATTGTATTAAGTGCCAATCATTTTATGAAACTTTTGAAATACCACATTCACTTCACCTTTGGACTTCATTAAACATAACCAAGTCATTCGGGTACAATCATCAATAAAAGTAACAAACCAACGTGATCCACCCAAAGTAGAGACTTTGAACGGACCCCAAACATCAGAATATGTAACCATAAAGGAAACTGGACTTTTATTGAAACTCAAAAGAAATAAGGCACGATGACTTTTTGCCATTTCACAAACATCACAGTGGAAAGTAGAAATGTCACATTTTTCAAATAGACTAGGAAATAATTTCTTCAAATAACCAAAGGAAGCATGCCCCAAACGTCGATGCCAAAGAAAGATGTCAAATTTCTTTTTCTCCCTCTTAGACCTATCCACAGTCAAAGTGTGTTGTAACCTGTCCGAAGTCTTTGACGTCTAACGCCACAACCAATCGTTTCTTGTGTTCAGATGTCCTGAAATACACAATAATCAAGCCAAAAAATTACAACACAAGATAAGGCTGTGGTTATTTGAGAAACTGACAAAAGATTATAATTTAAGGATGGAACAACCGAAACAGAATCTAAATTTAAAGTATCAGTGAGCGACAAAGAACCTATAAGGAATCAATTACAATAAAAATCTCAACACAGATTTGCAGACTCAAAAAATGCACAAAGTTTTGATGGTTGTTTGACTAGATGGCCTTCGAGGAACAATGCTGACTAGAAGCCACCAAGGCAATTCTCTAGGTAGCCATGCAAAACAGGGAGACATGCACGAGCATGGATGGGTCTTTACGATGTGTGGTGAATGAGGCGTATACCACCATATCATTCACAAAGTCAGATCACCTGGTACCCTACGCGCACAATAGGACCTTGTACGTGCCTATTCTACTCAACAAATGGAGTTTTTGCAGGGATTCCTGGATGGCGGCGCCTCTATCAACATAGTATCATCAAAAGTATTCTTTGCCATCGAACTCACGATAGAAGATCTTACGGGAACATCTTTAGTTCTCGCAAGGTTTGACTCACAAAAGCAGAAGAGTTTGGGGTCTGCCACCTTGGATGTGGAAGAAGGACCAATAAAGTGTCATGCAAAGTACATTCCACGTAATTTCTTGGACTTGGATCTTCGGGGATTTGTATTGTATTTGACTTAATTAATGGATATTTCCAACAATGAGTTTTTCTTCCACATGAGAGTTTGTAAATTTTTAATCAAGGATTCTTATTAATTAAACTTTCAAGAATTTTTAAGCCTTAATTAATTAAATTCCATTCAAAATATCCACAACACTTGTGACTTGTCTACTCTAATCACTATTGTGTTTTAAAAAAAAGTGCTAGAACTGTCCCTTCGCTGATAACTTTGATAGAAAAGTACTTGTGGAGGATGTGTCCAACGAACGGGCCTTAGAAGAAAAATCTTGTTGCATCAGAGATATTGCTTCCCTGAAAAATTGGATCCAGAAAGGCACAATCTGAAAATGGAATATGGTTCCATTCCACTTCCTGTTGCTTAGGTTTGGACAGACGAAGGTGGACCATTAACGGCCCATATATAGCTAGTCAATGAATTACAGCCAATACATTTTTGGTGTTCTTATCCAGTGAGGACCACAACGATATTTCATGAACCAAAAAGTGGGGAGGTCCATGATAAAATCCTTTCAATTTTCTTCTTATCTCTAGACTGACGCTCCAAATCACCTACGAAACTTATTTTTCAGCCCTATATTATTAAATCAAAACGTGTCTTGGAAAGACAATTTTTAAGTTGCGTGAGGCTGGAAAACTCATTCTGAAATGGCATTGCCCTTAACTTTCAAAATGCATTCTAAATCACGCATTCAAAGAATTAAGTATACAAGGATATTTTTAAAGTATTGGATTAAAAGAAGATTGAATGCATTTCTTACCAACACGTTTTTATGTTTTCCAATAATCATAACATGCTCCTTATTTGAGTGAGGGAAAAAAAGTTCAAAAACTAATTAGATTAGATAATTTTTTTTTTTTTTAAAAAAAATCTTTTGAGTTCTTAGGCAACTTCTAGTCATTAAAAATGCTTATAATTGATAATTCAAATTGAAAAAGAAGAAAAAAGAGAGAGGTTATTTTGGCTTATTGACTGTACGCCATTATTTAAATCCTATAATGTATGAAACGTCATTTAATTGTAATTATTAAAAAGATAAAGTTTTAGTTTCACTCCAAAACTAGAATGAAATAAACAAAAAAAAATAAACAATAATGGGATTAAGTGGATTAGGTCCAATGACTTGATGAATGGATCAAACCAAAAAAATATTTTCTTTTATTTTTTATTTTAAAATTAGACAATTTATAAAAATGGTATAAGGTAATTATTGGGCTGCTCCAAATCCACCGAGTATTTTCTCCAATAATAGTGTCTTATATCTCAAGTACATGACCAAAGACATTGTTTGGAGTATTCCATGTCCCTCATGAATGCAAATGTACGCTACTTCCAAACCACCAAAAAATGCGTTACGAAATGCCGAAAAATATATTCTCTGGATTTGTAATTACCATACATTGCATGAGCCTCGGCCTCCATTTAGAGAAGGAAAATGTTTCACAAACAGAAATTTTAGGATGGGTCCAAGAAAATGTTTCACACAAAAGTGAGTGCAAATTACCAAAGGTTAGGTGCAAGAGACTGCAAAGTTGATGGTCCAACTCATACATTGCTAAATAATCAACTTACACAATAAAAAAACCAAATAATACAAGATGAGTTCAATAATAGCATTTTAAATATTGAACAATAGTATACAAGATGAGTTCAAAAATAGTATTTGAGAATCACTAGAACGTTATCCCCATGTTTTTCAAACAGAAAACCTACAAATATACAGTGTAACTTGTGTGTGTGTGTGTGTGTGTATGTGGGTGTACATGCGCAACGTGTACACAAATATATATATATATATAAATATATATATATATATATATATTCTCTGGGCTTTAAAAAAAAGAAGAGATGAGAATGAAGAAGAAATGATAGGAATGGGAAAAGAGATATTTCCAGGTTCCTTTGACTCGATCTTGCACTATCGCCACTATTTCTTACTGGTTAAACACTTCTTTTTTAAAAAAAAAAAAAAAAAAAAGAGATGAGACATTTGGGTTTTTAGGACTATGCAATGTTGGACAAAATAGTTATTTTGTAATATTACTAAAAGATAGTTTTGAAACAAAATACTTAAAATAGTAAAAGTTGATGTTTTGTTAATTTTGTTTATTACAATGATCCTTCTAAATTGATAGGGCAACTGACTGATTTGTAAATACATTTAAAAAATTGGCAGAATAATAATTACTCCTTTTTGCTGTCTTTGTCAAGACTTGCGTGAACAAAAAGGGTAAAGAATCCGAAAGGCGAAGGTGGTCCATTTCTGATCTAATAAAAGGTGGAGGAAAAGAAATGAAAGGGAATCAAAGCCTCCAATAATGTGCCAGTCATTTCCCACCTCTTCTTTGCGGATGACCTAATTCTTTTTGCTAAACGCAATATCATTTCTGATATCCTAGAGAAGTTTTGCAACCTTTCGGGACATAAAGTCAATCTTCAAAAGTCTAAGTTGTTTGTGGTTGGAAGTGTGTCCAGCCATAAGGCTGAAGAACTAAGCAGGATCTCCAAAAGCCCTCTTACAAGGGAGTTGGGTCATTATCTTGGAATCCCTATTTTTCACCATAGATTGAATAGAAACCAGTTTAAGCACATCATGGAGAGGGTTCAAACTAAGCTCTCAGGGTGGAAAGCCAAACTTCTATCCATTGCAGGCAAAATGACACTGATTAAACCTACCAACTCTGCCATTGCAAACTACACCATGAAAATACCCCATTACCCATCTCAGTCTGTAACTCAATTGGTATATAAACTTAAAAACCAAACAAAGCATCTTTCATAACCAACCTCCTCACTAACTCCCTTAGAGTGTCTAGGTGTATGTCTACGGACCCCACTTGTCCCTGCGGGGTTTGAATCTGCTCTCCACTGCTTAAGGGATCGCCCAATAGCAAGATAGGTATGATGGCTTTAGTTCATTTGGATCTCTCTTAAAATTTCTTCAATGCTGATTTGGAAAATTGGATCAGGTATAATGCTTCTTCCTCCACGGTCAAACCGGGTGGTATCTCTTGGTCGCATTTCTTTGTCAGTGGCATATGGGAAATATGGAAGTCTAGGAATAAATGAGTGTTTGAGAAAACCCAGAGACATGTAGACACCACCTTATCTCATTCACCTGGCTACAAAGGAAAGCTCGGAAGCTTTCTACAAAGGTAGCCTCTTGTCCCCCCGTACAGGGTAATCTAATCAAGTGGAATTTTCCATGTACAGGTAATATCAAACTCAATACTGATGGGTCCAAATCACCCACGATCAAGTATCTTATCTAGCGGAGGTGGTTTAAGAAATTTTTTTTATTTTTGTTTTTAAATTTCTATATTCATTTATATTTTTAATGTGATATGTCAAGATATAGATATAGTGATTTTGAAAATCATTTCTTGTAAGACCTAAGCCATCGTATCCTTACACGTAACGATTGAGAATACAATTGGAGAGGCATGGCATTTTTAAAAAATTTGGATGATTAAAACTTATTTTTAACCCTTTATTATAGAATAAAAGTTGTTTGCTTCAAGACACTTAGTAGTGCATTCAAGAATTAAGTATCAAAGTGTATTTGAAAAGAATTAGATTATAAGAGGAATGAAAGCATGAATTTTACTTTAAAGCTTATGAAACAAATTTTCTTTTACAAAAATAAAAAATTTAAGAAATATCACGTGCTTGTAAATTATGTTTTAAAATAACCATATCATGAGTTTGTTAAGAAAATGCTATGCATGTCAATGTATATCTATAATTGTATTTTTAATATAATGTGTCAGAATATTGGCTTTGGATTTCATAGAATTTGATTTTTAAAATTACTATATTCTTACACATCATATTGAAAATATAAATTAAAAATACATAATATTAATCTTTATAAAATAACCACAACAATTCTTATTTGAGAGAAAATAAAAAGACGGTTCAAAAACCACTTGAATTGCGTAAAAAACTTCGAGTTGTTACACATTAATTGAATGTTTGATGACAAATCCATAGAAGTGATAACAAAATATGAAAAAGAGAGAAGAAAACAGTTGTTTTAGAATTGAAATAGGCATGCATCAATTTTGAATATAGAGTAACAGTTTTACTCTAAACTAGAATGAAATGACGATAATGGAGTGTCTCATCAATAAAAGGCATAGAATGAAAGGTACTTCGTACCCACCACCCCCCAAAAGTGGCTTATGAGATACTAAGCTCTAAGCATTAGAATGTTTATGTTTTACAAAACTACAAGTTTCATACGGATTTCGAATGGAGCTGATTGCATGATCGATGTACTAGTGACACATTTTATATTAAATAAATTTGTGATGAGTCCAATAGATCCTATCATTCTGTATTAAACTCTTATGGATATTAATTTTTTTTTTTTTTTGTGTATCATTAATTGTACATTTTTCATGCAAACTATGAACCCATTTGGTACGTATTGCTTCAAAATAAAAAATAAAAAAAAAAACCATCATCATGTCTTATAATTTTAAAACACCATTGTCATTCTGTATGTAAATTCTTTATAAATTGTCATTTTCTTTTCTTTATATATAAACTAGAATCTCTCCGTATAGACCGGTGAAGTTTATTCATTGGAAACATAAATCATCGGGTTCTTATTATTACACAAATAATAATAATAATAATAACAACAGTGGATAGGACCCGTCCCTTAAAAATGAGGAGGAAATTACGAACGAGCAAATCATCAGATTGATGGCCAATTAAGGATCACTAGTCACCTCTCTTCTTCCCCATTAACATTAAGGATTAATATAAAAGAGGAGGTATGCTCTGTTCATTCCAAAAGAAATTAGCAGGATCAACCATGGTCTTCACCTGTACCAATCTTTTGAAGTTATTATTGAAATACTTCACACCCCATATGCTTGCCTGTTTGTAGCTTGTGTTGCCATACACATTATTTACTCCAATGTCAAGGTCCCTATAGTTGATGTATGCAGATCTGGGAGACTTGGAAACATAGGGGGCCAAGTATTTGTACAGCCTTCTGATCCAACTTATATGCCTATCGGACGCCACTCTCCCTTCTTCAACCCAATACACTATGTGCTGAATTTTATATATGTTCCCGGCTCTGTGTGGGAATGGAATTGCAGACTCTGATATTTCACTCATCCTTCCACCATATGGACTGAAAATCAGCTGAGCCAACTCTGCTTCCTCTTCCTCAAACATTTTCCATATACCTTCCAACCCAGTTTCAGGAATGGGTGACCTCACATAGTCTGATTTTGCTTTCAGATACTGTCGCGATAGAGGAGTCCTGCTCAGCAAAACCTCAGGGGATGCTCCATTTGGGAAATCTGCAAAATAGAGAACAGATTGGATCCAGCTCATTTCGCTGCACTCCTGTTTCACCAAACCCAACTCAGGGAACCTTTCCTGCATCAATGGAACGAGCTTATCAACTCCGCCAAGGAACACTGAATTGAATGAAACTCGTACTGTTCTCTTCCCATCTTGAGTCGCTCTTGTTATAAGGATTCTGATGAATAGATCCTTTGGAAACTTGTCTGCAACGTATTGCCACCGATGGAGAAGCTTGGTTGCATTTTGTTCCAAGGTTTTGTTTAATGTGAAAACAGTCACCTTTTCTGGGACATCAACTAACTTAATCTTCCATGCAAGGATGACTCCAAAACTAGCACCTCCACCACCTCTGATCGCCCAAAACAGGTCTTCCCCCATGGATTTTCTGTCAAGAATTCTGCCATTAACATCGATTAATCGAGCATCGATGACGTTATCACCGGCAAGGCCATATTTACGCAACAAAACGCCATAACCTCCTCCACTGAAGTGTCCACCAACACCGACAGTTGGGCAAACACCTGCTGGGAAGGCAAGTGTTGTACTTTTCTCAGCAATTCGAAAATAAAGTTTCCCAATAGTTGCACCAGATTGAACCCATGCAGTACCCTTTTCAGCATCAACAGTGATGTTTTGAAAATGAAAAAGATCGACAATGACAAATGGGACTTGAGAGACATAAGAAAGGCCCTCATAATCATGGCCTCCACTTCGGACTCTAATTTGCATGCCATGTTTTTGGGAACAATATATAGTTGCCTGGATGTGGGACTCATGCAATGGTGTAACAATGATTAGAGGTTTTGGGGTGTTGGCTGAACTGAACCGAAGGTTTTGTATAGAAAAGTGCAAGATAGATAAATATGAAGTGTTGCTTCGGGTGTAGATGACTTTGGAGATTGAGGTGGAGTTGTGAGAATGAAGGGAGAGACACTGAAGAAAATGTTCATGAGTATGAGCTAAAGCAACTGGGAAAAGAAAAACAAGAAGAAGAGAAAACAATGAAGTGCTTGAAGTCTTCATTTCTTGTTATAACAGGGCACATAGAGGTTCTGCTATTTATAGTAGTTTTGGAGAAGTTTGTTTGAAGAGCAATAAATGTGAACATTGTGTTTAAATTTGTGCGGCGTACGTAAACTAAAATGACTCATCAAACGTTTCGCTCCACAAGAAATGGGAGCCCGAAGGGATTTTATGGATAATGTATATTTCTCCACGTCTTTGTTTAATTAAAATTTAATTATTAATTACTATTATATTAATTATTTTTAAAATAATTATTTTATTAATCAATAGTTTACACATCACTCATATTATTTAAATAAAAAATACATAAATTACGTAATATTATCTTTTTTAATTAGAAAGTGACGAACACACTTTCACTTGCTTGTTGGATAAATTTACGTAATAGGGATGACTGCGGCTTGTTACTTTAAAATTTGATTAATGGGACTTCTATTCAATCAAAAATTCCAGTTGATTAAATATAATGATATGTTACTTATTTATTGTAAGTATTTTGAAATGACAAGAAGAGGCTTGTGCACAGGATTAGTTTTAGTAATCATTTAGATAATCGGTAAAAAAGTATAATTTAAATTAAGTTATCAATGTTTGAATGATTGTATTTAAAACGGTTTTAAATGATATATATGTAATGTTTTGAATGAACTCTTAAAAATATTAAATGTGCTATAAATAAAAAATGGACGCTTCAAAAACATAAGTTTAGAAAAAGGTCGTTCACCGTTACCTTTTTTAAATTAATAATTAGACTTAAAAATATTTAAATAAATATTCTAAAAACATCAAAATAAATATTCAAATATAAAAAAAGTTTAAATTAAATCCTGAAATACCTGTTTTAGAAACATTACCGTTCCTTACCTTTAATACAAAAACTCCCTAATGATTGTCATAGAGTCAACGTCTTCATGGTCCCTCATCCTTTGACCATTTCTCTCAATCATTACACCAATTCGGTTTTTTTTTTTTTTCTTTCCATGTAAAAGAAGCTTTAGTTCTCTTCAAACTTCAGATTTCAAAAACATGATACTTCTACGGTTATAAATTTGCCAGAGCGTAAGTAATTCTAATGTAAATGGAGTATTTTAAAAAGGTTTTGCAAGCATAGGGATAATGGAGAGACGAAGAGATGCACCTATGAAAACTAAAATCCAAATTCTAACGAAACTTGCAGCTAATCTATGGATGTGACTTGAACTAAATAACAGCTGGCAACCACGAACAAATTTTGCAAACAATTGCAATTAGTTTTCCCAACTTTATCTTACAAGATAGATTTATCATCTAAAATAAAAATGAAAATTGAGATATTAATGAGAGAAACTGTTGTAAAGGGTGTTGCTAATTAAATCAAGTTTATAATTTAAAAAAAATTAATTTGATATATTAATATTTAGAGTCTTTTTTAGTAATTTTAATTAGAATTTGCGTAATATTTTAGTGAAAGTAAGTTTCCTAAATAAAGTTAAACAAAGTATATTAGTTTTATTGTGAGATTAGATGTTCTAATTAATAAAGGACTTAGACTTAGCATTATATATACTGGGTCTCTATCACATATTAAGCAAAGTCAAAAAATTAATAGAGTGGTAACTTGCGGCCGAACAAAACTTGTGGCCGGATTAAAGAGTGCGTTTGAGAGAAGTCGTGGAGTGATTGTTGCAAGGTTGACAGCCATGTGAATGGTTTGTTGCTGAGTCTTTTTGGATTGAAGCTTTTGCTAATAAAATATATTATCCAATTGTTAAGACAAGTGATATTTATTAATCATTCACGTAACGACCTACAACACCATATGTAGTTGGTTTGGTATCATTTAGTTGATTGCTTTTTTCAATTGAGTAATTGGTATTAGAGTGATTTTAAATTTTACAATTGGTATCAGAGCATTTTGGGTTTAACAATTGGTATCAGAATTATTTTGGATCATATATTTGGTATCAAAGCAATTTTTATTCCTACAAAGGGGCATGAAAGAATGATTTGTTTTAATGAAAAGGGACTCACAATGTTGACATCATCATAAAAAATATTCCACGGTCTCTTATACCGTGGTCTCAACGGTGAGATGAAGTGTCATGTGTGCATCCTTACACATATGACATCTCATTTCACTCTTCGAACCACCAAGAGTAACTCACATCACCACATACGCTTGCTCACTGGTAAATAATTTTAGCATAGAGATAAAAACCGGGTGAGTTCGGGACGACCCTTCTCCTATTTCTACCTCTTTTAAAGAAAGTATTCTTCTAACTCTATGATGTAGGAGAGGTATGATACCTATCAAAAACATGTCTTTTGTTTAAGAGTCATTGTAAAATTCTTTAGTTTCTAAATTTGAGCTTTTCTCAAATTAGTTATTTTAGATGAAGATATATTATTTTTCTATTCCAAATAGGACTCTTTATTGTATTAGTATTAGGATAAAAATAAGACTTACTATTTTCTAGTCAAAATAGTAGTATTCTAACTCTATAAATATGATGTAATAATCTTTATGGTTAAGTTTTTTATCAATAATATTTAATTATGAAATTTAGAGAATTTTTTCTCTTTTTGGGTTGATTGATCCCGTTGGATTGAGGATTCCCCATTTTTGGATATTGACGTTAGTCGTATCCATTATTCGTGTTTCTATGCTACATTAATTGGTATCAAAGCGAGGATTTGCTTGGCTGAATGACAATTAGTGAAGACAAATTTTTTTATCCTATCGACGATGTTCGTAGGAGACAATCCATTACTCCTTTAGAGTTTTGAATACTAGAAAATCATGAATACAATAGGTACTACATTGATGATAGAGCTCGCAAATTGCTTGTTCGTGGACACGTTTATATTCATAAAGCTATGCATAATTATGAAAGATTTCTTGATTTTGATGGTAATTTTTATTTTGAAGACTATTATGATTGGGTATATGATTTGGATGATTGTTGTAATACCCCGACCCAAATTGTGACCAAATGAACTATGTAAACCCGAGCCGTTAGAGTTTTATATTATGATATCAAATGAAATAGAAGGGTTGGAATCTCAATAGTTTTGAATGTACGGATAATGCTGGACGATGCTTGAGCAAGCCATGAACGAATATCGAAATAAAAATAAAATAAAATAAAAATAAAGTAAAAATAAAAATCATGTATAAATATATATATAACTATATATGAAAGATGGATATATATATATGCACTATACATATGATATTATAACAGATATATGTATAGCGTGATATTATATGGCAACCGATACAAATTAGAACCATAATGAAGGGGGTTACAAATTTGGGAAATCAAACACAAAAGGAAGAATAAAAGAGAGAGGAAGAAGAGAGAGAGAGAGAGAGAGAGAGAGAGAGGGGTGGTTATAGAATATGGCATAGATGCACTATGGTGCGTTTTGGAAAGAGAACAAAAGGGGCTGAAGGATTAGAGGTACTGAAGGGAGAAAAACAAAAGAGAAAGGAGGAGAAACCGCAAAGAAAAAGGAAAGGGAATTCTCTGTAATTTTAATTTTCTATTTTCTAGGTTTTTCATAAAGTTGCATGAAGCTTAGAAATATTTGTATAGTTAGATTCTATGAGGAAAATGGAACACATAGGAAGAAACTGCGAGTGAAACAATGAAAAATGAAGGAGAAAAATGAATTTATCGGAAAGATGTAAATTTGAAAAGTTTGATTTTCAATGGGTTTTAATGGCTTCGAATGTTATCAAAGGGTCCTAAAATGTACTTTAGGGTATTTCGAAATGAAATGTGGCTTCAAAATGAAGAAAAATGGAAAACAATATATATATATATGTACATGTACTGAAGTCCGGTCACCGACGCCAGAGCAGGTGATCCAAAATTGCCCTGTGTATGGCCGAAAAGTCAGGGGAAGGGGAAGGCACGGTGGGCCATGCGGATCGGGTCGGGTTGGAACTCGCCCAAGTGCAGTGATGACCCGTCACTGTTGAAGGGCTAACGTTTTATTTATTATTTTATTTAAAAAGAGGATGAACAGTGGGCCTGACGGGAATCGAACCCCTAACATATGAGGGTGAAGGACTTATAGCCATTGTGTCCACCACTGTGCCACTAAGGCACATGTGGTTAAGTAATGAAACAATATATATATATATATATATATATATATATTATAAGTATGTAATTAAATTAATTAATTTAGTTATTAATTGAATTAGTTCTCGATGTCCAAAATTAGCAAATGAATAGTGTAAATTTATTTTTTTGGACCCAATGGTAAGGTCCGTTTCATGAGACGGAGTTCCGAAAAATAAAATACCCGCAAAAGTGTTAAATGACCAAAATACCCTTGAGTTGAATATGAGTCAAACGAATTTTGATAAAAATGAATGAGTAGTGAATCTTTATTATGTCAAGCATTTTGGACTCAACGGTGAAGTCCGATTTATGAAAATAGCTCCCTAAAAATAGAGACATGTAAAAGTGTAAAATGACCATTTTGCCCTTATTAGTACAGAAGTCCAAATTGGAAACCGTGAAAACCTAAACTGACTTTCTTCGACATTTCGGACCCAATAGTAAAGTCTAAATTAGTAAAAGGGATACTTATAGTAATAAGATAGAAAATTTGATGAATTGCATTAAAACTGAGACATGTTTACTGATTTATAGGCAAGTCAAAGGGAAAGGAGAAAATTAGGAAATACTGAGGTAGATCACATAGATAAAAGGTAAGTAAACCTTATCTCTTACATGTGGTCTTCCAAGCCACGTTCATTCTATTATTGCCAAATTTTGTACTCTCGTACGTACCAACCGTTGTTGTTCCATAATTGATATTGTCATATCTTGTGGATGTTTATTGACTGCAATATCATTGAATGTTATGTTGTATTGTGCCTTGAAAGGCCTACTTTGATATGTCCATTGCATGATATTCCATTTTTATACACTTCTTATGGAATCACAAATAATCATGATTTATTACAAATGTCGGATTTGTACTCAGTCACAATATCCATCCGATGCTTTCTGAGTTGACAGGACCTACGGGTCGATTGACAGGACCTATTGTCACGACCCAAAACCTACCCTATGCGGAACTCGTATCGCGGGGCCGACCCAATGGCTGTCCCTACCTTTTCCATTTTTTGTATCAATAATAATAATAAATAATGTGAACATGACATTAAATTACAGAAGTCTTAATACAAAACATTTTTTGACAACTGAAATGTAAATCGTCATAAACTGAACATAAACCACTCTTAAGTAGTGAGTACATGGGAGAGACTCTATTCACTTCTATCATGCTCCTCAACTGTCTTCCTAAGCTCCTAATCTCCTACTGTGGTTTTGTAGCATTCTCACCTAAAAAATTAGTAAGTGGGGTGAGCTAACAAAGCTCAGTAAGTAAAAGCCTATCTCCAATACGGGTTTGGGGTTAACATAAAAAAATATAAATTCAAAGGTAACAAGATAGCCAGTCATGACAACGGTTACAGTTAACAGTAAAATGCCACAATGGCCAATGAATAGTAAAGCACAAAAACAAGTATGAGTAATGCCATGGCATGATTATGAGGAAGCTCAATAATAAAAGTCAATATGAAAATATACCGCCACAATAAATATAAAATTATTCATAGGGAATGGCAACATCCTATGAATCTAATAAATGTAAATATATCAGCCAATCATAGGTGATACATTTACTCTAGTTGGTAGATCCTAGGTCTTTTAGGGCCCGGCATACCCCCTCTTTAACGTCAATGCATATAAAATGCCCTCATAACTCCACGCGTAAAGATGCCCTCATCTCCAGATGTCCATTCACGGACTCGACCATTAGGTCCCGTCAATCGACCCGAAGGTCCTGCCAACTCAGAAAGTAATCGGATGGATATTGTGACTGAGCACAAATCTGGTATTCAATTATAAATCAAGATTCTATCGTGATTTCATAAGAAATGCATAAGGTATGGAATAACATGTAGTAAACGTCCATCAACAAGCCTTTCAAGGCACATTACAACATAGCAACAATGAGATAACAGTCAATAAGCTTCCACCAGATAGGACAATATCGATAGTGGGACAATAGCAGTGGGTACGTTCATGAGTACAAGATTTTGGCAGTAATAGAAAGAATGTGACTTGGAAAACAACGTATAAGAGATAGGAGTTTACTTACCTTTAATTCCTGTGATCTACCTCAGTATCTCGTAACTTTTCCTTTTCGCTTTGAGTTCCCCTATCATTCAGTATACATGTTTCAGTTTTAAAGCTATTCATCAAATTTTATGCCTCATTATTATAAGTATCTATTTTACTAATTTAGACTCTACCAGTGAGTCCGAAACGTCGAAGAGAATTAGTCTAGGCTTTCACGGTTTCCAATTTGAGCTACTTTACCAAAAGGGCAAAATGGTTATTTTACATGTTTCTATTTTTCAGGACCTAGTTTCACAAATCAGACTTCACCATTGAGTCCAAAATGTTTAAATTAATAAAGATTCACTATTTACTTAGTTTAATCGGAGTCCGTTTGACTCACATTTGACTTAGGGGTATTTGTCATTTTTGGCATTTCTATGGGTAGTTTATTTTTTGAGACCCCGTCTCATAAAACAGACCTCACCATTGGATCCAGAAGGTCCAAGATATTAAATTTACACTATTCTCTTGATTAATTTGGACATCAAAACTAAATTTAATTAATTCAGCATTACTATAATATATTGTATTTGGGTGAAGTAAGACCACATGAGCCTCAGTGGCACAGTGGTCCGTGCTTCATGACTCATGCCTATTGGTTCAGTGTTCAAGTTACAGGGGGTAGCAGCCCCCTGCGTATATCTTTTTTTTTTTTCCTTAAAGCTTTAAGCCAAACGATGGATAGTAGGGATAAGATATCCTTGTACTAGATAAGTTCCACAATTTCAATTTCTAATCTTCACAATGAAACACTCTCAATTTAATTAAACATAAGTCTAAACAGCACAGCTTCAGGTCTTCTATTTGCTGGTGGGTCGAGTCTAACCCAACCCAAACCAAGCCCAACCCAAAACCCTTTACACAGGACCTTCTTCTCCAGCAGTACACCGGTCATCTCTTTCGACACCAGCCAAACTCTCCAACCATTTTTTCAGCCAAACATAATTTAGTTCCCTTCCAAATTTCATGGGCTTTTTATATCTAAACTCGGTTTTGGGATTAGATCACTAGATTTGGGATTAGATCACTAGATCCTAACAAATAGAGAGGAAACTGCAGCTCTGGTGAGGTTGTATGGTTTTTCGGTGAGCCATTTTCAGGGTGATTTCTTCACTTTTTTGGTTTAATTTCTTTCCTAAATTGTTTATGCACCTTATATGATCAATAACCAATCATTTAAATCAAGTTTAACACCCAAAAACTCTACAAACCGAATTATCATGAAAACTTGCAACTACTTCGTTCTCCCTTATTTTTAAACCTTTTTCATTGATTCTTTTTGCAAATTTCCCATATTTCATGCTCTACACGACCCTATAATTTAATCTATCATACATGCTTGTTAAAAATTAAAAACAAAATTTCATAACACCAACCTGATTTCGGTTCCTAGCTTGCCGTATCCCCTTCTTCTGATTTCTTCCACTTCTGATTCCTCTTCCTCAGAACCCAAGCTTCAATTCAAACCTTTTTTTCCTCAGTTTTACTCCTCATTTCCTAGCTTCCTCTCAACTCACGCATAGGTATAAATATATCAGATTGCCTCTCCCTCTTTCAGCACCCACAGTTTCTCTCTCTCTCTCTCTCTCTCTCTCTCTCTCTCTCTCTCTCTTTAATCTTTTCTGCTCCGAATCCTTATCAGCTTCTTCCTCTTTTTCTTTTGAAATAAAACTCCTCCCGATCCCTTATCTAATCTTGGTGCATATATATATATATATATATATATATCTATATCCATGCATGTACGGCCCACTATATATATATACATAGATATATATATATATATTACACGTATATAAATGTGGCTTTATATATACATACATAAATAATATTATTTTATTTTAGTTTTATTTATTTTATTTGTTATTTTTTTATTTCGGTATTCGTTCATAGCTTGCTCGGCATCGCCCGGCAGCATCCGTACCTTCAAAACCATTGAGTTTCCATACCGTCCATTTTATTCAATATTAAAAATGGGAAACCCTAACAGCTCGGGTTTTCATGGCTCGATCGATTACAATTTGGGTCAAGATATTACATTCTACCCCCCTTAAATTAAGTTTTGTCCCCAAAACTCGAATGTTCATAATCTAAGGAACCCTATTATCTCATCATGCCAACCTCATCATCATAATTCCTTTTTTAATCTGTCTCTTGGACTTATCTCTAGTAACAGATACTATATTCTCAAGAAAGACAATTTTTTAATACAGGGTTCACAGTTCTTTTGTATCCCTCTTTGTTTTAATTTAATAGTGAATTTTGAAAGTCAAAAGTTTGACCTTTTAACTTCCTCGAGACTTTCGTTGTCTCCAATTTTCAGTATTAATATCCCCATGCGTAATTCTTTAATTCTTAGATCTATGGTTAGGGGTCTATTACTTTCATTACTCATCCTGCGTCATCTTTTCAGTAACTTGACTATTTCTCTTTGTTACCAGTATCTTGACTAGTTCCTTGTCTAGTCATTATATTTATCTTATTTGTTACTAAGTCGTGATTACTTTACTATTCATAGTCTCTCAATTTTTGTTGGCGTCGTATGGCGCATCATGTGCCAAGTAAAGGTATCTAGTACCTTGATCTTTTCTTTTCGTATCTTTTCTTTTCTTGGTAGAGGTTATAAGAAGTCAACGGTGTAACTAAACTACACCACTTCTATCGTTTAAAGTGTTTTGGACTTCTCATTCAAGTACCTTAAGTTTTACTAAAGACAGAGTATCATATTCATTTTTGTTTTCATGAGCATCTTTTGGTTCGTGTCAAGACGATTTACTCGTATTCTCTTTGCATTACAATATTTATCCCCTGCACGGGTGACCCCAAATTTATTCGAACCTTCTATTTGTGATTTCACAATCAAGTGTCCATTTCTAAAAGATTTATCAATCCTCTTTTCATTTCATTTTTGGTATTATGTCATTATTTTTGTAGTATTCATTGGCATATCTGCCTTTGTTTTCAGATTTGTGTGCATTTATCCTTTTATGAATTGTATAGGTTGAGGAAATCAATTCCTCCATTTTTTTTTCCACATTATAAGCTGGTACGAAGGCCTTTTACTATTGATCTTTTCACAAATTTTGATTCCTCATCCCTTCATAAATTAAAGTATGGTACATATACTTAGAAAATTTTAGGGTAGTCTTTTGCCCTAGTCACTGATTCTTCATGTGACAGTGTACTTCAAAAGTATCCTTAATGGTGTTATCATATTTGGTTTACCTTGAATTTTTCACATCATTTAATCAGTTCAAATCTCAAAGTCTTATGACTTTTTAATTTTATAACCATTATTTTGGTTTTACTTGCCTTTGCTCAGAAAGGTTGTTCAATTGTCTCATTTCTTATACATGTCATCATATTCAATTTTTCATCATATGTTATATTCCTCTCCCTAGTAGTTATTCAACTTTTTCAAATTTGTTCTTTCTAGAACTTATTCAACCGTATAAGGAATTCTTTGTACATTCTATGACTTCATATCATACTTCAAGATTGTTCACATCAATTAGTCATCCTATCCTTTTATCATTATATTTGACTTTCAAAGTTTATCAAGATTATATCAAGTCTTTCCCACCATGAAATTTCTCTACTTCCTTAGTTTCACAGATTGAGTTATGCTTACTTTCTACCTTAATCATAATTGTTCTCGTAGTATCTCAAAAATTATGTATCACTTATCACAATTGTTGCCCTCACCAGTTTTTCTAGACACTATGCCACAATTTTCGTCTATTTAATTATCAGATTACGTTAATCCTCAAAATTCATTCAGAGTTATCAATCATTTATCTTTTGAAATAGATTCAGCTAACTCAATAAAGTACTGCCCACAATTGGGTCATGTTGTCACCTAGATCAACAAGATCCATTGAATTTTTTCCAATGATCATTCATCACATGTCAATCTCTTTTCAGAACCATCACATTTCATAATGTTCACTTGATAGTCTCGTTTAATCAATATTTGCCTCCCAATGATTCATGTATATTTACCCTATGAGACTCACTCAAGATTCCTCATATTTCTGATATGTCATCAATCTATCTAGAGTCTCAAGCTCCTCATGTTACTATTCATTAAGTCTTCTTCAGACCATCTCTCATATAGATTTTTTGTTAAATCCACCGACTTCCTAAGATTTCACAATCCCAACTTTATGTCACCTTATATCTTCCAAAAGAGCATTAACCGTTGCCCTTGTTCAAATGATAGTTTCCCCTAATTCATTGATCAATTCATAGTTTAATGACTTAAGAGTCATCAACCTTGACACTGGTATGATTCTTTCCAAGAATCCTTAACCTTTGTCCTTAAGCATACTACTTTCTCCCAAAAGTCACTATTCATTTGATTATCTCAATCGTCCAAGAAACATCAAAGTCAGTTATAGTATAGTCTTTCCCAAGGACTATTAACCTTAATATTTAAACAAGCTATCGTCCCCAAAAGTCACCAATCATTTAACTATTTAAATCATCAGATTCCTAGTTTCTTTAAAGGTATCCAATAGGTTACTAATTGTATACTTATGATTTGTACCTCATATTCTCTATGTATATCATTCATGAATAATGGTTTCCTCGTAATACCTCAAAATCATATATCACCTAAATTTCTTGGTTTCTCTAAATGATTTGCTACCAGTTCAGTCTTTACGATCATTTAGATCACATTGATATCTAACGGTTACTCAGAGTTATTTATCATTTACTTTCATCTAACTTGATAGAGTATTGACTAAAATTGGATCATGCATCATCTTAGATCACAAGATTCATTGAATTTCTTCCTAATATTTATTCATCATGTGTCAACCTCTTGCTAAAATCATCACAATCCATAAGATCAATTCTGGCAATCTCGCTCATTTACTAATTCTCTTCAAGACTCTATTCATCTCTACCTTGTCAGGGTCTACTTATGACTTACTCAAGAATTTTTATATTTTTGGTCGTCCTCCTATAATTATCCATTCAGTTTCCTTCAGACTATCTCTCATTCAAACCTCGTTTATTTATCTATAATATTTCACGACATTCATCAGCATGTATTAACAATAAAGTTATTGAGGATATTGAAATAATTAACATGAATTCTAAGGGTTCTGTTTCTAAGTTAAACTTCTAACAGTAATGAGGATAATACTAGTCAATGCGTAAAGTCTAATATCATTAATATATGCATAGGCCGTAAATAAACTAGAGGAATACCTGCATTTACTGGTACAACAATCTGATCATCTCCTGGTATCACTAAGGTTGATAGGGTAAGTGCAGTAGAGGTTATAGATTTATTCTAGGGACAGTTCTTTGTGAAATGTCCAATATGGCCGCAATAGTAGCAAATGTTGGTATTCCTAAGGCATTGCCCCTGATAGGCTTTTTGGCAGGTGAGGCAACTAAGTGTGTCCTTTTTGTAGTTGGTCCTTTTTTGGATAGGCCTTGTGTTTCGAGATCCGGCTTTGGGCTAGGAAGATGAGGGTCCCTACCCCTTGCTCTGATTGTCTCCTGGCTTATAAGTTTTTGTTCCTTTGGTAAATCTTTGTCCCCTCTATTTAATGGCCCGTGTCACTGCTTCAGAGTAAGTAGTTGACCGCTAGGGTTTGGCTTTAGGTAGAGCCTTTAAGACTCTGTTCATAAGGTGCTCAAGCTGGTCTAATCAGTCTGTCACAGTTGTAGTATTTCGGTTACGAACCATCTTGCTGTAAAAGATAAAAGACTAGCATTCTCATATAGGTATAATCATTCATAGTCCAATTGAGTCAACATAGTCTATCGAGTTTAAGTGAATCGAATCGAGTTTAACTATAGTAGTTAACATTCATATATAGTCTAACATAATGTAAAAATTAGTCTACAAGTCTAACATGGTGTAAAAATCAAATCAATTTAAATCGTAGTAGTTAGTACTTACGTAAGAATCTAACATAGCGTGGAAATCTATCATAGTGTTACCTCTATATTGATTTCTTAGACTTAATAGTCTTAGTACTCTAATCCTGTCTCCCATGACTCACTAGAACCTAAGACTTTGCTCTGATACCAAGCTGTCATGACCCGAAACCCACCTTATGCGGATCTCGTATCGCGAGGCCGACCCAATGGCAGTCCCTACTTTTTTCATTCTATGTATCAATGATAACAGTAAATAATGTGAACATAACATTAAATTACAGAAGTCTTACTACAAAACATTATTTGACAACTGAAATGTAAACCGTCATAAACAGAACATAAACCACTCTTAGGTGGTGAGTACATGGGAGGGACTCTATTCACTTTTATCATGCTCCTCAACTGTCTTCCTAAGCTCCTGATCTCCTACTGTGGTTTTGTAGCATTCTCACATGAAAAATTAGTAAGTGCGGTGAGCTAACAAAACTCAGTAACTAAAAGCCTATCTCCAATACGGGTTAAGGTTAACATAGAAAAATATAAATTCAAAGGTAACATTATAGCCAGTCATGATAACGGTTGCAATTAACAGTAAAATGCCACAATGGACAATGAATAGTAAGGCACAAAAACAAGTATGAGTAATGGCATGGCATGATTATAGGGAAGCTTAATAATAACAGTCAATATGAAAATATACCGCCACAATAAATCGGTCACAATCAAGTACAATTAATGAATGAACGGTCAATATAGAATTATTCATAGGGAATGGCAACATCCTATGAATCCAATATACGTAAATATATCAGCCAATCATAAGTGATTCATTTACTCTGGTTGGCAAATCCTAGGTCTTTTGGGGCCCGGCATACCCCTCATTTAACCTCAATGCATATAAAATGCCCTCATAACTCCACACATAAAGACGCCCTTATCTCCATATATCTGTTCATGGATTCGACCCGTAGGTCCCATCAATCGACCCCAAGGTCTTGTCAATCAACCCGAAGGTCCTACCAACTCAGAAAGCAATCGGATGGATATTGTGACTAAGCACAAATCTAGCATTCAATTATAAATCAAGATTCTATCGTGATTCCATAAGAAGTGCATAAAGTATGGAATAACATGCAGTAAACATCTATCAACAAGCCTTTCAAGGCACAGTACAACATAGCAACAATGAGATAACAGTCAATAAACATCCACTAGATAGGATAATATCGATGGTGGGACAATAGTAGTGGGTACGTTCATGAGTACAAGATTTTGGCAGTAATAGAAAGAATGTGGCTTGGAAAACCACGTATAAGAGATAGAAGTTTACTTACCTTTAATCTATTGATCTACCTCAGTATCTCGTAACTTTTCCTTTTCTCTTTGAGTTCCCCTATCATTCAGTAGACATGTTTTTGTTTTAAAGTTATTCATTAAATTTTATGCCTCATTATTATAAGTATCTCTTTTACTAATTTAGACTCTACCAATGATTCGAGAACGTCGAAGAGAATTAGTCTAGGCTTTCACGGTTTCCAATTTGAGCTACTTTACCAAAAGGGCAAAATGGTCATTTTATGTGTTTCTATTTTTTGGGACCTAGTTTCACAAATCGGACATCATCGTTGAGTCCATAATTTTTGAATTAATAAATATTCATTATTTACTTAGTTTAATTGGAGTCTGTTTCACTCACATTTGACTCAGGGGTATTTTGGTCATTTTGGCATTTCAACGGGTATTTTATCTTTTGAGACCCCATCTCGTGAAACGGACCTCACCATTGGATCCAAAAGGTCCAAAATATTAAATTTCCATTATTCGCTTGATTAATTTGGACATCAAAATTTAATTTAATAAATAACTAAATTAAATTAATTAATTAAATTAATTCAACATTACTATAATATATTTTATTTGGGTGAAGTAAGACCACATGTGCCTCAATGGCACAGTAGTCCATGCTTCATGACTCATGCCTATTGGTTCAGTGTTCAAGTCGTAGGGGCAGCAACCTTTACGCATATCTTTTTTTCTTTTTTAACTTAAAGCTTTAAGCCAAACGATGGATAGCAGGGATAAAATATCCTTGTACTAGATTGGTTCCATAATTTCAATTTCTAATCTCCACAACCAAACACTCTCTATTTAATTAAAACATAAGTCTAAATGGCACAGCTTTGGGTCTTCTATTTGCGGGTGGGTCGGGTCTAACCCAACCCGAATCAAGCCTAACCCCAAACTGTTTACGCAGGACCTTCTTCTCCGGCGGTACACCGGTCATCTCTTCTGGCATCGGCCGAACTCTCCGACCATTTTTTTGGCCAAAAAAAATGTAGTTCCCTTCCAAATTTCATTGGCTTTTTATATCTAAACTTCTTTTTGGGATTAGATCACTATATCCTCACGAATAGAGAGGAAACCGCAGCTCCGGTGAGGCTGTACAATTTTTCGGCGAGCCATTTTCAGGGTGATTTCTTCATTGTTTTGGTTTAATTTCTTTCCTAAATTGTTATGCACCTCATACAATCAATACCCAATCATTGAAATCAAGTTTAACACCCAAAAACTCTACAAACTGAATTATCATGAAAACTTGCAACTACTTCGTTCTCCCTTATTTTTAAACCTTTTCCATTGATTCTTTTTGAAAATTTTCCTATATTTCATGTTGTACAAGTCTCTAAAATTTAATCTATCATTCATGCTTGTTAAAAATGAAAAACAAAATTCCATAACACCAACCTGATTTCGGTTCCTAGCTTGTAGTATCCCCTTCTTCTGATTTCTTCCACTTCTGATTCCTCTTCCTCAGAACCCAAGCTTCAATTCAAACCTTTTTTCATCGGTTTTACTCCTCCTTTCCTAGCGTCCTCTCAACTCACGCATAGGTATACATATATCAGTTCGCCCCTCCCTCTTTCAGCACCCACGGTTTCTCTCTCTCTCTCTCTCTAATCTTTTCTGTTCCGAATCCTTATCAGTTTCTTCCTCTTTTTCTTTTGAAATAAAACTCCTCCCGATCCCTTATCTAATCTTGGTGCATATATATATATATATATATCTATATCCATGCATGTACGACCCACTATATATATATATATATGTAACACCCCAAACTTTATTGTACTGTTTAAGTAAGGAAATGGAGTTCTTTTTGAAACTAATACAATGATTTAGCCATTTAAGCTCTATTTTAACACCAATAAAACTCAAATTAGCCAATCATGGAAAAAACAGCGAAATAAAAACTGACACGATGCCTTTGACATTGAAGCTAACCTAAATAGGAAGTCACCAGAAGAAACTGTTCCATAAAATGAGCAAAAAAAAAAAAAAGAAATTATGAAGGAAAGAGCTAAAATAAAAATTTGCAACAGCCAAACGGGGCATAAGCCCAAACTAGGAGAAAAGAAAATGCCAACGGTGAGGTTAAAGGGATTTGAACCCTTGACCAAGTGAAGGAAGTAATTCCAACCAAAAATCTTACCAAGCTGACTGCCAGCACTTTTGTGCTTAATTGTACAAAAAAATAAATATAAACTCAAATTACCCCAATCCACCTCCCAAATTGGCCAATGGCCATTCATGCAACACCTCATCCACACATCACCCTATAATCTTAGCCTCATCATCATGTCTGCCCCCAGCTCTCATCATCACACCTGAATCCCATGATGTGCATGCATGGGTGTATAATTAAATATGTAACCCTACCTTTTGAAGCCTTCAAGTGTAATTGTGTGTGTGTGTCGAATGTGCTGAGAGTGTGAGGGACATTGTGTAGGTGTGAGTGATCTTGAGAGAGAAAAAGAGGAAAGAGAAACACAAGTGTGTGTGTGTGTATATATAAGTGTGTGTGTGTAAGCTTGTGCATGGTATGTGTTTTACTTGGAGGTGTACAAGGAGTGGGGAATTGGGAAATACTCAAGCAGAACTGAGCCCACATTGAGGACGTCAACTGAGCCTAGGTGGAAGGGAGATACACGACCAGAGGTATAAGGCCAAAAACTCAAAAATTTTCTTTTGATTTTCTTTTCACTGTTTCAGCTTTGTGTAGCATAAAGACTACATGCATGGATTTAAATAAACACTAAGGGACTGTTCTGAGTGGACTGAGAAGGTCAAGAGGCTTAAGAAGCCAAGAACCAAGAATGGACCTCCATTGTTGGACCTTCAACAATGTAGGTCTGAGACTATCGAGACCAAACCAAGTTTGGTTGATCAAGTCTTAAACTAGAACTCACGAGCATTCCAAAAACCATAAGCCGCGACCTAATAGCCTAGAGAGGCCCTAGAAATCTGAGGTTGTAAGTCACGGGTTTAGAACCCAACTTCTAAAATGGACCCCTATTCCCTGTTTTTAGAATGGGGATCGAATCCTCTTGCCACGACGATCAAAGCAAGCCAAACCACGCCCAAAACGGTGATGAAATGGCCATTTACAAGCTAGTTGCAGGTCGCGACTATCCCCCTCACCGTAGCTTCTAGGTCCTGATTTGAGACTTGAAATCAATGCCAAAATGGTTCTTAAGAATTCAGTAGCCTATAACACCCAAAAATAGAGAGCGAACCCACCCCATAATGCACGAAATTGGAAAACTTGAGAACCAGAACATTAGGCAACAGTCGGGGCTTGGGGAAGAAGACGACGAGTCGTTGAGTTGACTCGTCCAATTCGGTTAGACCTGCCGTGTCAACTCAGCCACATGTCAAAGTGTGGGGCAAGCCACCGCATTAGTGGGACGGCGTCGTTTTAGGGGCTGTTTTAAATTTTTTAAAATGTATACTTAGGCTTGTTTGGTTGCAGGGATAAGGGTCTGATTTTATGTCCACAAATGGAATAAGATATCCTAACCTGATTTTGGCCCCCTGTTCACTATTTGGCTCTGGTTAAATCCAAAAAAAATAGGAACAGTAGCTATTCCGTGGAATCGAACCCAAAACGAGGAGGGGAGGTGGCAATGGTTCAACCACTGTGCCACCAATGTGCGCCCGTTAGAAATCACACCCAATATATATATATATATATATAATATACTGATATAATTAATTTAATTGACTAAATTAATTGATTTAAATTATTTAAAAATAGGCAAATGCCCCAATGTCTAAATTAATTAAACAAATAGTGTATTTTGACTATGTCAGACGTTATGGACCCAATGGTGAGGTCCATTTTGTCATCCGAGGTTCCAAAAAATTAAGTCACCTGAAACATGAAATTACCATTTTGCCCTTAGGGGTACCCGAAGCCAAATAAAAAGCCGTGAAGGCCTAGATTTAATTTCTTGAACGTTCCGGACTCAACGGTGGAGTCTGTTTAACCAAATAAAATACTCTGAAGGCTGATGTAATAAGTTTAGCAACCTTAAGAGTATAATTAAATAATAACAAGAGGGTTAAATTAAACCACGAACATTGACATCGACCTTAAATAATTGAGATGGGTTAATAATAATTAAATTTTTGATTTATAGGAACCTCCAAGGGGAAATAGAAGGAGATTTAAATTAGTAGAACTGCCGAAATCAATTTTTGAGGTAAATAATTTTGATGCGTTAATATGGGTTATTCCCAGCCAGTCATGCTTATTTTCAAATGCTACCAAATTTGCACTCTATCACTACCTAATGTACTTGATTTGAGCCAATCGACTTGTGGTTAGCGGTTATGCCTGATCTTTGGATTCGACTTGCTTGCTTACATCATTGTGAAATTGATCATTGATATTTAAGCATCATTGCACTATCATACCATGACCTAGTCTTGAGATATATCCTGTTGATAGAAATCTTGTTATTCCACACACTTCATGACTTGTTGATTGTGATATCAATTGTTTTGTACGGTTGTACATCTTGTGTGAAATTTTATTGATCATAATAATTGGTATGTACCCAAGGTTGTGCTTAGTCACAATAGCCTATCTATTCATAAATTGCGTGGGGGAAAGACCCTTTGGGGTCTTATATATCCTTTAGAACCTGCAAGAAAAGAGCTCTAACGCTTTTTAGAGAGCCCGAGGAACTGAGGTGGATCCGAGCATGCGTTTTAGTGGGGTATGCTGGGCCCCGGGTGATTCACGCATTTTTGGGTTATTAGAACTCGATGATGATTTATTCTTGCATTCGTTGGATGATCATATTTTATGCCCTGTGAATGATCATATTATTGCAAGCATGATATATCTTTGATTGGCTAACGTTTTATTGTGGCAGTAATCCATCATGATAGGCTAGATCCCAACTTTGATTGACCTTGTTATTGCCTCTTGTTTTATATTGTGGGATATGCCTCTTTTGGACCCTCGGGTCATTATTGTTGTGCATCTTGGTGACTGGCTATGTATTTCTTGTTGCTTGGCTATTGGCTATCCGTTATCTCTTCGTTCTATCATTCCCTTGGACTAACCCTAACCCATGTTAAAGCTAGGAAATTACTTACTGGGCTTTGTTAGCTCACCCCTTCCCTTATATTTTTCAGGACAACAAGAAGTTGGGGAACCCTCAGGCGCTCTAGAGCTCTAGACGTTGCTAGCTACTGGTAGCTCCTTTTGGCGAGTTTTTGTATTGAACTAAATACTGGAAAGTCTTAATTTCTCCCATGTCACCACGGTCCTGTCAGTCTGTGTTTTTGGAAGATCTATACTTAAAAACACTTATGCTCTTTTGGCGTGTATTAAGTGATGTCCTGACTATGCTACCAGATTATACTATTGACTATAAAATGTTTTATTAAGACTTTACTTAGTATTTCAGATCCCTTTGACGGGGAACGACCCACGGGCCGCGGACCCAGTCATGGACCCCTAATCCACATAGGGTGGGTTTTGGTTCATGAAAATATACATATATATATATATTACATGTATATAGATATGGCTTTATATATACATACATAAATAATATTATTTTATTTTAGTTTTATTTATTATATTTTTTATTTTTTTTTATTTTGGTATTCGTTCATAGCTTGCTCCGGCATCGCCCGGTAGCATCCGTACCTTCGAAACCATTGAGTTTCCATACCATCCATTTTATTCAATATTAAAAACAAGAAGCCCTAATGGCTCGGGTTTTCATGGCTCGATCGATTAAAATTTAGGTCAGGGTATTACACCTACGGGTCGATTGACAGGAAAGGACATATGGCAATGAGGGCGTTGTTACGCATTGAGTTATGAGGGCATTTTATATGCATTGAGGTTAAGGGGGGTATGCCGGGCCCCAAAGACCGAGGGTTTGCCAAACCCTGAACAAAGTAAATGCATTCTTTATGATTAACTGATATGTTTACATTTATTGGATTCATTGGATGTTGTCATTCCCTATAAATAAATCACTTATGTTTACAGTCCACTCATTGATTGTGACCGATTTATTGCGGTAGTATTTTTATTTCGACTAATGTTTATTGAGCTTTTCCATGATTATGTTATACCATTACTCATCTTGATTGTTGTGACTTACTGTTCATTGGTCATTATGGCATTTTATCGTTATTTACCATTACAACAACTGATTTTATGATTGGCTATCATGTTCAACCTCTGAGTTTATATTCTATTGTTAACCCTAACCCATGTTAGAGATGGAATTTTACTTATTGAGCTTTGTTTAGCTCACATCGACTTATTATATTTTTAGGTAAGGATGCTGTAGGACCACAGTAGGAGTCCAAGAGCATAGGGGGACAGTTTGAGGAATATGTTAGAAGTGATATAGTTTCTCCCATGTACTCACCACCTAAGAGTGGCGTTATGTAAAGTTTTATGTCGGTTTACATTTTACCGTTGTCAAACAATGTTTTATATTAACACTTCCGCTGATTTATTGTTTAAGTTTTACATTGTTTATTGTTGTCATTGATATAAAGAAAGAAAAAAATAGGGAGGACCAGAAGATCGGCCCCACGATATGAGATCCTCATAGGGCGGGTTTCAGGTCATGATAGAATGGTATCAGAGCAGAGTCTTAGGTTCTAGTGAGTCATAAGAGACAGGATTAAAGCACTAAGACTGTTGGGTCTAAGAAGTCGATATATAGATAACACTATGATAGATTTCCACGCTATGTTAGACTCTTACGTAAGTGCTAACCACTAAGATTTAAATTGATTTGATTCTTACACCATGTTAGACTTATAGATTGATTTTTAAGCAATGTTAGACTGTATATGAATGTTAACTACTACGGCCAAACTTGATTCGATTCACTTAAACTCGATAGACTATGTTGACTTGGTTAAACTATGAATGATTAGACTCTTATGGGAATGCTAACCTTTCATCTTTTACAACAAGATGGTTCGTAACTGAAATACTATAACCGTGATAGACCGATTAAACCGACTTGAGCACCTTATGAACAGAGTCATAAAGGCTATACCTAAAGCCAAACCCCAATAGTCAACTGCTTACTCTGAAGCGGTAACATCGGTCACTAAATAAAGTGGACAAGGATTTGCCAAAGGAACGAAAACTTATAAGCCAGGAGACAATCAAAGCAAGGGGCAGGGACCCTCATCTTCTAAGCCCAAAGCCAGATCTCGAAACACAAGGCCTATCCAGAAAAAAGGCCAACTACAAAAAGGGCACACTTAAATGCCGCACCTGCCAAAAAGCCCAGCGGGGGTAATGCCTTAAGAATACCAACGCTTGCTACTATTACGGCCGTATTAGACATTTCGCAAGGAACTGTCCCCAGAATAAATCTATAACCTCTACCACACCTACCCTATCAACCCCAATGATACCAGGATATGATCAGACTGTTGTACCAGTAAACGTAGGTACTCCTCTAGTTTATTTATGGCCTATGCATATACTGTTGATATTAGGCTTTACGGATTGACTAATATCTTCCTCATTATTATTAGAGTTGAACTTAGAAACAGAACCCCTAGATTTCATGTTAACTATTTCAATATCCTCGAGAGCTTTATTGTTAATACATGTTGTGAAATGTTATAGATAAATAAACGAGGCTTGAATGAGAGATAGTTTGAAAGAAACTTAATGGATAATTACAAGAGGACTAAAAGTATGAAAATTCTTGAGTAAGTCATAAGTAGATCCTGATAGAATAGAGATGAATAGAGTCTTGAAGATAATTACTAAATGAGCGAGATTGTTAGAATTAACCTTATGAAATGTGATGATTTTGAAAAGAGACTAATACATGATAAATATATCTTAGGTAGAAATTCAAAGAATCTTGTGATCTAAGACGATGTGTGACCCAGTTTTTGTCAATACTCTATCAAGTTAGATGAAGGTAAATGATAAATGATTCTGAATAACTGTTAGAGATCAACGTGATCTAAATTATCATAAAGACTGAATTGGTAGTAAATCACTTAGAGAAACCATGAAATTGAGATGATATATGATTTTTGAACTACTACGACGAAATCATTATTCATGAATGATATACATAGAGCATATGAGGTACATATCACAATTACACGATTATTAATCGATTAGATACCCTTAAAGAAACTAAGAATTCGATGACTTAAATAGTTAAATGATCGGTGACTTTTGGAGGACGATAACTTGTTTAAATACTAAGGTTAATGGTCTTTGGGAAAGACTATGTTATGACTGACTTTGACGTTTCTTGGACGATTGAGATGATCAAATGAATAGTGACTTTTGGGAGAAAGTGGTATGCTTAAGGGCAAAGGTAAAGGATTCTTGGGAAGAATCGTACCAGTGTCGAGGTTGATGACTCTTAAGTCATTAAACTATGAATTGATCAATGAATTAGGGGAAACTATCATTTGAACAAGGGCAACGATTAATGCTCTTTTGGAACATATAAGGTGACATAGAGTTGGGATTGTGAAATCTTGGAAAGTCGGTAGATTTAACAACAAATATATATGAGAGATGGTTTGAGGAAGACTTATTAAATAGTAACGTAAGGAGTTTGAGACTCCAGATGGATTGATGAGAGATCAGATATATGAGGATTCTTGAGTGAGTCATATAGGGTAAAGACAAATGGATCATTAGGAGGCAAATACTGATTGAACAAGACTATCAAGTGAACGTTATGAAATGTGATGGTTCTAAAGGGAGATTGACATGTGATGATTGGTCATTGGAAAAAATTCAATGGATCTTGTTGATCTAGGTGACAATATAACTCAAGTGTTGGCGGTACTTTATTGAGTTAGCTTAATCTATTTCAAAAGATAAATCATTGATGACTCCAAATGACTTTTGAGGATTAACGTAATCTAAAAATTAAAGAGACGAAATATCTGAAAAAATGGTGAGGATAACGATTGTGCTAAAGTGATAAATAAATATGTGAAACTACGAAAGTAGAGAATTTTCATGGTGGGAAAAACTTGACATAATCTTGATAAATTTTGAATGTCAATTGTAACGATAAAATGATGGGATGACTAATGGATGTGAACAATCCTAAAATATGATATGAAGTCACAGAATGTACAAGGAATTCCCTATACGGTTGAATACGTTCTTGAAAGAACAAATTTGTAAAATTTGAATAACAACTAGGGAGAGAAATGTAACATATGATGAAACATCGAATATGATGACGAGTATAAGAAATGAGACATTTGAACAACCCTTCTGAGCAAAGTTAAGTGAAACCAAAATAATGGTTATAAATTAAAAAGTCATAAGACTTTGAGATCTGAACTGATCAATTGATGTGGAAGGTTCAGGGTAAACCCAAAGATGATAATACCGTTAAGAAAACTTTCGAAGAGACTATCATATGAAGAATCAATGACTGGGGTAAAAGACTACCCTAAAATTTTTTAATAAATCTATCAAGACCTAAAGAAAAAACTGAACTAAGTATATGTACTATACTTTAATCCATGAAGGAATGAGTAAGAAGTAAAAGGCCTTCGTACCAATCTATAATTTGAAAAGCAAATAGAGGAACTGATTTCCTCAACATGTATGTGAATTTGAAAACAAAGGTAGGTATGTCAATGAATAATACAAAAAATAATGACATAATACAAAATGAAATGAAAAGATGATTGATAAATGTTCAAGAAATGGACACGTGATTGAGAATTAGAAACGAAAATTTTGAATAAATCTAAGATTACCCATGCATGGGATAACTATTGTAATGCAAAGAGAATACGAATAAACCGTCCTGGCACGAATCAAAAGATGTTCATGAAAACAAAAGGGAATATGACGGTAAAAATGCTAAAGGGAACTAGGATGATTAAATTGACATGATGAGATAATAGAGTTTCCTAGATATATGCTGATTATATCAAAAGAATAACGCGGTAGTTGTAGTGTAGCTTTGGGGTGTCGATTCCAGAGGGAGACAAGATTAAAAGAATAATAAACAGAATTTCTGAAACTAAGGAAATATTAAACGATTAACGAGAAAATAAAAATATAAAAAGTGGTCTTGAATGCAAATTAAAATTTAAACAATGTGATTAATGGAAGAAAATACTCAAATTAATGAACAGTAGAGTGTTGGGAATCCCTTGCACATATCCGGAATTTTAATTATTTTTAATTTACTAATAACTCAATTGAGAATTTAAATTCCAAAAATCTCAATCGGAAGATATAAACTTATGAACCAAAATTAAATCGAAAGTAATTCTTTGAAAAATCATTCATCACTTTTAAATCACTCAAATTATTATTCACATTGAGAAAACCCAACGACGACAATATACTCGACAACCAATATTGCAGCAGAGAATTGAATCAATATAAATAATTAATTGTTCCAAAAATAATCAAAGCATTAATCCACTCAATAGAAAAAGCATGACTGAATCTATAAATAGATTGAACCCTTTAATTATTCGGAGAATAAACCCCAACAGTAAATTACGAATGACAACCAAAGAATTTTAATAAATAAACATCATGTACATGAATCAAAAATAAATTAAAAATAACCATCTATGGTGCAAGTTCATCTCTAACCCTACATAAAAATTTAGTTACCCATACACAAGTCGAATAACATAAATTTCATGGAGAAGAAATGAGCCATGGAGTAGCCGCAACTGAGTTTTTTTTCTGTTCTGTACACTGCTGCGCCACAGCCCTCTCGTTCCCAAAACAGCCGCCGTCCACTCTCTGGGTTTTATTTTTTTTCTCTCTTTATATTGCTCATATGGACCCACAAAACTTTTGCCTTCAGCCCTCATCGCATTAGGCCCCTGCGCGCCTCAACCTGCCGCACTACCACACACGACTGGGCCCACACAAATCAGCAAGCTGCATGCCTCACGGATTTACCTTGGTTAGCCGCCCAACAACACCCACATCAGCACTCAAGCTCGCTTCAATTCAGCCGTCTCACACCCAGGTACACCTCACGTCAACTGATGGGCCCCACACGTTTGCATCAAGCCTTGGTTAGCCGTTCGTTCTGCACCATCAAGCCTCTTGGTCCACTGCTGTACCCAACCACACAAGCCACTCCTGATTCCGCACATGGTGCCTTGCGCCTGGGCCTAGCTCATCAGCCTGCATCATACGTACAAGCCCAGCCCTTTTTTAGTTTTTGACTTTGCTTCTTTCTTTTTTTTTCTTTCTGTTGTTCTTTGAGCAGCCGGGCCTTTGATTGATTTTTTTTTTCAACTTGACGTTTGCACGCACCTGCAATCCAACAAATAAAAATTTAATTTTACCTCATGATTGAAACATAAGATGAGTTTTACAACTGTTCACGAAATAAAATTTTCAAGGACTACTTAATGCATTTGTTTTGAGATTTAAAATATTAAATAATGCTCAAAATACATCTCATTGTGAATAAAAATTAAATCAAATAATACCAATTAAAGTCCAACATTTCTATTCATATTCTAGCAATTTAATCCAATAATAGGGTATTTAGAATGCATTTTTGCGCACTCATCACACCCCCCAACTTGCTCATTGCTAGTCCCTAGCAATTTTCATGGAAATACGACAAAAGAGACCAAATATTATCACACACAGAAGACATCTAATCATACTTTTCAACCTTGTAAATCACAGCAATTTTAGGAATTCAAAAACCCTATAACAATCAATCCACTTATAGTAGTTCACAGAGTGTGTGTGTGTGCTCCAAACCATAACCATCTAACCACAAACCATGACACATGCAACATTAAGAACATCTTATGCAAAAGATTCAATTCCATATCTCATGGGTATAAAAGTGTTTCATGCAGGGGTTCTCTCTATGAAATTGACAAAGGGTGAACACGCTCAATGAAAAATTTGGCAATTATGAATAAGCAATAAGCAAACATTGATCTTATGATTGGCGCACTCACAAATGAGACTTCCACCACTCTTTCCACAGGCTTACTTAAAATTAGAACAATCAACATAAAAGGGTTGTAACGTGGCTCGGGTTAAGGGCTATATGAAGAAAATGATGAAAAGGATTCAAAAGCTTCCAAGTACAAACTAAGAGAATTTCATTACGAACCATAGCAAACCAAACTCTTCACTTGATGCACTCTTTAACTTTCCAAATCTCTAAATAACAATACGTCTCCTTCTTCTTTCTCTCTCTTTTTCTTCACCTTTTCTCTTCAATTTTTTTTTTGTTTGCACATTGACTTTGTTGCTCACCCAACTAAACACTTTGCACTTGTACTCTTTCTTCTTCTTTTTTTATTTTTTCCAATGCAACCCAAAAGAAACGAACTGCAAATTCCATACCTAGTACACACTTGGAAGCAAAAAGGGTAGGGAAATTAATGTATAGGCTATACTCCAATGTGGAGAGGTATGGATGATGTGGGCACATGAAAAAAAAACTATATATGTTTGTTGGCTCAAATTTGGCTACTAAGGGTCTATGATGAGAAGGGTTAGCTTGAAAGGCTCAAATGTTAACCTAAATTGACCTTCGTCATATCCCAAGTATATCCGCCGTCATACCACCGACCATGTAATGATATTCTCAAAAGAAGTGCCCAATTCAATAGATCAATGAACGCTTAACACAATTTGAATTTGTAGACTCTCAATTCTCTCCAAAACACACATGAATACTTAAGCAAAAGAGTTCTCTAGCTACATGTGTCAAACCACCATCTTACCACAAAGTTTGGATGAATGCATTAAAAGTTCTATGAATGCCTTAGTAGAATGATTATGGTAGATTCGGTGAACTCACAAAAATAGCTATGAATGAGAATGAGTACTCATGTGAAAAAGGTGCACGTGTGATGCAAATTTTACAAAAAAATTTTTGACACATGAAAATATGCCACAACAATTTAAATGCTGAATTTGCAACCACCACCCCCCAACTTAAATGAAACATTGTCCTCAATGTTTAACAATCAAAATTGAATGGAGGGTACTGAAAATGGTAGAATACACCTGATGTGTGATGCGGGCAGCTCGCTAAGCACTAAGATGGCAATCTAAACTAAAAAAATGAAATTAACCTGCAGATAAAAACAAAGAAAACAGTAGCAAACAAAAAGAAAAAGAACGAAAATAAAAGAAAAAAAAACAAATAAAATAAAGAAAATAAATAAATACTAAAAAACATAATTAAAAAAAAATAAAACATACTTGCATGGCGTGATCAAGGTGCATAGACCGGGTCTATAAGTGGAATGTCTTCCACTTCTAGAACTTGCCTATTAATTAAAACTTTAAGGCGCTGACCATTGACTTTAAAAATCCGACTGTCCTTGGGATCCTTTATTTCTACTGCCCCATTTTTAAAAATGTTATTCACTATAAAGGGGCCTGTCCACCTAGACTTGAGTTTTCTTATGTGCTTATGGAGTCTAGAATCATATAAGAAAACTCGATCATTAGGCTTAAATATTTTTCTCAAAATATTTTTATCATGCAACGCTTTCATTTTAACTCGATCAGCAATGCTCCAACCTAGGGCTGACCTAGGCTTACTTAGGGTCTGAGGTAATTTCTCACCTTGAGACTTAGACAATTCAGATGACATAATAATAGGAAAAGTATCACCTGGATCAAGGAAGACATGTTTTGAACCCTTAGGCAAAGGCTTCAATTCAACTTTAGGTACTTCCACACTTGAAGGAATCTGTTTTTCTCTTTTTGTAGGCAACTTCTCAAACTTCGGTTTCCATCCCCGTGCTCCATAATCCTGAGTTCTGTCAAAAATAGCACAAACATCAACCACATCAGATGGATCAGAAATATAGTCAAACTCAGTATTAACAAGAAAATGCTCAAGGGGGTCAGAATCATGAGTTGCAGGAATTCCCTCATCCATAAGTGAGTCAACCATGCACGTCTGGCAGCTTTCATCCTCCTCTTCTGGCTGTTTTGCAACATGAAATATATTCACCTCAAGAGTCATGTTTCCAAAAGATAGCTTCATGAGCCCATTCCTACAATTGATAAGAGCATTAGCAGTGGCAAGGAATGGCCTACCTAAAATCAAAGGAATCTTTGAAGTAGAATCAACAACAAAGCTAGTGTCAAGGATTATGAAATCAACAAGACAATAAAATTTATCAACTTGAATTAGAACATCCTCTACCACACCCTGTGGTGCTCTGACTGAACGGTCGGCCAATTGCAATACCATAGAAGTTGGTTTGATCTCTCCTAACCCCAACTGCAAGTAAATAGAATAAGGCATTAAATTCGCACTTGCTCCTAAATCAAGTAGAGCTTGTCCAAACTCATGATTTCCAATGCTGCATGCAATGGTTGGACAACCAGGATCCTTGTACTTGGGGGGAATCCTCTGCTCAATTAGACACTAACTTGCTCTGTCAGGAATGTTGTCTTCTTCACATGATGCTTCCTCTTAACTGTACATAAATCTTTAAGGACTTTTGCATGAGTAGGAATTTGTTTGATCACATGCAAAAGAGGAAGATTGATTTTTACTTACCTGAGATTCTCTAAGATTTCATTGTTAGGATCCAAAGTGTGCTTGGTTGATTTTAAAGCCTGAGGGAATCGTACCTTAACATAGCTCTTTATCACCTTTGGTTCCTTGGACAGCTCAGCATTGCTACTATCTTGTTCCTTTTCCACATCCTCTGATTTGTCCATTGTTAGGATGTGTAAGGACTTACCACTTCGAGTCACAATGGCATTCACATCCTTCAAATTTTTCTGCGCCATGTGTTGACCTTGGGGTGCGGACTGAGCTTGGGAAGGGAATCTACCTCGCTCATTCACACTCAAAAAGCTCATCAATTTGGACACTTGGCTCTTTATCTCCTTATTTTCTTCAACAACCTGCATGATCAAAGATTCAAATTTTTGGTTAGTTTTACCCTGTGCTTCAATAAATGTATGCAAAATGTTTTCTAAAGAATTCCTAGAAGATGAAGATGCATGATCTGGTGCATGATATGGTGCAGGGTATGATCTAGGAGGCTGTGCAGGTGGTGGTGCATATGGTTGGTTCTCAGATTTTCAGCTAAAATTGGGGTGATTTCGCCACCCTAGATTGTAAGTCTTAGAGTAGGGTGTGAAAGGCTTCTTGTACATACCTAAGGTATTACATTGGTCCTTATACATCCCTCTCATCTCAGCTGATATGGGACACTCTTGGGCAAGGTGATCTACCCCGCCACACACTGAACATGGTCTAAAAGGCTCTACATGATTAGCCAAGTGTGTTGGCTTTATGTCTCTAGCCTTTAGCATTTCTAACTCCCTAGTGAGTGTCTCAACCTTAGCTTTCAAGTTATCCTCCTCCCTAAGGTGGTAAATTCCCCCACTGTTTTAGTTCCCTATAGGTCGTGACCTATTTGTGCTCTCAGTAGCACTAGGTCCTGTCCAAGTGTGAGCTTTTTCAGCAAGCTCATTAAGGTACTCTATGGCCTCATCAGGACCTTTCTGTAAGAACTCACCATTACACACCATCTCTACAAATTGGCACTCTTTAGGTGTAAGTCCCTCATAGAAATAACTCACTACACGCCAACTCTCATACCCATGGTGCGAGCATATACTCAATAACTCATTAAATCTCTCCCAAGACTGATACAAAGTCTCACTATCCTTTTGTACAAAGGTAGAAATCTGTCTTTTTAAAGCATTGGTCTTGTGTTGGGGAAAGTATTTAGTGAAGAAAATCTGGGTCATCTCATTCCATGATCCAATTGACCGTGGTCTCAATGAGTATAGCCAACTCTTAGCTCGATCCTTCAAAGAGAAAGGAAAGAACTTAAGTCTCACAATGTCTTGTGTTGCATTCTGACTATGAAAAGTCGCAACTACCTCTTCAAACTCCCTAATATGCATATATGGATTCTCATTTTCCAAACCATGAAATGTAGGGAATAATTGTATCACCCCCGTTTTAACATCAATTGGCCGAGCATTAGGTGGAAACATGATGCATGATGGTGTAGCTATGCATGTAGGGTGAAGGTAATCCTGAAGGGTCCTAGAGGGTTGATCCTCGTATTCACTCATATTTTTAGAATTGGAAGAATTATCAAACAGAGAATTAGAAAAACACGAAAAATTAGACTCTAAATCTTACTCTAACACAGGCCTATAAGCAAATCGGCCTAATGCGTCCCTATACCTATTATGCATGCAAGATGACAATAATAAAATAAATAAATAAAATAAAATAAAAAAAAATGAATAAATAAATAACTAGAAATAAAAATAATAATAATAATAATAATAATAATAATAATAATAATAATAATAATAATAATAATAATAATAATAATAATGCAGCAAGTAAAAAGAAGGGAACGAAGTTACCGCCTTTACAAACAGCTGAAAAGAAAAACTATCTACTGATTCTTCTACCATCTCCCCGGCAACGGCGCCAAAATTTGATTACGCCCAAAGAATAACGCGGTAGTTGTAGTGTAGCTTTAGGGTGTCGATTCCACAGAGAGACAAGATTAAAAGAATAATAAACAGAATTTCTGAAACTAAGAAAATATTAAACGATTAACGAGAAAATAAAAATATAAAAAGTGGTCTTGAATGCAAATTAAAATTTAAACAATGTGATTAATGGAAGAAAATACTCAAATTAATGAACAGTAGAGTGTCGGGAATCCCTTGCACATATCCGGCATTTTAATTATTTTTAATTCACTAATAACTCAATTGAGAATTTAAATTCCAAAAATCTCAATTGGAAGATATAAACTTATGAACCAAAATTAAATCGAAAGTAATTCTTTGAAAAATCATTCATCACTTTTAAATCACTCAAATTATTATTCACATTGAGAAAACCCAATGACAACAATATACTCGACAAGCAATATTGCAGCAGAGAATTGAATCAATATAAATAATTAATTGTTCCAAAAATAATCAAAACATTAATCCCCTTAATAGAAAAATCATGACTGAATCTATAAACAGACTGAACCCTTTAATTATTCGGAGAATAAAACCCAACAGTAAATTGCGAATGACAACCAAAGAATTTTAATAAATAAACATCACGTACATGAATCAAAAATAAATTAAAAATAACCATCTATAGTGCAAGTTCATCCCTAACCCTACATAAAAATGTAGTTACCCATACACAAGTCGAATAACATAAATTTCATGGAGAAGAAATGAGCCATGGAGTAACCGCGACTGAGTTTTTTTTCTGTTCTGTACACTGCCATGCCGCAGCCCTCTCGTTCCCAAAACAGCCACCGTCCACTCTCTGGGTTTTATTTTTTTTTCTCTCTTTATATTGCTCACATGGACCCACAAAACTTTTGCCTTCAGCCCTCATCGCATCAGGCCCCTGCGCGCCTCAACCTGACGCACTACCACACACGACTGGGCCCACACAAATCAGCAAGCCGCATGCCTCACGGATTTACCTTGGTTAGCCGCCCAACAACACCCACATTAGCACTCAAGCTCGCTTCAATTCAGCCGTCTCACGCCCAGGTACACCTCACGTCAACTGATGGGCCCCACACGTATACATCAAGCCTTGGTCAGCCGTTCGTTCTACACCATTAAGCCTCTTGGTCCACTGCTGCACCCAACCACACAAGCCACTCCTGATTCGGCACATGGTGCCTTGTGCCTGGGCCCAGCTCATCAGCCTGCGTCATACGCACAAGCCCAGCCTTTCTTTTATTTTTGACTTTCCTTTTTTTTTTTTTTTCTTTCTGTTGTTCTTTGAGCAGTCGGCCCTTTGATTGATTTTTTTTTCAACTTGACATTTGCACGCACCTGCAATCCAACAAATAACAATTTAATTTTACCTCATGACTGAAACATAAGATGAGTTTTACAACTGTTCACGAATAAAATTTTCAAGGACTACTTAATGCATTTGTTTTGAGATTTAAAATATTAAATAATGCTCAAAATACATCTCACTGTGAATAAAAATTAAATCAAATAATACCAATTAAAGTCCAACATTTCTATTCATATTCTAGCAATTTAATCCAATAATAGGGTATTTAGAGTGCACTTTTGCACACTCATGATATGCACATCCGAGTTTTGAGCATAAAACTCATTTTAAGGGGGGTAGCATGTAATACCCCGACCCAAATTGTGATCGAGCGAATCATGTAAACTCGAGCTATCAGGGCTTTATGTTATGATATCAAGTAAAATGGAGGGGTTGGAATCTAAATAGTTTCGAATGTACGGATGACGCCGGGCGATGCCCAAGCAAGCTATGAACGAATATCGAAATAAAAATAAAATAAAATAAAAATAAAGTATAAATAAAAATCATGTATAAATATATAAATAACTATATATGAAAGATGGATATATATATATATATCTATATATCTATATATATATGCACTATACATATGATATTATAACATATATATGTTTTGTGTTATATTATATGGTAACCGACACAAATTAGAACCCTAATGAAGGGGGTTACAAATATGAGAAATCAAAGAGAAAAGGAAGAATAAAAGAAATAGGAAGGAAGATAGAGGGAGATGAGACAGGGGCAGTTACAGAATGTGGCATAGATGCACTGTGAGTGTGTTTTGGAACAAGAATAGAAGGGGTTGAAGGATTAGAGGTATAGAAGGGAGGAAAACAAAAGAGAACGGAGGAGAAACTGCAAATAAAAAGTTAAGTGAATTCTCTGTAATTTTTATTTTCTATTTTTTGCATTTTTCATAAAGTTGCATGAAGCTTGGAAATATTTGTATAGTTAGATTTTACAAGAAAAATGTAACACATAGGAAGAAACCGAGAGTGAAATGGTGAAGAAATGAAGTAGAAAAATGAATTTAACAGAAAGATGTAAATTTGGAAAGTTTGATTTTCAATGGGTTTTAATGGCTTAAAATGTTATCAAAGGGTCCTAAAATGTGTTTTAGGGTATTTAGAAATGAAATGTGGCTTCAAAATGAAGAAAAATGAAAAACAATATATATATATATGCACATGTAGTGAAGTCCGGTCACCGGTGCCGAAGTAGGTGACCGAAAATTACCCTGTGTATGGCCGAAAAGTCAGGGGAAGGGGGAAGACACAGTGGGCCACGCAGACCTGGTCAGGTTGGAAGCCGCCCAGGCGCAATGACAACCGTCATTGTTGAAGGGCAGATGTTTTGTTTCTTGTTTTATTTAAAAAAAAGGGTGAACAGTGGGGCTGAGGGGAATCGAACCCCCAACGTATGAGGGTGAAGGAATTATAGCCACTATGCCACTAAGGCACATGTGGTTAAGCAATGAAACAATATATATATATATATATATATATATTATTTAAGTAATTAATTAAATTAATTAATTTAGTTATCAATTGAATTAGTTCTTGATGTCCAAAATTAGCAAATGAATAGTATAAATTTATTATATTGGACCTTCTAGACCCAATGGTATGGTCCGTTTCATGAGATAGAGTCCCAACAAATAAAATACCAGTAAAAGTGCCAAATGACCAAAATGCCCCTAAGTTGAATGTGAGTCAAACGGACTTCGATAAAACGAATGAGTAGTGAATCTTTATTATATCAAGCATTATAGACTCAATGGTGAAGTCCAATTTTTGAAAAAAGGTCCCCAAAAATAGAGACGTGTAAAAGTACAAAATAACCATTTTACCCTTATTAGTACAGAAGTCCAAATTGGAAACCGTAAAAGCCTAAACTGACTTTCTTTGATGTTCCGAACCCAATAGTAGAGTCTAAATTAGTAAAAGGGATACTTACAGTAACAAGATATAAAATTTGATGAATCGCATTAGAACTGAGGCATGTTTACTGATTTATAAGCAAGTTAAGGGGAAATGAGAAAATTACAGAATACTGAGGTGTATTACACGGATAAAAGGTAAGTAAACCCTATATCTTACATGTGGTCTTCCAAGCCACGTTCATTCTATTACTGCCAAATTTTGTACTCTCGTACGTACCAACTGTTATTGTTTCACAATTGATATTGTCCTATCTTGTGGATGTTTATTGACTGCAATATCATTGAATGTTATGTTGTACTGTGCCTTGAAAGGCCTACTGTTATATGTCCATTGCTTGATATTCCATTTATATGCACTTCTTTTGGAATCACAAATAATCATGATTTATTACGAATGCCGGATTTGTGCTCAGTCATAATATCCATCTGACACTTCTGAGTTGACAGGACTTATGGTTCGATTAATAGGACCTACGGATCGATTGATAGGAAATGACATATGGCAATGAGGGCGTTGTTACGCATTGAGTTAAGAGCGCATTTTATATGCATTGAGGTTAAGGAGGGTATGTTGGGACCCAAAGATCGAGGGTTTGCCAAACCTTGAACAAAGTAAATGCGTCCTTTATGATTAACTGATATGTTTACGTTTATTGGATTCATAGGATGTTGTCATTCCCTATGAATAAATCACTTATGTTCAAAGTCCACTAATTGATAATTGTGACCTATTTATTGTGGCAGTATTTTTATGTCGACTGATGTTTATTGAGCTTTTTCATGATTATGTTATAGCATTACTCACGCTTGATTGTTGTGACTTACTGTTCATTGGCCATTACGGCATTTTACCGTTACTGACCATCACAACAACTGATTTCATGATTGACTATCATGTTCACCCTATGAGTTTATATTCTTTTTATTGTTAACCCTAATTCGTGTCAGAGATGAGATTTTACTTACTGAGCTTCATTTAGCTGACACCGACTTACTATATTTTCAGGTAAGGATGCTGCAGGACCACAGTAGAAGTCCAAGAGCATAGAGGGATAGTTTGAGGAATATGTTAGAAGTGATATAGTTTTTAAATTTGAGCTCATCTCAAATTAGTTATTTTAGATAAATATAAATTGTTTTGTATTCTAAATAGGACTCTTTATTGTATTAGAATTAGGATAAAAATAAGACTTATTATTTTCTAGTCAAAATAGTAGTATTCTAACTTTATAAATATTATGTAATAATCTTTATGGTTAAGTTTTGTATCAATAATATTTAATTATGAAATTTAGAGAAATTTTTCTCTTTTTGAGTTAATTGTTCCCGTTGGATTGAGGATTCCCCATTTTTGGATATTGACTATAGTCATATCCGTTATTCGTGTTTTTGTGCTACATTAATTGGTATCAGAGCGAGGATTTGCTTGGCTGAATGACAATTAGTGAAGACAAAAAATTTTATCCTATCAACGATATTCATAGGAGACAATCTATTACTCCTTTAGAGTTTTGAATACTAGAAAATCATGAATACAACAGGTATTGCATTGATGATAGAGCTCGTAGTTAGCTTGTTTGTGGACGTGTTTATATTCATAAAGCTATGTATAATTATGAAAGATTTCTTGACTTTGATGGTAATTTTTATTTTGAAGAATTTTATGATTGGGTATATGATTTGGATGATTGTTGTAATAACCCGGCCCAAATTATGACCAAGGGAACCATGTAAACCTGAGCCGTTAGGGCTTTATGTTATGATATCAAATGAAATGAAGGGATTGGAATCTAAATAGTTTTAAATGTACGGATGATGCCGGGCGATGCTCGAGCAAGCCATGAACGAATATCAAAATAAAAATGAAATAAAATAAAAATAAAGTAAAAATAAAATTCATGTATAAATATATATATATAACTATATATGAAAGATGGATATATATATATATATATATCTATATATATATGCACTATACGTATGATATTATAACTGATATATGTATAGCGTGATATTATGTGGTAACCGACACAAATTAGTACCATAATGAAAGGGGTTACAAATCTGAGAAATCAAACACAAAAGGAAGAATAAAAGAAAAAGGAAGGAAGAGAGAGAGAGAGAGAGAGAGAGAGAGAGAGAGAGAGAGAGAGGGAGAGAGAGAGAGAAATAGAGAGGGAGATGAGAGATGAGCGGTTATAGAATGTGGCATAGATGCACTATGAGTGCATTTTGGAAAGAGAACAAAAGGGGCTGAAGATATATATATATATATATATATATATCCATCTTTCATTTAGAATTATGCTAGTATTGTAAGGTTATGAAAATCGTATCTTTTTTGTCCTCTAAAACTGATTGCCTGGGGGCTTTATTTATAGAGAAATATAGAGATTTGATCCAAGGGCCTAAGATGAATCCCTAATATGGAGGGCTAGGATCATGTTTTAAGTGACAATTATCTAATTAAGTAAATAAAAAATTAAATATGGATGATTATCCTAACTAAATGAATTAATAAATAATTATGACAATGCACGAACCAATAGAATTAGTATCTACATGCAAGAGCCAATGAGATAAATGATAAATAAAATTTAAATAGAAAATAAACTCTAAAATGAAAACGTCCAAGTTCGATGTATATCTATTTAAGGAAATATCAAGCAACCAGATTTATGGAAACTCTAAAAGAAGAAAGTCCTAATTAAGCCTAAATAGATTACTATCACTCAAGATTACCAAATTTCCTCCAATTCAGTGGAGAATCTCTAGATTGCCACAAAATATGTGAAATGACCAAATTACCCCTAATTCGTCATCAAATGGCTAAAATTACCAAAATATTCCCAAAGGAGTAAAATGATATAGAAATTATGAAAATGTCACGCCCCGAATTCCCGACCGAACCCGGGGATGCGACTGAACGAAACAAAAGAAGAAAAGAAATAGACGAATAAATAAATAAATACCAAGTTAACTAATTTAGATACAAGCCTACATACATTCCCGTTTTAAAAAAATTTTGGCAGAACCTCCTTTGTTTTTCGAGCCTTTTTCCCCCTGATAATCACAATACATCATATATATACAAACACATCACAATCCATCCTCACTCGATGGCCACAACTTTATCAAAGTTAAATATACATCGCCTACTTATACAACCGAAGACAATTAAATAGATACACGCGTACATACTTTCACTTCGGTCAATATATATATACATGTCTTTGGGCTTAAGCCCGTACATCATAATACATGCCTCACGGGCCAAATATCCTTCTAAGTTCGGGTCTCCTCCACTCTGTGAGACTTCCTCAAGTCTCAGGTGCCTGGAGTGTCATCTGAAAAATGTTGCCCACGAATGGGTCAGCTCAACTGCTGGTATGATACAATGCTAATGCAAGGAACAAAATGTAAGGCGTGGCATGTGCAAGTGTACATTTATCTCTATATGCCTTCTAAATCATCTATGCATGGCAATAATAACAATCCACATGCCTTCCACATCATCTATGCAATATAACGACAATAATCCGCATGCTTTCCAAATCATGCATATCACATAATGGTAATGAATCCATATGCCATCCAATCGTCCATGCAATGTAATGACAATGCACATGAACCACCCACACAACTCTATGCCACATGACAATGCATATGAAACACTCACACAACTCTATGCCACATGACAATGCAAATGAAACACTCACACAACTCTATGCCACATCCATGTCCACTCTATGCATGTCATGTCAACACCATGCATGTCATGTCTCGGTTTACGGATCGCTCCCGATGGGTACCCGAGTAACCAACACCTGTTCACGGATCGCTCCCGTTGGGTCGCAGGCACCAATGCAATGGCCAATTTTGGGTTTTTCACCACAGGATCTACACCCTCATAATGCACAGCACCTCGTGCTCAACCCACACTATGTCATCAATGAATTACACTATGCCAAATGCCATGGTTCCACCATGCAATGCCACAATCTCAACAGAACATTTCTTGCCAACCCGTGCAGTATGCTTTAAATAATGCAGCATATTTAAAGTAACAATATCATTCACATCTCAAAACTTTTTCCACAAGCCTGTATGCCATGCGCAGTCAAATTAAACACATGCTCTATTCACAGATTCACAATCTCATTAAGTCACAAAGAATATATAACTCCATAATGCACCAATACATCAAATTATCGCACCTTCCAAAACACATGATATATCAACAGAAATCACCTAACAAATCTCAAATCCAGCCATGAAATCACCTAATGATTTATCACAATGGCATAATTCACATATCACCCGTACCGCAATGCAATTTAATAACCTATTATTCCCCCAAGGTTATTCTAACTCATCGGAGCCTACCAGTAGCCTACAATATCAATATCAAAGTATGAAAATCCATCTCAAAATATATTAATGACTTGTCCCATTCGGACATCGGGTTATTTCGGCACATTTAATTTAATTAATTTAATTAATTTAATTAATTTAATTATTTAATTTACACTGACAAGTACTCACAAACTATAAATTTTCAAAAGCCTTTAGCTCAAGGAACCTATAGTCAACATTCACCATTAAATGTTTATTACATAGATTTTCTATCACTGAATCCATGATTAAAAAGATATACAGAAATTCAAAGAACTATCACATAGTTTCATAAGGTTGGCCAGTTTTCAAATTGAAACAAGATAAATTCAATGTAAAGTTGGCTCAAATGATTAAATGGATAAAGCCCTATGGGTTCAATTAAATAATCCATCACATGTCACATGTCACAAGGTGTGTCAACATGTACATAGGCTCACAATATAATAATACAACTCTATCAATGAATTAAACACCAATCAAGGCAACAAATCACTCAAAAACATTCAAAAACACATATATGCCTAAACTACCAACTCTAAACTTTTCAAAGAGGCTATCACCTAGATGCTTTTTTAACCTTAATTATACACTTACATCAGTTCAAACTTAATTAAAAACACAAGGGAACTTAAATCTATTTCTAGATTAGTACTACATCATACCTAAAATCAGTTTTTCTTAAACTGAGAAGGCTGTACTTTCTGGATGTCTAAACTGTTTGGTGAGTCTATATTACTCATTGAGCTGAACACTTTCTCAGAAGGAAGTTTGGCCAAATTCCCGCTTGAAATGTGTGTTCCGGCAGCTTGAAAATGTAAAATTTTAGGGCTTTTCTCTCCCTCTCTCTCTATACGGACGAGCTCCCTGAAATATCTGAATGTATTTGTGATAAGGATAGACTAGATGAGCTGTATGTATAGTGGGGAATCAAAGGGGCAAGGGCAAATGACCATTTTGCCCTTAATGAGGCCGTAACCCCGTTACTCTACAGCTCATTCCTAAATGCTTCAAATTGAAATTATGTTTTAACCAATGTTCATAAAATTATTTTAAATGAAAATTATTAGAAGGAAACATTTTCATTTGAGGTCGGCTTAGACCCATTCCACCCGGGTCACCCGAATACCCTTTTTGTCCAATTCTGAAAACCATTTCCATTTCTGTTAATTTTCGTACAGCAGATACTTCACATTATTCTAAGCACTTTACTCTTCTATGACACACTCTAAATATGTCTCTAAATAGGTCATTCGGTGAAAACAGTGTAAAAAGGTACTTTACCGATAAAACCGACAAACGTGATAAACTATGCATGCAAAGTGTTCTACCTCAAAAACGAAAAATTTACCCTCATTTTTTGGATCTCTACAGAAAATGCCCCTCAAGTGACTAGGAAGTCCTACTAAGGGTAGGATTATGCCAAAATTACCAAAATACCCTTAGTGGGCAAAAAGGTGCCAAAATTTTCAAAACGCCCTCTGATGGGCAAAAGAGTCCTAATAGGAGTGGGACTTTGTTGGGACGAGTCTTACTTGGATTAGGACTCTGGTAGGAGAGTCCTAACGGGAGTATGACTCGATCGGGAAGAGTCCTACTTGGATTGGGACTTTGGCGAGAGAGTCCTAACGAGAGTGGGACTCTATTAGGAAGAATCATACTTGGACTAGGACTTTGACAGAAGAGTCCTAACGAGAGTGGGATTCTATTAGGAAGAGTCTTACTTGGACCGGGACTTTAACAAGAGAGTCCTAACAGGAATAGAACTCTATTAGGAGGAGTCCTAATGGAAGAGTCCTAGGGGGGAATAGGACTTTGTCAAGAAGAGTCCTAATAGAAATAGGACTCTATCGGGAAGAGTCATACTTGAAGTAGGTTTTTTTTAGCATAATTACTAAATTGCTACTACTTAATCAAAGGTCACAAAATGAGGTGTCTACAGAAATTCCCTCATTGACGAAACTTGGAAGCAAGTGAACGTTAACGCAAGTAAAAAAAAAAAGAAAACCATTTTGACCTTGATTTTGATTTTGACGTGGTCGGACTCATTCCTCTATGAGATTCCTATGTATCACCCCCAGGCAAATCAAACTGTTTATAGTTCGTGACTAGCGGGAATGAGTGTTGTCCTTACCGAATTTTCTCTAGAGAGATTTGTCTTAATAGGACTGTTGTGAGGTTACGTCCTCAAATGACTCCTCAGAGTCTTACTTGATAAGAAATGCAATCCTAATAAGTCTTTCATGAGGTTGTGTTCTAATGAGATGATCTTACATCATCAGACGTTTTACCTACAAGGAAATTCTATCGTAATAGGTTGGTAAGAGAGAATATGATAGACGACTTATCCGAGAGGAACGTTATACTAACAAGATGATAAAATGTGATGCAATAGATGGATTACCCGAAAGGAATGGTATCCTTTGCGTCTTCAAGCGACTTTCCTAAAAGGAATGCTATCCTAATAGGCTGATAAAATGTGTCCTTAGACGACTTACTTGAAAGGAATGCTGTCCTAATAGGATGATAAATTTGCATCCTCAAATGACTTTCCTAAAAGGAATGCTATCCTAATAGGCTGATGAAATGTGTCCTTAGATGAATTTCCTAAAAGGAATGCTATCCTAAAAAGATATTGAATTTGCATTCTTAGATGCCTTTCCTAAAAGAAATGTTATTTTAATAGGCTGGTAAAATGCGTCCTCAGATGACTTTCTTGAAAGGAATGCTATCCTAACAAGATGATAATGTGATAGACGGCATACTCGAGAGGAATCCTATCCTAACAGGATGGTGATGTGATGGACAGCTTACCTAAAATGAATGTTATCATAATAAGATAGTGATACGATGGGCGGCTTACCTGAGATGAATGCTATCATAATAAAATATTTTCTAAAAAGAATGCTATCCTAATAGAATTTTTATAAGATTGTGTCCCTAATAGATGGATTGCTAAGATGGATTACATCCTTAGACAATTTTTGAGATGGATTACGTCCTCAAATGGTTTGCCAAGATGGAGTATGTCCTCATACAATTTTTCTAGATGGATTACGTCCTCAAACAGTTTTTTCCTAAATGGATTATGTCTTCAAGTGATTTTTTCCTAGATGGATTACGTCCTTAAACATTTCACCTAGAAGGGAACTTTATGCTAATAGGTTGATAAAATGCAGCCTTAGACGACTTACCTAATCCTAATAGATTGATGAAATGCGTCCTCAGACGACTTACCTAATAGGGAACTCCATCCTAATAGCTTTGTGAAATGCATCCTCAGATGACTTGTGTAGAAAGTAAAGACTTCAGACTTGCTAGGGAGATGAATTAGGTTAACTCCACTAGAATGATGGAATATAATGTGACTTTATAGAGAAGAATTTGATTAAGTTTCAGACCATAAGGTCATGTTTCTTAATTCTTTCTTAGGATGGGAGAACAAGAAATGAACTCAATTTTGAAAGGCGTTACACTCGAAGCGATATACTCAACTAATGATAGAGTTGATGGAAATGCTTACCTTAGATATGGGAGACAAGATATACATGAAGCAAGCTTGACCTAGATAGAAAGAGGTAGAACTCAACTTAGATAGGAGTGTGGCAAGGCATGAAAAATCATATTAATGAAGAACTCTTGCCTTAGCTAGAGGAATATGAAATTTACTCAACTTAGAGAAGAGTAAGGAGAATGTACTCAACTCAGATAAGAGTGAAGAGGATGTACTCAACTTAAATAGGAGTAAAGAAATGTTCTCATTGAATGAGAGAAAATGTCGTGAAACATGTTTTTTCCATTTTTGAAAAGGATTTTTCATTTAGAGAAAACTCTAACTTTTGGCTTGGGCTCTGCTAGCCCCTAGATCACTAGAAATCAAGTTGGCTATTCAAGTCAAAAAAACCATCGCGTGGTTTTGATTTCCCATCTTTGAAGATGATTTTGGAAAATATACTTGAGTTGTGAACTAAGGATATGAAGACTTAGGAGACTTGATTAGCTAAAGACTTATCTTCAAGTTCATGGAAATTTTTTTTTGTCTTTTCTAAATGATTTGGGAGATTCCCTTGAAAATATCAAAGTATTGACCATGATTCAGCCTGATCATTTGAGAAAATAAGAATTATTGATTTTCACAAAAGATTGTGTATTTAATTGAGCATATTGGGTGAAATCATTTAATAAAAGAAAATTTAGGTAAGCCAAAGTGATACATAATTTACCCAAGATATGGGTAAAGTTGTCAAGGTAAGGAAAAGGTGAAAAATAACCTTTTAGATGAAAAAAAAAGGGGTTCTTATATTGGCATAAATGAGCCTCTTAATTAGGAAAAATTGCATGATTAAGAGTATGGGTTACTCTTAGAATGAACAAGGCATAAGGGAACCCCTGGTGAAGCAAAAACGAGTTACTTCATTAAATGAGAAAGCAATTTGGTGCAATTAGGTAGGTAAGGAGTCCCTTGATGAGTTCCTTCAAAAAATGGGTGAAAAAAGAAGAAGCAATGTGGTGTAAACTAGTAAGATGGAAGCCCCTTGTTTGAAATCGTTTATTACATGACCCATTTATTTGTAAGACCTTTTGAAAGAGTTCTCAGTTGAAATATGACAATTTTCTTAAGCAAGTAAGACCTTAAGGTGGTCTTAGTATTAGGGACGAAACATAGGCTAGGGTAAGGTTTACCAAATGAAAGGTATGTAAGGCCCAAAAATCCATGTTCATGGTACTAAGCTCCTTGTGTGCATCTTCTTGATGTGCGGAGCTTTGACGTGCATAACCTTGATGTGCATATCCTTTATTGTACATGACTAATTCTTAGCATAACCTTCCTGATCGAGCCTAAAGTAGCTTCTTAGGCTACCTACGTTTCCTTTTTTGGAGAATCAGGTCTAACTGAGTTCATTGCTCCCTTGAAGCTCTTTGAGCCATACAAGGCTTGATTGACTGATTTCTTGTATCCTTACTTGGAAAATTCTTGTTTTGATCAGTTAAAGGTTTTCTTTTCTTTACAATATGACCCTCCTTGATGGTTGTTTTGTTACTTTCTTGCTTGGAAATGTTTTTCTTTAGTAAGGCAAAGATTTTCGTTCCTTTGCTTTTGATTCTTCTCAGATGATTGTTTCTCACTTCTTTGCTTGGAAATTTTTTCTTTCACACTGGGCAAAGATGTTTCTTCTCTTTGCTTTTTGATTCTTTTATGAAGGCATTGAGAGAGTGCACACATAATAGGCTTTCCCCTCCAAGGTTTGGTAGATAGGTTTAAGAAAGAAACGTTGATCAATCAAGCTCAAAGGGTTTGCAAGTGGATATCTTGATATGGGTGATAGGATAGATTTGGTTTTTTGAGTGATGGCTCCTATCCTTGGAATTGCTTCATTTTAGGAAACAGTTACATTTTCTTAACTCATGATATTGGTGTCTACTTAGGGCCATGATTATCTTCTTTGGATGGTGATTGAATCAGACAAGATGCCTTTTAGACAAATGGATGAATCGGTGAACAATGAGATAATCAAGATGATTGATGAAGTTTAAAGATTCTCAAATTCAATGCATTCAATCTTATTGTGAATTTGTTGACATTCATTTTCTTAAAGAATCAAGATGAATCATGCAAACATTTTTTTGAAAGTTTCCTAAGAGAATCTTTATTGAAACATGAGGAAAGACAAATAGAAATTATCTATGAAGAATATAATGATGATCTTTGGCTTGGAAAGCTCCTCATTCTTGATTGTGGGCTAATCTTGGTTGATCCTTGAAAGATGAGGCCCAATGGCTTGTTCATCAATCAAATCTTGGATAGCATGTCTCAAGATGGTACAATGATCAGTGGAGTGGCCCACACATTGATGGTAGGCACAATGTTTGCTCAAATCCTAGCTCTTGGGTATTGGGTTTGGAGTGGGCTGAGGATCCAAAGGTTGGTGATGCCTTTATTCGCAAAGCTTTTGAAAAAATTCACTCAATGATGCAGAGTGTTTTGAGAATGACCTTGATGGGCGCCTTCGAGGTGAATTTGGCGGCGATGAGGTAGTTAAACTAACAGACCAAGACAAAGGCTTTTGTGGAGTTAAAACATTGATTGCAATCTCTGATTTATTGGGCTTGATGTTTTGTGTAGGCTTCCTCAATGTTTCATCATTGATTGCATCCTCAATTTGGATTCCAACTCCTACAAGAGCTTTAAAAGTATCAAAATAGTGAGAAAACATTGATTCACGGTGGATGGGAAGCACGTTCTTTTTTACCAATTGCACTTGTTCAACTTCACTCATCTTATTAACCATCTCGACCTCTTTTGTAATACCCTGACCCAAATTGTGACCGACCGAACCATGTAAACCCGAGCTGAGGGGTTGGAATCTAAATAGTTTTGAATGTACGGATGATTCTGGGCGATGCCCAAGCAAGCCATGAACGAATATCAAAATAAAAATAAAATCAAAATCAAATCAAATCAAATCAAAATAAAGTAAAAATAAAAATCATCTATAAATATATATAACTATATATGAAAGATGGATATATATATATATGCACTATACATATGATATTATTATGGTAACCGACACAAATTAGAACCATAATGAAGGGGTTACAAATCTGGGAAATCAAATAAAAAAAGGAAGAATAAAAGAAAGATGAAGGAAAAGAGAGAGAGAGAGAGAGAGAGAGAGAGAGAGAGAGAGAGAGAGGGAGATGACAAAGGAGAGGTTACAGAATGTGGCATAGATGCACTGTGAGTACATTTTGGAAAGAGAACAGAAGAGGCTGAAGGATTAGAGGTATAGAAGGGAGAAAAACAAAAGAGAAAGGAGGAGAAACCGTAAAGAAAAAGGTAAGGGAATTCTCTGTAATTTCAATTTTCTATTTTCTAGGTTTTTCATAAAGTTGCATGAAGCCTAGAAATATTTGTATAGTTAAATTCTATGAGAAAAATGGAACACGTAGGAAGAAACTGCGAGTGAAACGGTAAAGAAATGAAGGAGAAAAATGAATTTATCGGAAAGATGTAAATTTGGAAAGTTTGATTTTCAATAGGTTTCAATGGCTTAAAATGTTATCAAAAGATCCTAAAATGTGTTTTATGGTATTTAGAAATGAAATGTGGCTTCAAAATGAAGAAAAATTAATATATATATATATATATACATGTAGTGTAGTCTGCTCACCGGCACCGGAGCAGGTGACCAGAAACTACCCTGTGTATGGCCGAAAAGTCAGGGGAAGGGGGAAGGCACGGTGGGCCACGCGGACCGGGTCGGGCCTCGGGTCTGGTTGAAACCTGCCCAGGCGTAGTTGTCACGACCCAAAACCCGGCCTCTGCGGATCTCGAATTGCGACCGCCACCCTTCGGCTCGGGGGTCGTCAGGTCAGGCTTCACGTGAGCAACGATGCCGAACGGCTGTGCGATAGGGCCAGAACTGGCAAATTGCGGAAGCGTGAAAAAAAACTTTTCTTTTCGCACGCCCGCTCGGTACCGTTGCTTCTTCTTCTTTTTCTTCTTCAGAGCGGTAAACAAATAATATACATTCAGAGCATACTAAAAATTTAAAGTTATACATGATACATATCTGTTGCCTCTTGGGCTTAAGTATATATTTGTCCAAAATTTACTACATCAAATTTGACTAGTTACGGGTCCTAGTACTTCCAAAATTCCTAATCAAATGGAGCTGCCAATCTCCAAACCTCAAATTGGGCAAGGCTCCCATCCATCATCATCACTTGAAAAATGTTAGGGCATGGGGTGAGCTTCGAAAAGCCTAGTGAGTAATTTCAGTACTTTGTCATGGGTTTCAACTGGTAGTGGGTTAGTTCAAGAGAGACTTCATATAAACATACACTACCAATTGTACATATACTTCAGATACAGAAAATAGAATTCTTCAAAAAGATAGCGTGAAACATACAAGGCATTCAAGCTAGGCACATACTTCAATGATCGCAGAATATAATAATCTTCAAATCACGTAGCATGATGCATTTTTAAAGCATTCAATAAAGTATTTAATATGCAACAGACTTTATAAACATGTGTAGAGTGGCCATTTGAAGACCAAGGAAATAATTTGAAATTCTTTCCATGAAAATAGGAGGATGCAAATTTCTTCTTCTTCAAAACTTCAAAGCGTTATATAAAAACCCGTTTCAGATAAATAGGGGTTTAATACCTGCTACCATTTCTGAAAACATTGTCATCTTTTCACTTTGATTAGGAGAATCCGTTTTGAACCAGATTCTAGTCTTACTTCTGAGAGATCTCATGCTTGGGGGATTAGATCTTGCTACCGGGCATTCTTCATGTCAATTGAGTTCCAAAGGATCCCAATATCAATTGTGGTGCTCATGCACCATTATCTTGTAAAACCTTTTAATTCTTCAATGATGTTTTTCAAAGAGCATTGAAAACATGACTTCTTCAAATATGTGTTTTTCACGAGCATTGAAAACATGTGTTTTCAAGAAAATCTTTTTATGAGCATCTAAGAACATAGCTTTTTCAAGAAATGCTTTTGATAAGATTTTAAAAACATGACTTTAATAAAGGAAAGAGTTTTCATGAGTATTTAGAACATGGATAATTTAACGGTGTTTTTGAATACTTGGAGGGCAATACTTGAAACATTTAACACATGAGCTTCAGGGATTTAAATCACGATGTACAGGAATTTATTAAAGCATAGACAAAATGAAAACATTTAATTCAAGAAGCATTTAATAAAATTGGCATTTACATGGACATGCAGAAAATAAACATATCATTTGTCAGAATATCATAAATAAATTTGCATGCCATGGAAGATCGATAATTAATACGACAGTACATTTGAAATATAAAGCATATAAATACGAGAATTTAAATTTAGAACTACTGAAGATGTGAAAACACTTCAGAACATTTAAAATTCGATTTACTTCAGAATCCATGTAGATTAAATCCTCCACTTCAAAGTACAAGATTACTCACCTTGTTCTCCTGGGTCAGCACTACTGGTGGCTTTCCCTTTCCCTTTGAAATTCTTAAAAATCAAATTCATCAAAACTTCAATTAGTTCCTCATTTATTTCAAATCATCTCTAAATTGATGCTCTTCAATTAATCTTAGACCTGACGTATCCTAATTTCCTAGGATTGGTCTTACCGGTCTACTTGTGGTGATTTAATAAATTTTTATTTTTCACGTGACTTATTTTTCAGTACCTATTTTGGTATTTTGGACCTCACCGTTGGATTTGGAACGTTAAAGAAAGTCAATTTAGACTTTCTCGGCTTTTATTTGGCTTTGGGTACATCAGGGGTATTTTGGTCATTTTATATTTCACATTTTTCAGTACTTTTTTTGCTAGTACGGACTCCACCGTTGAGTCTGGAGTGCCCAACATAATAAAATGGACTATTTTTTATTTTTATTTGGCCCTAGGTATCATTAGGGACAATACATTCATTTACCGTTTGCTTGTCTTTATTTTTTGAGACTTAATTTCTCAAATTGGACTCCGCCATTGAGTCCAAAATGCCCAAAATAGTAGAAATACACTATTTATTTATTTAATTTGGACTTCGTTTGACTTATTTATGACTTAGGGTTAAATTTGCCATTTTACTTAATTAATAAAATAATTTATTTTATTAATTATTTATTTTCCAGGGGCTTAAATATAATAATTTTTCAAAAGCTGGGCCAGAATATAGTTATTTAAAACTGTTGAGGTCAAACTGTAATTCTTAGAATTTCTTAGGGTTAAAAATGTAATTTTTAAGAATATTTAAAATAAACCGGAGGGTTTATTTTACTTTTAAGTGAACCAGACAAGGGCTTCACTGGACCAACCGGTTCAGCAAGTCCAAGGTGTAATGCTGATGTCATGATGACGTCAGCCCTATAATTAAAATCATTTAAATCAAAACGTCGTAGTTCCAGTTTAATGGTTTGAACCTTTTCTCGGTTGGGTCGGGGCCCGACCCGAAACCTGGTCCACGACCCGACCCTTCACTGTTCATCTTCCCCAACGTTAGGGTTACTGTAGCCCTAGTTGCAAAAATTCTTGTTTTTCAATTTCGTGGTGTTTTGGCGCTCTAATTCCTCTGCTTTGCACCCCAAATGGTTTCTGGAAGCCTAAATATTTGTTTGGCATTCATTTGAGACATTAGATCGAGCTCAAAGGGTTCTGTCCAAAAGGAATAACCGAACCTGCAACTGGTCCCTAAATGCTCATTTTTGGCCTAAAGTTGATGGGGTTTCGTCTATGGTGACCTACTGATCATGAGGTTCAAAGCCCTATTCACAAATTTCAGTTTTGTTGTTGATTTGTGAGGTTGGTCATCAAGACCTGAACCTACAACTTAGGTTTTGAGGCTCGTCTTTGAGCCATTTGGCCTGGTTCTTGTCACAATGGAAACCCTATAGGATCTAGTTTGGGCCCCTATTGAAGACACCATGGTTTGTTGTGGTCCAATCAGGCCTGCTCCATTGAAGGTCCTTCAATGGTGGCCTGTATACGGCTGGGCATTTCTTGAGTGGTTTAAGTCAATTTTTCGTGCCTTACTCAAGTCTACAATCCCTAAAGGCCATGCATGTATTAAAAAGACTCAAACAGTTGCAAAAATAGGAGATTTTTAGAAAAAGAAAAATAACTTGCTTGGGGGATCTTATACCTCAACAGTGTTTCCCTCCTCTTCCTCTTCTTGTTTGGGTCGTGATCTCCTTTGGGTCAGGTAGCCATGCACACAACCCTTCTTCCTTCTTCATTCTTCCTCTTCCTTTTTCTTCCTTTCTCTATAATGACCTGAATTTTATTTTTTTTTTGGAATAAAATTTTTATTTTTATTTTATATTTATATTTATTCATTATTTATTTGTTTGATTATTCTTTTATTGTATGAGATGTGTATTATATATGCATGAGGTGTTATGTATGTATGTGTAGGTATATGATATCATATGTCACATATGTATTTATACAGGTATTAAAAAATACATATATGGATATATATATATATATATATATATTATACAATGTGGTACAGTTGTGTGTGCACTATGTGTGTGGGAATACAGTCGTGTATGTGTGTGCAGTGTGATGGTGTGTGTGTGTAATATAATAATGTATATATATAGAAAAGCATGTAAGCAACAATTAATGCATACCAGGAAAATATGGGAGAAGAGATCAGAATAGCGCTGCTGATTGTAGGTGTGAATGAGTGTGCAGAGTCATGCAGTGTGCAGTGTGTGTATACATAACTGTAGATATATGTAAACCCTTTTGAGTGCAATAGGCATGCTTTCCTTCTGTACATGAGAGATGGCATGTGGGTTTGTAAGATCAAAGGCCTTGAGTGGGACAGGTCTGAGGTAGAGAGAGAGAGAGAGAGAGAGAGAGAAAGAGAGAAAGAGAGAGAGGCAGTGTGAGGATAATGATAGGGGTGTGAGTACATTAAGTTAGAAGGAGACTAAAGGAAGCAACAAGGAGAACCTTGAGCACTGGGGAAAGAGTCCAGAAGTTAAACCGAGAGAAGGGAGAGGGGGAAAATATAGGACTGCTCCAAGGAACCTAGAAAGCAGGTTTGTTGAGCTTGACTTCTGTTTTAGTTTTAAAAAGCATGAACTTTATATTTGATTTCTTAGGTCTGATAAAGCATGGAGAGTGGATTAAATTGCAACTTGAATCAGATCAAATAGTGAAGAAATGGATTAGAAAAATCAAGTTACAGGTCATGGTGGTTCAGGTTTTAATTTATAATTTTATGCATGAAACTGTGTTTAAATAACCTAGATGTAATCCTATAAGGTGCAGGAAATGATTAGAAAAGAAACAGAGTTAAAACCGCTGAAAAACAGTCACAAAAATGAAGAGAACCTGTTGGCCGTGGCAAGTTTGACCCTCTATCCGTGAGGTTTTGGTAACTGAAATGAAAAACTAAGATTGGGAGAGGGATCCATAAGAAAAATGGACGAAAACTGTATTTGAAAAACACTTGAAACCGACCGGAATTGGGTTGCTGTCGCCAGAGATGGCGACGGAACCCTAGGGACCTCCACAGAAAAATCGAAGAAGAAGAAGAGGCAATTGGGCTGAGGCGTTGGGCCTGTTGGTTTTAAAAGGGGTTCGGGCTGTTTGTTTTAAAAGGAGCTTTGGGCCTGTTTTGGTTTAGGACAGTGTTGGGCCCAATCATTTAAATGAAATGAAAAGGAAAAGAAAAAAAAAAAAAGAAAAGAAAGAAAGAAGAAAAAGGGTGGGGGTTGCGGTTGCCAGGGATCGAACACTAGTGGCGAGTGTGGCAAAGGCACGTGAGACCGGATGAGACAGGACAATCCCGTGTCTCTTTATGCACTAAATAAGTATATATGTTATACTTTACTCCATTTTATAAATTAAATTTATTTAATTAAAATAAATACTCTGAAATGGCCCGGAGCCCAAATACGACAAGTCATATATTTTTTCTTACTATCTTGGACCTCCTAAGACCAACGGTGAGGTCCGTGACATGAGACGAGGTCCCGAAAAATAAAAGACCCGTAGAACCCTTAAAAATTACCAAAATGCCCCTGAGTCAAAACACAGTCAAGCGAACCCCGATCAAAATAAAAGAATAGTGGATTTTTATTATCTCAAATGTTCTGAACTCAACGGTAAAGTCCAATTTACAAAGAAAGGTCTTGGGAAATGGAAAACTGTAAAAGTGTAAAATGACTATTTCGCCCTTTTTAGCCCGAACGTCCAAATTAAATTCCGCGAAAGCCCAAACCTATTTTCTTCGACGTTCCGGATCCAATAGTAGAAATTATTTTAGCAAAATAGAAACTAATAAAATAAAGACATAAAATTTGATGAATAGCATCATTCAAGTAACAAACAGACTGAGTTGCATTTTGTGATTTTACGGACACCGAAAGGCATAGAGAAGGCAGTGTGACCTTCTACATTTCTTTGCTAGCCACTATGCTACGAGTACGACTTCTTAATGTTGAGACCAACCCATCAGGTACGATATATTGTGCTAAGTAAGAAATAGAATTAAGTTTAGGAATAATTGCCATGTTGACTTGATGATTCACATGTTTGTTTTATTGCTTATATGCTTGCATTCCCCTTGTTATCATTTTGAAAGTTTGGTGATGAAGGTGGATCATGACTATGTGTAAATCGCATGTGTTAGCATAATGTGTGGATTATGTTTTTTTGAGAATTGTTGGGATTATGAAATATGTGACTTAAAGCATGTGTTAAATGGACTATGTATGGCATGTAACCTTGATGAAAGGATCTTTTGATTTGAATGTTATTGTGTAATACATCATTTAAGGCATGCTTCATGTGTGGATATGATGCTTTATTGAGATTACATTATGGTATGGTGGAATCAAAGCATATTGGCATAGTGTGATTCCTTGGACATGACATGACATTGCATTTGGTACCCGAACCAACTGGAGCGATCCGTGAAGGGACATGATATTGCATTTGGTACCCGAACCAACGGGAGCGATCCGTGAAGGGACATGACATTGTATTTGGTACCCGAACCAATGGGAACGATCCATGAAGGGACATTACATTACATTACATGAGTTGATATGGGTGTGGCATAGAGTTGACATGGGTGTGACATGGAGTTGACATGGCATAGAGTTGCATGGGCGTGTCACGTATATTTTCATTACATTGTATTAATGAATCCATGAATGTGTGATGAATCTTGTTAATGCATTATATGGGTGGATTGGATGGCATGTAAGTTATAATTGTGCATGTAGATATAACTGTACACTTGCACATGCCACGCCTTAGATTATGTTAATGAGTTAGATGGCATGTAGATTATCGCTTGTACATTGCATGGATGACATTGAATGACATGTAGATATAATTGTACACTCGCACATGCCTTGCCCTTAATTTTGTTTCTTGCATTAGCATTATATTGTACCAGTAGTTGAGCTGACCCATTCGTGGGACAACACATTACAGATGACGCTCCCGGCACTTGAGACTTGAGGAAGTCTTGCAGAGTGGAGGAAACATGAGCTTAGAATGATTTTGGCCCTTGGGGACATATGTTGAGATGTAAGGGCTTAAGCCCGAATGACATGTTGAATGTTTTTATTGATTGTGCTATACATGGATGTACATTGAAGGAAATGAATGTAAGTTTGAGTTGAATCCGTTAGATTGTCCTTTATTTTATTTTCTTTTAGTTTCGTTACACTCACCCCTAGGTTCGTTAAAATTCGGGGCGTGACAACGTGGTATCAGAGTATAGGTTCGAATACCTAGGGACAGTGGGAGAAGTTTAGACCTTAAGTTATTTGTGGCTAGTTTGGGTGGTATGATTTATGTGTACATGTTACATTAGTGTGCACGGATATGCACTGTACGCGATTTCCTAATTAACTGAGAGTAGGTGATTGTTTGATATAAGGGTTGAGTAAGATTAAAAACGCAGGTCTCCGTAGTAGACCGTATATTTTATGGGATAGGCCGTATGCCTAGTTATTTGAGAGATAGATTGTACACTTAGTTATCTATACGGTAGACGGTATGCCTAGTTATTAATGAGATAGGCCGTAGACCCAGTTACATGCCTAGTTGGTTGTGTTCCCACATGTATATGTGTGTTCTTGGGATGGATTGCATACTTACATGTTTATGTGTTAGCTGTTGATTGTGGATTGCTGATTTTATATGTGTGTGCTAGGTTAGTACCCGATTTTCATGGATTATAGTATTATGACTATGATATTTATACAGACTAGATTGGTCTCAGGTCTTGCATTACAGTTGATGGATGGCGCCCCATCAGCCAGTAACAAAAGGAGCTGCGATCCATGAAGGGTTATTACCTAGCTATGAAAGTAAGAAATAATAAAAGAATTTTTAAATTTTAAATAAACAAAATTCTAATGAGGTAGAAAACCATAAATTAAAAGACACATAGAATCTTAGAATGCTAATAATGAGAATTAAGACTTGTGAAAAAAAAAATTTGTGTATAGACCAGATGGTAAATACTCAGAGTATTTGTACTCAGAGTATTGTATTGTTTAAATGGATCTCTTCCTTACGAAAGAATGTGTTAGAGCTCGGTATAAATTGTTTAGCATAACCAAAAGGTAAGGATAGTTGATGTAAGTTATGTAAGTGTTGATTAGGTAAATGTGTCACAACATGTTATACATGTTGCTTAAGGTTAGAAATAGACCGGCTAGATCCACCATGACAAGTTGACACACCAATTAGGGGGTAGAGTGACCCTAACGAGGATCTGTAGAGATTTCTCGATAGAGATAGTTGACCGCATTCTTTCTTTTGATTTTTCTTCTACTGGAAATGTCTGGTTTTGATATTACGTTGAGGATAGATTGGATATTTGCTTTTAGACATGTATAGACTACTACAGGAAGGGGGTGACAGTGTGTGCTCCTAAGGAAGACGTTTTTCTTTATTTCACAGGGTACCCGTGGATCCTTCTAGGGTGGACCTTGTTATGGGTAGGAAAGGTTAGACCTCGACTTAATTGGGTTAGTTTGGATTACATGATTAGGTGAGTGCTTGTTACTTTAGGCATGAAATTGTACAATATGTGGTATGCGGGGTTATTAATGAACTAGGATTAGATGCTTACGTCTATGTAGTGGACCGAGTGAAATTAAAAGGTAGAATATGTGCTTGTGTCTGTGAGATAGGCTATAAGCTTAGACATCCCTAGGGTTGGGTGTATACCTAGTTACCTATATAGCAAGTTGTATGCCTATTTATGAATATGTATATTCTGGAGATGAATTTTATACTTGAGTACTGATGTGATAGGTTATGTGTTAACTATTGGATGTTGTTTGTTGATTTTGAATATACATGCTAGTTTAGTATCTATTATAGTGTTGTGACTATGATTTTACATACAGAATGGTTGTCATTAATACATGCATAAGAAAATGTTTAAACATGTTTATATGTACGTGTGTTTAAATACATGTGAGTGAAGATTGATGTACGTTCATGCTTTAAGTTTATGATTAAAATGCTGGGGAATGGGTTGTTGAATTGCATTGTGGCACGGGTGACATATGGATGATGCCATTGGGATAGATCACTAGGTGATTTCATGGTCTAATTTGAGATTTGTTAGATGGTCAACAAGTGTGAGAGAGACCTTGAGGTATCCTTGTGAACGTTGAGGATTTTCATTTACTTTTGTAATTATGTTGAGTCATTAAGGTGGGTCTTGGTGCTTAGACGGATTAAGAAAAAACAAAAAAAAATTTGGCATGTGTGAGCCAACGTATTTTGAGCATTACATTAGGTATTGTGCCATGTGGAGTGGGTCGTTACAGATGGGATCAGGACCAGACCCTAGCAGGGAGTGTGGGGATGTTTGCACACCACTGCATGCCCGCCCAAGTGGACGAGGTTCCTTGGCGGGGGGTTATGTGAGAGGGTAATGCATTCCACGTCACTTAGCTGAGAGAGAGATGAACGATCCATAGGTAAGGCTACACATTTCCATGACACAATAACATTTTGAGCTAATTTCTTTTGAATTTTGTCGAAGAGGTATTTTATTTTAAATTTCGGGACGGAATTTCTTTAAGGAGGGAAGGACGTAATGACCTGAAAATTTTTTTTTTTTTTTTTTGGAATAAAATTATTATTTTTTTTTTATATTTATATTTATTCATTATTTATTTGTTTGATTATTCTTTTATTGTATGAGATGTGTATTATATATGCATGAGGTGTTATGTATGTGTGTGTAGGTATATGATATCATATGTCACATATGTATATATATATATATATATATTATACAATGTGGTATAGCTGTGTGTGGGAATACAGCCGTGTATGTGTGTGCAGTGTGTTGGCGTGTGTGTAATATAATAATGTATATATATATATATATAGAAAAGCATGCAAGCAACAATTAATGCACACTAGGAAAATATGGGAGAAGATATCAGAATAAGGCTGCTGATTGTAGGTGTGAATGAGTGTGCAGAGTCATGCAGTGTGCAGAGTGTGTATACATAAGTGTAGATATATATATATATATATATATATATATGTAAACCCTTTTGAATGCAGTAGGCATGCTTTCCTTTTGTACATGAGAGATGGCGTGTGGGTTTGTAAGATCAAAGGCCTTGAGTAGGACAGGTCTGAGGCAGAGAGAGAGAGAGAGAGAGAGAGAAAGAGAGAGGCAGTGTAAGGATAATGTATAGGGGTGTGAGTACGTTGAGTTAGAAGGAGACTAAAGGAAGAAACAAGGAGAACCTTGAGCACTGGGGAAAGAGTCCAGAAGTTAAACCGAGAGAAGGGAGAGGGAGAAAATAGAGGACTGCTCCAAGGAACCTAGAAAGCAGATATGTTGAGCTTGACTTCTATTTTAGTTTTAAAAAGCATGAACTTTATATTTGATTTCTTAGGTCTAATAGAGTATGGAGAGTGGATTAAATTGCAACTTGAATCAGATCAAATAGTGAAGAAATGGATTAGAAAAATCAAGTTGCAGGTCATGGTGGTTCAGGTTTTAATTTATAATTTTATGCATGAAACTGTGTTTAAATAACCTAGATGTAATCCTAGAAGGTGCAAGAAATGATTAGAAAAGAAACAGAGTTAAAACCGTTGAAAAACAGTCACAAAAATGTAGAGAACCAGTCGGTTGGAAAGTAGGCCGTGGCAAGTTTGACCCTCTATCCGTGAGGTTCTGGTAATTGAAATGAAAAACTAAGATTGGGAGAGGGATCCATAAGAGAAATGGAGGAAAACTGTATTTGAAAAACACTTGAAACCGACCGGAATTAGGTCGCCGTCGTCGGAGATGGGGACGGAACCCTAGGGACCTCCACCGAAAAACTGAAGAAGAAGAAGGGGCGATTGGGCTGAGGCGTTGGGCCTGTTGGTTTTAAAAGGGGTTTGGCCCATTTGTTTTAAAAGAAGCTTTGGGCCTGTTTTGGTTTAGGACAGTGTTAGGCCCAATCGTTTAAATGAAATGAAAAGGAAAAGAAAGAAGAAAAATGGTGGGGGTTGCGGCTGCCAGGGATCGAACCTTGGTGGCGATTGTGGCAAAGGTGCGTGAGACCGGATGAGACAGGACAATCCCGTGTCTCTTTATGCACTAAATAAGTATATATGTTATACTTTACTCCATTTTATAAATTAAATTTATTTAATTAAAATAAATACTCTGAAATGGCCCGGAGCCCAAATACGACAAGTTATATATGTTTTCTTACTATCTTGGACCTCCTAAGACCAACGGTGAGGTCTGTGACATGAGACGAGGTCCCAAAAAATAAAAGACCCATAGAATCCTTAAAAATTACCAAAATGCCCTTGAGCCAAAACACAGTCAAGCGAACCCCGATCAAAATAAAAGAATAGTGGATTTTTATTATCTCGAATGTTCTAAACTCAACGGTAGAGTCCAATTTATGAAGAGAGGTCTCAGGAAATAGGAAACTGTAAAAGTGCAAAATGACTATTTCTCCCTTTTTAACCCGAACGTCCAAATTAAATTCTACGAAAGCCCAAATCTATTTTCTTCGACGTTTCGGACCCAATAGTATAAATTATTTTAGCAAAATAGAAACTAATAAAATAAAGACATAAAATTTGATGAATAGCATCATTCAAGTAACAAACGGACTGAGTTGCATTTTGTGATTTTACGGACACCGAAAGGCAAAAAGAAGGTAGTCTGACCTTCTACATTTCACTGCTAGCCACTACACTACGAGTACGACTTCTTAGGGTTGAGACCAACCCGTCAGATACGATATATTGTGCTAAGGAAGAAATAGAATTAAGTTTAGGAATAATTGCCATGTTGACTTGATGATTCACATGTTTGTTTTATTGCTTATATGCTTATGTGCCCCTTGTTATCTTTTTGAAAGTTTGGTGATGAAGGTGGATCATGACTATTTGTAAATCGCATGTGTTACCATAATGTGTGGATTATGTTTTTTTGAGAATTGTTGGGATTATGAAATATGTGACTTAAAGCATGTGTTAAATGGACTACGTATGGCATGTAACCTTGATAAAAGGATCTTCTGATTTGAATGTTATTTTGTAATACATCATTTAAGGCATGCTTCATGTGTGGATATGATGCTTTATTGAGATTACATTATGGTATGGTGGAATCAAAGCATCTTGGCATAGTGTGATTCCTTGGACATGACATGACATGACATTGCATTTGGTACATGAACCAACAAGAGCGATCCGTGAAGGGACATGACATTGCATTTGGTACCCGAACCAATGGGAGTGATCCGTGAAGGGACATGACATTGCATTTGGTACCCGAACCAACGGGAGCAATCCGTGAAAGGACATTACATTACATTACATGAGTTGATATGGGTGTGGCATAGAGTTAACATGGGTGTGACATGGAGTTGACATGGAATAGAGTTGCATAGGCATGTCACGCATATTTTCTTTACATTGTATTAATGAATTCATGAATGTGTGATGAATCTTGTTAATGCATTGTATGGATGGATTGGATGACATGTAGGTTATAATTGTGCATGTAGATATAACTGTACACTTGCACATGCCACGCCTTAGATTATGTTAATGAGTTGGATGGCATGTAGATTATTGCTTGTACATTGTATGGATGACATTGAGTGACATGTAGATATAACTGTACACTCGCACATGCCACGCCCTTAATTTTGTTTCTTGCATTAGAATTATATTGTACCAACAGTTGAACTGACCCATTCGTGGGACAACACATTACAGATGACGCTCCCGGCACTTGAGACTTAAGGAAGTCTTGTAGAGTGGAGGAGACATGAGCTTAGAATGATTTTGGCCCTTGGGGACATATTTTGAGATGTAAGGGCTTAAGTCCGAATGACATGTTGAATGTTTTTATTGATTGTGCTATACATGGATGTACATTGAAGGAAATGAATGTAAGTGTGAGTTGAATCCGTTAGATTGTCCTTTCTTTTGTTTTCCTTTAGTTTCGTTATACTCACCCCCACGTTCGCGAAAATTTGGGGCGTGACACTCTCACTTTCTCTCTTTAGGTTTCTCTTTCTCACTCTAACTTTCTCTCTCTACAGTCTAAACACACACTCACAAATCTGATTTCCTTCACTTCACACGCCACACAGATATGTATATCAGTCATATTTTATTAGTTTCATTTTAAAAAGAGTTCTTTTGGTTGCATGAAAGGCCATTGGCCAATTTGGGAAGTGGGGCCTTATTACTTTATACATATATACATATAATTTGTAATATAAGACACAATTAGGTGGGCAGCCCAAGTGGCTACTTTTTGGACTTTAAGACTTTGTTTATTTTTGGCTCAAGGGTTCAAAACCCATTAGCCTCAACTTGGCTTATTTTTGTCACTTTTCCATTAGGCCTTGTTTGGCCAAATAAGTTTTATTTTAACTTTTTGCATTATTTTCACTTTGTCATTTTAAATTAAATATTTACTCTTTTCATGTACCGACTTTATAAATCGTAGTCATATTTTATTTTCTCGGAGTCGACCTTGATTTTTAAGGCCTCGATATTTTTGGAATTGTTGTTTATTTCTCGATTAAATTTCTTAATTATTCCTTTTAAGGTCGCTAATTAATAATTAGTGACTTAATTATCATTTAATTAGGTCGGGGTGTTATAGCAGTGACAACCCGTCACTGTTGAAGGGCTGATGTTTTGTTTCTTGTTTTATTTAGAAAAGAGGGTGAACAGTGGGGCTGAGGGGAATCTAACCCCCAACATATGAGGGGAAAGGAATTATAGCCACTATTTCCACCACTGTGCCACTAAGGCACATGTGGTTTGTAATGAAACAATATATATATATATATATATATATATATTATATAAGTAATTAATTAAATTAATTAATTTAGTTCTTAATTGAATTAGTTCTCGATATCCAAAATTAGCAAATAAATAGTGTAAATTTATTATCTTAGATCTTCTGTACCCAATGGTAATGTCCATTTCATGAGACAAAGTCCCAAAAAATAAAATACCCGTAAAAGTGCCAAATGACCAAAATACCCCTGAGTTGAATACGAGTCAAACGGACTCCGATTAAAATGAATAAATAGTGAATCTTTATTATTTCAAGCATTCTGGACTCAACGGTGAAGTTCAACTTGTGAAAATAAGTATAAAAAAATAAGGACATGTAGAAGTGCAAAATGACCATTTTGGCCTTTTTAGTGCAAAAGTTTGAATTAGAAACTGTGAAAGCCTAAACTGACTTTCTTTGACATTCCAGACTCAATAGTAGAGTCTAAATTATTGAAAGAGATACTTATAGTAACGAAGTATAAAATTTGATGAATAGCATTAGAACTAAAACATGTCTACTGAATGATAAGGAACTCAAAGGGAAAATGAGAAAATTACGGAGTAGTAAAGTAGATCACACGAATTTAAGGTAAGTAAACCCTATCTCTTACATGTGGTCTTTCAAGCGACGTTCATTCTGTTCCTGCCAAATTTTGTACTCTCGTACGTACCAACTGTTATTGTTCCATAATTGATATTGTCCTATCTTGTGGATGTTTATTGACTGCAATATCATTGAATGTTATGTTGCATGATATTCCATTTTTATGCACTTCTTATGGAATCACAAATAATCATGATTTATTACGAATGCCGAATTTGTGTTCAGTCATAATATCCATCCGATGTTTTCTGAGTTGATAGGACCTACGGGTCAATTGACAAGAAATCACATATGGCAATAAGGGTGCTTTTACGCATTGAGTTATAAGGGCATTTTATATGCATTGAGGTGAAAGGGGGTATGCTGGGCCCCAAAGACCGAGGGTCTGCCAAACCCTGAACAAAGTAAATGGATCCTTTATGATTGACTGATATGTTTACGTTGATTGGATTCATAGGATGTTGTCATTCCCTATGAATAAATCACTTATGTTGACAATCGACTCAATGATTTTACTTGATTGTGATCGATTTATTATAGCAGGATTTTTATGTCGACTGATGTTTATTGAGCTTTTCCATGATTATGTTATACCATTACTCATGCTTGATTTTTGTGACTTACTGTTCATTGGCCATTATGGCATTCTACCGTTATTGATCATCACGATAATTGATTTCATTATTGGCTATCATGTTCACCCTATGAGTTTATATTCTTTTTATTGTTAACCCTAACCCGTCTCAGAGATGGGAATTTACTTATTGAGCTTCGTTTAGCTCATACCAACTTACTATATTTTTAGGAAAGGATGCTGCAGGACCACAGTAGGAGTCCAAGAGCATAGGGGGACAGTTGAGGAATATGTTAGAAGTGATGTAGTTGCTCCCATGTACTCACCACCTAAGGGTGGTGTAATGTTATATTTTATGTCAGTTTACATTTTACCGTTGTCAGACAACATTTCTCTATTAAAACTTCTACTAATTTACTGCGAAGTTTACATTATATGTTGTTGTCATGGATTCAAAGAATGAAAAAAGTGAGGACGGCCATTGGGTCGGCCCCAGGATACGAGATCCGCATAAGGTAGGTTTCAGGTCATGACAGAATGGTATCAGAACAAAGCCTTAGGTTCTAGTGAGTCATGGGAGACAGGATTAGAATACTAGAACTGTTAAAGTCTAAGAGTCAATCGATAGATAACACTGACATACTAAGTTAGACCTTTATGTGAACACTGACTGTTATTTTATGTATACGTGGATTGATTATCTTTTATAGCAAAGATTAACACCAGGAATATGCCAATTGCTAGAAATCATCTGACAGAGATAGATCAGATAGATCAATTGAACATAATAGAATGCCATAGGAAAAGAGTCACCAAGGCTCTACCCAGAATCAAGCCCCAACGGTTGACCACTTACAATAAAGTAGTGGCACCAGCAAGAACCATAAACCGAATTTCCACAAACCCAGGGAGTGAGTGAGATAAACAAAAAGGAAATAAAATAAAGACAATTCATGTTCCGATACTAATCCATAATGCCTTGCCCGTTGTTTCATAACATACAAATAAACATGAAATAGTCTAAGGCTTATGCCCTTGTACAACATCAAAATATGCCCCACGGGCCAAATGTAATTCCAAGGTCTTCCTTTCATTAAGACCTCATCGAGTCTCATGTAGCAGGGTCGTCATCTGAAATATGATATCCCACGAATGGGTCAGCTCAACTACTGGTATGACATAATATTAATGCAAGAAACAAGATTAAGGCATGGCATGTGTAAAGTGTACATTTATAATCTAGATGCTTTCCCGTTCATTAATACAGTGCAATGTAAATATGCATGACACACCCATGCACTTTATGCCACACCCATGTCTCGTTTACATACCGCAGCCGCTGGATCTGATTACCAACTCTCGTTTACGGGCCTTTCCTCGATGGATCTGGGCACCAATGCAATGGCCAATTTTGGTTTTTTCACCACAGGATCTACACCCTCATAATGCATAGCACCACGTGCTCAACTCACACCATGATTCCAAAGGATTGAACATATGCCAAGATGTTTTGATTTCACCACATAATAATATAATCTCAATAAAGCATGCTTTAAACAATATATCATACCCAAGGTAACTTATTCCACATGAATACATATCTCATACTGTCAATCTAAACACATGGTTACAGTTCACATTCATCACTTCATTAAATTCTCAAAGAATACAAGAAACGCATGTAAGCAACCAACTCTAGGTTATCAAATAAACGTATTCCAAACAATTCCCCAACAACAATTAAGCATGTAAGTTATTCAATTTACTCATAAAATATTCCTAAGCTTAATCCTATATCTTACATTAATAAAACATCATACCTGATGGATTTGTCTTAAGCCTAGGAAGTCATGCCCACTGTGTGGCTGAATTAAACAGTGAGAATATAGAATGTCAGGCCGCCTTCTCTTTTCCTTTCAGTGTTCCTAAAAGCATGAAACATAACTCAATCTATTGCTACTTGAATTATGTTATTCATCAAATTTTATGCTTTTATTTCATGATTTTATATTTTACTAAAATAGACTCTACCATTGACTCTAAAACGTCGAATAAAGTCGATTTAGGCTTTCGCGAAATTTAATTTGAGTGTTCAGGCTAAAAAGGGCAAAATGGTCATTTTACACTTTTACGGGTTCTTACTTCTTGAGGCCTCTTTTCATAAATCAGACTCCACGATTGAGTTTGGAATGCTTGAAATACTAAAAATTCACTATTTCTTTAATTTAATCGGAGTTCGTTTGACTGATTTTTAACTCAAAGACATTTTGGTAATTTTCAATGTTCCTACGGGTCTCTTATTTTTTGGGACCTCGTCTCTTGTCACGGACCTCACTTTGGATTCAGAATTGTCAAGATAGTCAAAATACACTAATGAATTATTCCATTTGGACTCCGAGCCATTTCGTGATATTTAATTTAATTTAATTAATTAAATAAAGTTAAAATGTAATACATATATATATATATATTGTGCCTAAAAGGGTACGGGATTGTCCCATCCTAATTGGTTACACGCACCTCTCCCACATGCTTGGTCCCCCGTTCGAATCCCACGAGCAACAGTTTCCCCCATCCCTTTTTCCTTTTGTTTTTAAACCCAAACAGTGGTTAACACCATTATTCGAGGACGGGATATCCCTAGCCCCTTTACCCCAATTTAATCCCCATTTTAATTTCTTACACCCCAAACCAAACAGCCCCAATCTAGGATTTTAAAGTTTTAAAACGGTTCCAAGTTAAACGACGTCGCAAGGGGGGACACTGTTCATCGTCCCCCTTGATATTCCGATGAAGGTCATTAGGTTTCCGTCGCCACTTCCGGCTACGGCGACCAAATTTTGATTGATTTTTAATGCCTTTCGAACACCATTTCCTTCCATTCTCTACGCAGATTTCATTTCTAACATTTGTTTTTAATTTCCTTCACTAAATCTTTCCAAAATTGAGGGAGACCCGAACTCCGATCAATTGTAACTTTTCCCATTTGGGGTTTTTCTATCACTGTTTAAATCTAACAAGGGTTCAGATCGGTTTTTACACCTTTGAGGATCAGTTCCTCATGGTTAGATTTGGGTTTGATACATAAAATCACGTGGTTCAACTTTTATTCTCTCAACCTATAACTACCAGGTTCTACCTCTATTCTTGATCTTTTAGCTTGATTCAAATTGCAATATAAACTACATTTCATGCTCAACAAGATCCCATGTTTTAAAACTAACATCATGCTTTAAATCTTTAAAAAAAAACATAACTGAGCTAACGCACCAAATTTTTTGGGTTTTTCTGGTGCAGGTCTCTCCTTCTTTCCTCTCTTTGGTTCACCCTCTGAGCTTCTCCCAATGTTCACGACGTCTCTAACTCAACCTCCTTCTTACTGATTTCTTTTCCCTCTAACCCAACGGATACCTATGTATATACATACATCACCCACCTACCCCAAGTCTAATCTCCCTTTCCCTCTCAGTTCTCCCATTTTTTTGACTTCCCATACTGTTTTCTTTCTTTTTCTTTTTGTTCTTTTCAGAAATGCAGCTTTACATTAAATGCATTGCTTTCATTTTGGTTTTCATATATGTATCTATATATATATATGTATATATATAGTATATTACATACACACCACACACATTGTCAACTGTCACACACACACACAGCTGCACACAGCAACAGCACACACACACCCACTTGGACACACACAGCCTATTTCCCACCTTATGTATGTATATATATATATATATATATATATATATTTAAACACATGTATACCTATAGTATATAATACCATATACATATACATATACACATGTAATACACCACTCATTCACATTTCAGACATACACAAATATTTATTTAAACGAAAGTTTTATTCCAAAACAAAAATATAAAAATTTTAGATCTCTACATCCTTCCCTCCTTAAAGAAATTTCGTCCCAAAATTTAAAAATATACATCAATGAACAAACAACTCGGGATATCTAGTACGGACTACAGCCTCACGTTCCCAAGTAGCCTCATCGACCCCATGATGGTTCCAACGAACCTTGACCAGAAGGATGGTCTTACCTCGCAAAACCTGGTCCCTCGAGTCCAATATCTCTACGGGTCTCTGATCATAAGAAGCGTCACCCTCCAACTAAAGATCTAACCAATCTAGTACATGTGAAGGGTCGGGCTCGTACTTCCTCAACATCGACACATGAAAAACATCGTGGACCCCAGATAGTTGTGGCAGTAATGCTAGCTTATAGGCCACCTCACCAACCTTCCCAAGGATCTCAAATGGGCCTATAAACTAAAACGACAGCTTCCCACTACGCCCAAATCTCCTCAATCCTTGCCATGGGGCTACCTTGAGGAACACGTGTCCTTTAACATCAAATGACAGAGGTCGTCGCCTCCTGTCCGCATAACTCTTCTAGCGGCTCTGTGCTGTCAACAGACGCTGCCAGATCACCTGTATCTTCTCTGTGGTCTCACGGACTAAGTTGGGCCCCAAAACAACTGTCTTCCCCACCTCAGTCCAACACACCGGTGAACGACATGGCCTACCATACAACGCCTCGAATGGTACCATCTCAATACTGGACTGATAGCTGTTGTTGTAGGCAAACTCTACCAAAGCAAGGTGATCCTCCCAGCTACCCCTGAAGTCCATAACACAGGCTCTAAGCATGTCCTCTAGGATCTGAATGGTACGCTCTAACTAACCGTCAGTTTGAGGATAAAAGGCAGTGCTAAACTGTAGCTGAGTGCCTAAGGCTGTCTGAAGACTCTGCCAAAATCGGGCGATGAAACGTGGGTCTCTGTTTGAAACTATGGAAACAGGAATCCCATGTAGTCATACTATTTCTCGGATATACAACCTACTGAGAACATCTGATGAATTGGTCGCTCTAATCGGTAAGAAGTGGGCGGACTTCGTCAACCTGTCAACTATAACCCAAACTACATCGTGACCTCTAGGTGACTTCGGAAGACCCATCACAAAATCTATGGTAACGTGCTCCCACTTCCACTCGGCCACTGGCAATGGCTGCAACAAAACCCCAGGTCTCTAGTGCCTAGCCTTTACCTGCTGGCACGTGAGACATCTAGACACAAATTGCACCACATCTCTCTTCATCCCCGTCTACCAATACTGGCGGCGTAAATCATGATACATCTTAGTGCCCCCTAGGTGCACTGCTAAGTGTGAATGATGGAAATCTAGAAGGACATCAGCCCTAAGAGACTCCGGAACAAAGATTCTACCCATATACCTCAAGCCAAGGTCAGAATGAACTGTCCACCCCTCAAATCCCTCAGGACTAGCAACTAGGGCTCTAATCTGCTCTGCCTCTATGTCCTGTAACTGTGCCTCAATAATCCTGCTCAACAGTGAAGGCTGTGCACACATACTGAACAGTGTGGCATGTCCCTCAAACTTGGCAAGCTCTAAGTCAAACTCTCCAATGTCTCCCATCATCTCCTACTCTCTAATAGCAATGCTAGCTACAATGCTCATCGGCCTCCTACTAAGTGCATTTGCTACGACATTGGCCTTCCCAAGGTGGTACAGAAGGTCAAAGTCATAGTCCTCCATATACTCCATCCATCTCCTCTACCGAAGGTTCAAGTCCTTCTGCTTGAAAATATATCTAAGGCTCTTATGATCTGAGAACACCTCGAACCTCACTCCATATAAGTAGTGTCGCCAACCCTTAAGTGCAAATATGACGACAGCTAACTCTAAATCATGTGTGGGGTAGTTCTTCTCATGGCCCATACCTCCCTCAGGTATAATCAAGATGGGCGCTGAAGTTAGCCTCCTCTTCAGCTCCTGAAATGACTGCTCACAGTCATCTGTCCACTCAAATCTAATGCCCTTGCACGTCAGACGAGTCATTGGCGCTGCAAGACGAGAAAATCCATCTACAAACCGACGGTAATATCCTACTAATCCCAAGAAACTCCGAATCTCAAACACATTCTTCGGCCTCTCCCAACTCATAACAAAGTCAATCTTAGAAGGATCCACAGATACTCCACTACCTGACACAACATGGCCCAAAAATTATATCTCTTGAAGCCAAAACTCACACTTCGAGAACTTAGCAAATAAATGACTCTCCCTCAAAATCTGTAACACAGTCCGTAGATGAAAGGCATGCTCATCCTCAGAAGGTGAGTAAATCAAAATATCATCAACAAACACCACGACAAACTGATCTATATAAAAATTAAAAATGCGATGCATCAAGTCCATGAATGCTGTCGAGGCATTCGTCATACCGAATGGCATAACCACAAACTCATAATGGCTATAACAGGTGCGAAAAGCATTCTTCACTATATCCTCCTCCCGTACCCTTAACTAATGATACCCCAATCTAAGATCAATCTTCGAGAAACATCTCGAACCCCTAAGCTGATCAAATAAGTCATCTATCCTCGACAATGGGTACTTGTTCTTGATGGTAACCTGGTTTAGTCTCCTATAGTCCACACACAACCGCACTGTCCCATCCTTCTTCTTCGTAAATAGTGCCAAAACACCCCGAGGAGAAGTATTAGGACGAATAAACCCCTTACCCTATAGGTCAGTCAACTGCTCCTTCAGCTTTCTCAACTCAGCTGGAGCCATGTGGTAAGGTGGGATAGAAATGGGTACAGTGCCGGGGATAAGCTCTATTGTGAACTCTATCTCTCGCCTCGGTGGTAGACTAGTCAAGTCATCCGAGAAGACATCAGGAAACTCATCCACTACTAGTGGCAACACACTCTCTGTAGTCCCACTATCACCTGCAACCAAGCTAGCCAACATGTAACTATGGCCTTCCCAACTCCTAGAGTCGTACAAGGGTGGCACCAAGAAATCCCCACGATCTACCATGAAATGAAAGCTATCCCCCTCAAGAGTACATACTGTCATTTTCCCTCTATAGCAATCTATACTCGCCATGTAGGTAAACAACCAATCGATCCCCAAAATAACATCAAATCCAGTCATGTCAAGCAAAATGAAATCAAAGTAAAGGGTGCGATCAGCTATCTCTAGCGAGCAATCTCTACAGATCCTCGTCAATATCACACTACCCCCAACTGGTGTATCAACATGCAACGGTGGATCCAACCGATCTATATCCAACCCCAATGACATGGCCAGCATGGTAGATATGAATGAATGCGATGCACCTGAGTTTATCAGTACACTGGCCCATGAACTAAATACAAGGAATGTACCTCGAACCACTGATGGTCCAAAAATAGAGGCCTTCGGTGTGGCTACTGCATAAACACAGCCCTGGGTAGTTTGGCCCTACCTGTCTCCCCCTCTCTGTCCCTACTGTCCTCCTTCCCTCTGTGCGGGAGCTCTAACACTCAGTGCGGAAGGTGCAGACTGAAGATATGGCGCTGGGGGTCTGTGGCCTAGCTGCGACTGTGGCAGAGGTATCTGGGTATGTTGATAATAATGGGGCCTTGGTGTGCTCTGTGAGGTCTGCCCCTAAGGGCAGTTGGCCCTAACATAGCCCGTCTAGTGGCAAGTGTAGCAAAGTCGTGGAGCTCCCCACCCCTGACTCTGTGTTTGAGGTAGAACTGATATCAGACTCAGTCCAGCCCCATATCCCTGGCTAGGATCTCTCTGTGGGCAATCGGCCATTCTATGGCCAGGCTGTCTACACCGGTAACATGTAGTGGGTCCTTGTAACACCCCTCCTCGATGAGCAACAGACATAACGGGCTGGGGGGCTAAGAACTGAACAGGCCTCTATGATGTCGATGGGAAAGATATACTGGTCCAGGACCTCTTCAATGGTCTCCCACCAGTGTGACTCAGTGTAGGCATAGTAGGCTGGGTAGGTGTAGACATCTATAATGTGGTTGTCCTACCCTGGGTCTGGGATTCCCTGATCCCTCTAATGTCAGCCAGCTCTCTCTCTACTCTGTTGGCCCTGGTCACCGCCTCCTCATACGTGTCCATAATGTGCCCGGCTAGTCTCTCCCTAATAGAGGTCTTCAACCCCTTGACAAAATAAAAGATCCTCAGACGCACCTCTCTAACAATGTGTGGGGAAAACCTCCCCAATGCAGTGAATCGGGACTCATACTAAGTCACCGTCATATCTCTCTGAAGTAGTGTCCCAAGCTCCTCCATAAACCCTATCCTGGCAGCCTCTGAAAAGTAGTGGTCATTGAACATGGCCACAAAAGTATCCCAGCCCTCACCGAACCTATCTATCCGGTCAACAGTTACCTCCTACCATTGACTGGCCAAATCTGTAAGCTAGAAGGTGGCACATCGGATCCTCAAATGTGGCTCAGTGATCCCCTGTGAGTCTAGGATCCTAGTAATCTATCTTAACTACTCCTCTGCAGCCAATAGGTTAGGCTGCCCAGCGAAGGTAGGAGGTCTCATCCTCTAGAACGCCTTCATCACGAAGGTATCCCGGGTCTCGCCACCTGTAGTCCAGGTCTCCTGTATGGCCCGAAAACACTCCTGTAATATGGCTGCCATATCTCTAGCGCCGATGGTCTGCTCTACCTCCTCCACTGGGGCAGGTACTAAAGCAAGTGTAGGAGTAAGAGCAGGAGCAATTGCCTCCTCAACTGTGCTATGGACAGGTATATTAGCTGGAGCAATAATCTCCTCAACTATGTTATGAGCAGGAGTGGTAGCTTTGGGTTTGCCACATTGAGGTGGCGCAGCAGCCCTAGGTCTACCTCGCCTAAGTGGCCCAGCTCTCACAGGAGCTCGTCTCGGTGGCATGAGTCTACAAGTCTAAGAAAGAAAAATTTTAATACCCTTTTTTACATCTGGACATAAGAATTTAAAAGAATCTCAGTCTTGTTCTTACCCACAACTTACACTTAACAGGTAGTACGCATAGCATGTCATAATATATACTTAACAAATTCTCACACATCATGCATCTTAATATAGCATCATTTAACACATAATCACAACAACTCATGCTTCACGTATAGATAATCACACAACACATAAGATCCTATCGTATATTACTGACATTTCACACTAAGTCTCAGTCTTTCCTCTAGGGTCTCATGGTGTTCAACAACACCCCATAGTCTCTAGGTATTCGAACCTATGCTCTGATACCACGTTGTCATGCCCCAAATTTCCACAAACCCAGGGAGTGAGTGAGATAAACAAAAAAGGAAATAAAATAAAGACAATTACATGCATTTCAATACTGACCCAATTTATGTTCCGATACTAATCCATAATGCCTTGCCCGTTGTTTCATAACATACAAATAAACATGAAATAGTCTAGGGCTTATGCCCTTGTACAACATCAAAATACGCCCCACGGGCCAAATGTAATTCCAAGTTCTTCCTTTCATTAAAACCTCATCGAGTCTCATGTAGCAGGGTCATCGTCTGAAATATGATATCCCACGAATGGTCAGCTCAACTGCTGGTATGACATAATACTAATGCAAGAAACAAGATTAAGGCGTGGCATGTGCAAAGTGTATATTTATAATCTGGATGCTTTCAAGTTCATCAATACAATGCAATGTAAATATGCATGACACACCCATGCACTCTATGCCACACCCAAGTCTCGTTTACGGATCGTAGCCACTGGATCTGAGTACCAACTCCCGTTTACGAGCCTCTCCCAGATGGATCTGGGCACCAATGTAATGGCCAATTTTGGGTTTTTCACCACAAAATCTACACCCTCATAATGCATAGCACCATGTGCTTAACTCACACCATGATTCCAAAGGATTCACCATATGCCAAGATGCTTTGATTTCACCACACAATAATATAATCTCAATGAAGCATGCTTTAAACAATATATCATACCCGAGGCAACAATAATATTTAACTCACAAACTTATTCCATATGAATACATATCTCATACTGTCAATCTAAACACATGGTTACTGTTCACATTCATCACTTCACTAAATTCTCAAAGAATGCAAGAAACACATAAGCACGTAAGCAACCAACTCCAAGTTATCAAATAAACATATTCCAAACAATTCCCTAACAACAGTTAAGAATGCAAGTCATTCAATTTACTCATAAAATATTCCTAAACTTAATCCTATTTCTTACATTAGTAAAACATCATACTTGATGGGTTTATCTTAACCCTAGGAAGTCGTGCCCGCTGTGTGGCTAAACTAAACAGTGAGAATGTAGAATGTCAGACCGCCTTCTCTTTTCCTTTCAGTGTTCCTAAAAGCATGAAACATAACTCAGTCTATTACTATTTGAATTATTCTATTCATCAAATTTTATACTTTTATTTCATGATTTTCTATTTTACTAAAATAGACTCTACCATTGACTCTGAAACGTCGAATAAAGTCGGTTTAGGCTTTCGCGAAATTTAATTTGAGTATCCAGGCTAAAAAGGGCAAAATGGTCATTTACACTTTTACGGGTTCTTACTTCTTGAGGCTTCTTTTCACAAATTGGACTCCACGATTGAGTCTAGAATACTTGAAATACTAAAAATTCACTATTCTTTTACTTTAATCGAAGTTTGTTTGACTGCTTTTTAACTCAGGGGTATTTTGGTAATTTTTAATTTTTCTACTAGTCTTTTATTTTTCGGGACCTCATCTTGTGTCATAGACCTCACCGTTGGATTCAGAATGGTCGAGATAGTCAAAATAGATTAATGACTCGTTCCATTTGGACTCTGGGCCATTTTGTGATATTTAATTTAATTTAATTAATTAAATAAAGTTAAAATGTAATATCTATATATATATATATATATTTTGTGCCTAAAAGGGTACGGGATTGTCCCATCCCAATTGGTTACACACGCCTCTCCCACACGCTCGGTCCCTCGTTCGAATCCCATGAGCAATAGTTTCCCCCACCCTTTTTTTCTTTTGTTTTTAAACCCAAACAGTGGTTAAAGCCACTATTTGAGGACGGGATATCCCTAACCCCTTTACCCCAATTTAATCCCCATTTTAATTTCTTACACCCCAAACCAAACTGCCCCAATCTAGGATTTTAAAATTTTAAAACGGTTCTAAGTTAAACGACGTCGCAAGGGGGGACACTGTTCATCGTCCCCCTCGATATTCCAGTGAAGGTCATTAGGTTTCTGTCGCCACTTTTGGCGACGGCGACCAAATTTCGATTGATTTTTAATGCCTTTCAAACACCATTTCCTTCCATTCTCTACGTAGATTTCATTTCTAACATTTGTTTTTAATTTCCTTCAATAAATCTTTTCAAAACTAAGGGAGACCCGAACTCCGATCAATTGTAACTTTTCCCATTTGGGGTTTTTCTGTCACTGTTTAAATCTAACTAGGGTTCAGATCAGTTTCTGCACCTCTAAGGATCAGTTCCTCATGGTTAGATTTGGGTTTGATGCATAAAATCGCGTGGTTCAACTTTTATTCTCTCAACCTGCAACTGCCAAGTTCTACCTCTATTCTTGATCTTTTAGCTTGATTCAAATTGCAATATAAACTACATTTCATGCTCAACAAGATCCCATGTTTTAAAACTAACATCATGCTTTAAATCTTTAAAAAAAAAAAAATTGAACCGAGCTAATTCACCAAATTTTTTGGGTTTTTCTGGTACAGGTCTCTCCTTCTTCCCTCTTTTTGGTTCACCCTCTAAGCTTCTCCCAATGTTCACACCCTCTCTAACTCAGCCTCCTTCTTACTGATTTGTTTTCCCTCTAACCCAACGGATACCTATGTATATACATACATCACCCACCTGCCCCAAGTCTAATCTCCCTTTCCCTCTCGGTTCTCCCATTTTCTGACTTCCCTTACTGTTTTCTTTCTCTTCTTTTTGTTCTTTTTCAGAAATGCAGCTTTGCATTAAATGCATTGCTTGCATTTTAGTTTTCACACATATATATATATATATATATATATATATTACATACACACCACACACATTGTCAGCCGTCTATATATATATATATATATTACATACACACCACACACATTGTCAGCCGTCACACAGCAGCACACACACACACACCCACTTGCACACACACAGCCTGTTTCTCACCTTGTGTATATATATATTTAAACACATGTATACCTATAGTATATAATACCATATACATATACATATACACATATGTAATACACCACTCATACACATTTCATACATACGCACATATTTATTTAAATGAAAGTTTTATTCCAAAAAAATATATATATATATAAAAATTTTAGATCCCTACAGATAGGGTAGGTGTGGTAGAGGTTATAGATTAATTATGGGGACAGCTCCTTACAAAATGTCCAATACGACCACAATAGTATCAAGCGTTGGTATTCTTAAGGCATTGCCCCGGGTGGCCTTTTTGGTAGGTGAGGAATTTAAGTATGCCCTTTTTGTAGTTGGCCCTTTTCTAGATAGGCCTTGTGTTTCGAGATCCGGCTTTGGGCTTGGAAGATGAGGGTCCTTACCCCTTGCTCTGATTGTCTACTGGCTTATAAGTTTTCATTCCTTTGGCAAATCCTTGTCCACTCTGTTCAGTGACCAATTTTACTACTTCAGAGTAAGTAGTTGACCGCTAGGGTTTGGATTTGGGTAGAGCCTTTATGACTCTATTCATAAGGTGCTCAAGCCGGTCTAATCGGTCTGTCATGGTTGTAGTATTTCGGTTACGAACCATCTTGCTGTAAAAGATGAAAGGTTAGCATGCCCATAAGAGTCTAATCATTCATAGTCTAACCGAGTCAACATAGTCTATCGAGTTTAAGCGAATTGAATCGAGTTTAACCGTAGTAGTTAACATTCATATATAGTCTAACATAGCGTAAAAATCAATCTATAAGTCTAACAAGGTGTAAGAATCAAATTAATTTAAATCATAGTGGTTAGCACTTACGTAAAAGTCTAACATAACATGGAAATCTATCATAGTGTTATCTATATATCGACTTCTTAGACTCAACAGTCTTAGTACTCTAATCTTGTCTCCCATGACTCACTAGAACCTAAGACTCTACTCTAATACCATTTTGTCATGACCCGAAACCCACCCTATGCGGATCTCGTATCGCAGGGCCGACCCTGTGGCCGTCCCTACTTTTTCTTTTTTTGTATCAATGACAACAATATATAATGTAAAACTTAAACAATAAATCCGCGAAAGTCTTAATATAAAACATTCTTTGACAATGGTAAAATGTAAATCGACATAAAACTTAACATAACGTCACTCTTAGGTGGTGAATACATGGGAGAAACTACATCACTTCTAACATATTCCTCAAATTGTCCCCCTATGCTCTTGGACTCCTACTGTGGTCCTACAACATCCTTACTTGAAAATATAGTAAGTCGGTATGAGCTAAACAAAGCTCAATGAGTAAAATCTCGTCTCCGATACGAGTTAGGGTTAACAATAGAAAGAATATAAACTCATAGGGTGAACATGATAGCCAATCATGAAATCAGTTGATGTGATGGTCTATAACGATAAAATGCCATAATGGCCAATGAACAGTAAGTCACAACAATCAAGCATGAGTAATGGTATAACATAATCCTGGAAAAGCTCAATAAACATCAGTGGACATAAAAATACTGCCACAATAAATCGGTAACAATCAAGTATAATCAATAAGTGGACTATCAACCTAAGTGATTTATTCATAGGGAATGACAACATCCTATGAATCCAATAAACGTAAACATATCAGTCAATCATAAAGGATGCATTTACTTTGTTCAAGGTTTGCCAGACCCTCAGTCTTTGGGGCTCGGCATACCCTCCTTAACCTCAATGCATATAAAATGCCCTCATAACTCAATGCGTAAAAACTCCCTCATTGCCATATGTCATTTCCTGTCAATCAACCTGTAGGTCCTATCAATTGACCTGTAGGTCCCGTCAGTCGACCTGTAGGTCCTGTCAACTCAGAAAGTATCGAATGGATATTGTGACTGAGCACAAATCCGACATTCGTAATAAATCATGATTAATTGTGATTCTATAAGAAGTGCATAAAAATGAAATATCATGTAGTAGACATATAACAGTAGGCCTTTCAAGGCACAATACACCATAACATTCAATGATATTGTAGTCAATAAACATCCACAAGATAGAACAATATTAATTGTGAAACAATAAAAGTTGGTACGTACGAGAGTACAAAATTGGCAGTAATAGAATGAACATGGCTTGGAAGACCACATGTAAGAGATTGCGGTTTACTTACCTTAAATCTGTGTGATCTACTTTAGTACTCCATAACTTTCTCCTTTCCCTTTGACTTGCCTATAAATCAGTAAACATGTCTCAGTTCTAATGTTACTAATCAAAGTTTATATTTCAGCACTCTAAGTATCTTTTTTAGTAATTTATACTTTACTATTGAGTCCGGAATATCGAAGAGAGTCAGTTTAGGCTTTCACAGTTTCTCATTTGGACTTCTATACCAAAAAGGGTAAAATGGTCATTTTACATGTTTTTATTTTTTGGGACCTAGTTTTACAAATCGAACTTCACCGTTGAGTCTAGAATGTTTGAAATAATAAAGATTCACTATTCACTTAGTTTAATTGGAGTCTGTTTGACTCACATTTGCCTTATGGGCATTTTGGTCATTTAGCATTTTTATGGGTATTTTATTTTTTGGGACTTCTTCTAGTATAACGGACTTCACCATTGGATCTAGAAGGTCCAAAATAGTAAATTTACACTATCCATTTAATTAATTTGGATATTAAAAATTAATTTAATAATTAACTAAATTAATTTAATTTAATTAATTAATATTATATATTATTTAATGAGAATTACAACCGCACGTGCCTCAGTGGCATGGTGGTGTCCCTTGGTGGCATAAGACCCTTGGCCTATGCACGTCAGGGGATCGAGTCCCCCTGACTGCAGTTCCCTTTCTTTCTTTTTTTCTAATTGAATCCTAACCAAATAGTGGATTCCTTTATCCGGTATTAGGTTATCTCTTATCCCCAAATCAGATCTAAATCCAATTTACAACCCCTATGCCCAAACACTCCAAATGAAATTTTAAACCTTTCAAACTTAACCTCAAACGGTGTCGTGTCACTAGACCCGTGTGTGCGGTCAGGTGGGTCCCAACCTGAACCCAGTTCTTACCCGACCCGTACAATCATCGTCCCCATTATTCTTTCGGTGATACTCTGACTGTCGCTTCCGACGACGGTGACTCACCGGTGCCAGTTTTCTTGGGTTTTCTCAATGGGGCTCGACTGCATATTTCAAGGGGATTCCATATCTACAATTAAAAATGAAAACGGTGGGGTTTTGGGCTACCGAACATGCCACGGAAGTGGCTTCTCTGACGAGAAGCAATTGTTCGGTGAGGTAAATTTTCCCCTATTTCATGCATGTCTCCTCACTATTTTAGCCTTTTATAAGCCCCTTTCAATTTCTACACTACAAGGGATCAAATCCCAACCGTTCATTTCCATTTTTGAGCATAAAATTACCCCACCCGATTCTCTCTCTAAAACTTGCAACTGAGGTTTTCTACCTCAATTGTAGGCCATTTCAATTACTTATTTTTGCAAAATCATTCATTTTTCATGCTGATTGAGATCCTACACTTATAACTAACAGTCATGCTTTGGAAAAACTAAAACAGAATCAACATCAACTTACCTAGTTCTCACGTCCTGCTCGCAGCACTCCTCCCCGATTGCTCTAGCTTCCCTTCCTCCTTCTACTTCTTCTTGTTGTCCCTTTCACGCATGCAAAGCATGTTCGGTTTTATAACAGCCCGTCAATTCTCTCCTTTGCTCTATCTCTCTCTCTCTCTCTCTCTCTCTCTCTCTCTCTCTCTCTCTCTCTCTCCCCTTCATTGACCTTTCCCTTTTATGTCTTGCATAACCCCCATTCCCTTCCCTTAATGTGGAAGTTACTTACATAAATATCACAATATATATATATAGCCTACCATATATATATATATATGTGTGTTATAAATAGTATATGCATATCTGTATAGTTATATATATATATATATATAATATGAATTTTATTTTTTTATTTTATTTTCATTTTTATTTTTATTTTTATTATTATTATTATTATTATTATTATTATTATTTTAATTCATAATATCAGTATGTATGCATGTATTTTGATGTCCGTTCATGGCTTGCTCGGGTGTCGTCCGGGCGTTATCTATACATTCAAAACTATTAAGATTCCAAAACTATCCATTTTGTTCGATATCATAACATAAAGTTCTAACGGCTCGGGTTTACATGGTTCGTTTGGTTATAATTCGGGTCGGGGTATTACAATCCCTAGATTCAATAATTGTATTATTTGAAATTTTACTAATTTCAGAGTTATTCAATAAAAATCTACTAGTGTTACTATTTTGAGAATATCCTATAAAGACAACATCTATAGTCTTAGGACCAATTTTCTTTTATTTTGGTTCATGTATTGAGACTTTAACTAAACACCCTTACACTTTAAGGAAATTAAGGTTTAGAGTTCTTTTCTTCCATATCTCATATGGCCTTTTTTCATTATCTTTTACTATTATTCAGGATAAAACATGCACTAAGTATATCCACCGCTACAAGTTCTTGGGTAGTCTAGAACTTAGTAGCATTTCATTTATCATATCCATTATACTTCTATTTTTTCTTTTAGCTACTCCATTTGATTGTGGAAAATATGGAGGTGTTATTTTATTTATTATTCCATGTTCTTCACAAAACTTGCTAAAGTCAGTTAGGGTATATTCTCCTCCTCTATCAGATCTAGGTTTCTCAACTTTCTTTTCTAATTGATTTTCTAGTTCAGTCTTATAAACTTTAAATTTATTAAAGAATTCATCGTTAGTTTTAATTAAATATACATAACAATACTTTGCGCAATCATCTATAAAATTTACAAATTATTTTGTTAACAGCTTTAGTAGGTTATCTATTAGAATCACATACATCACTATATATTAGGTCTAAGACTTTGGTATTTCTTTCAACACTCTTAAAAAATTTCCTAATTTGTTTTGTTTGTACACAAGTTTCACACTTATGTTTAACATCTAATTAGGTTTTAGGTATAAGATTAAGGTTCATTAGTCTCTTTATTTTTTCTAAACTAACGTGGCCTAATCTTCCATGACATACATCACAAGATTCAACACTATAAGCTCGAGAAGGAATTTCATTAATTTTCATAGAAATATTCAATTTAAAAGGTCCATCACCTACATAACCTTTACCCTCAAAAACATCATTTCTAGTTATTACAATTTTATTAGGCTCCATAACTACTTTATAACCTTGTTGTACTAAAGATGATCCACTAACAATACTTTTTCTAACTTCGGGAACATGTCACAAATTCTTTTCAAAATTAAAGTCTTTCTAGATGTCATATTCAGTTCAATATCTCCAATGCCTTGCACTTGTGCAATGGAATCATTTCTTGGGGTTATACTAACTCCACTAGGTTTTTGATAAGTTTTAAAATATCATCAATCAAAACATACATGTATGTTTTCTCCCGAATCTAACCATCAATTATTATTTTGATAAGTAAAATTAATCAACAGTATGTTACACCTAAGATTGGGATCACTAGAATTATCTTGTTCCACTAACATGTTGACTAGGGCCCTATGGTCTAAATTAGGAGTTTTGCTATTTAGAGTTTGAAAAGCAATCTAGTTTGTTGATTATTTTTTTTTTTTTCAAGAATTGGGATTATTTAATTAGTTTCAAGACGTGTGTTTTTGTAGAGATTCAAAAAAAACGAGGAAAAATTTTTCATTTTTGCCGGTAGGACATTTTTGCATGCACGGTTTTGTCGATGAAGCACGGTTTTGTTAGTAAAGCATCTACATGCATTATTTCACCGTTTGACATGTTTAGAAGCATATTTGGAGTGTGTCGTAGAAAAAAAATATGTTTAGAATATTGAAATGTACCTTCTGTACGAATTTAAGCCAAAACGGAAACAGTTTCCAGAATTGGACCAAAAGGGCATCCGGGTGGCCCGGGTGGAAACAGCCAAACCCGGCCTCAGGCGAAAATTTACTTTTTTGAAAATTTTCATTTAAAATAATTTTATGAACATCGGTTAAAACAAAATTTCAAATTGAAGCGTTTCGGGACGGGTTGTAGAGTAACAGGGCCCTCGGGCTCATTAAGGGCAAAATGGTCATTTACTCCTTGGCCCTTTGCCCCTACACTATAAATACAACCCTTAGAAGGAATTAGAAACAGAATTCATTCTGTTTTTTTAGAGCAGTGGTCGTCCATAGAGAGAAAAGGAGAAAAAGCCCTAGTTTCTTCAAGCTTCAAGCCTCCGAAACACGCACTTCGAGTGGAATTTTCGTCGAGCTTCCTTCTGAGAAATTGTTCCTCTCATCGAGACCTGTAACGTCACAGAACAGTTCGGCCATCCAGCTAACACAGCCTCCGCAGTTTGTGAAAAAATGATTTAGGTATGATGTGGTACTAAGCTAGCAATAGGTTTAAGTTTTCTTGTATTTTTTCTTGTAGATGGATTGTTTAGGATGTATATTTGAGGTTAGGAAACCACCTAGAAGGTAGTTCCTTTGAAAAGTCTAGAGTTGGTAGTTTAGGGATATATGTGTTCTTGATGTTGTTGGATGCTTTGTTGCCTTGATTTGGGTGTGTTCCATTGGTAGGAATGTATTGTTACATTTTTTGAACCTATATGCATGTTGACACACCTTGTGGTTTGGGCCATGTGATGAATTGGTGCCTTAGTGCTTTATGAAATTTTTATGTTCTTTGTGAATCATTGGGATTGTGAGATTGTGGTTTAAGTATGTGTTGATGTGTTTAGTCATGATAATATATATATGATGAGTATGGTGTTTTGCTAATGTTAGAAATGAAGTTAAGTTAGGAATGTTCTGTGAATGACTAGAATGACTTATGTGTTATGTGGAATATTCTCACTTGATGAATTAGAATTGATTGTTCACATGCTTACATGTTACTTGTACTTTATGAATGTTTAGTGAAGGATGAATGTGAATCATGATATGCGTATATGTTGATCATATGAGATATGCTTACATGTGGAATCAGCTGGTGATTTATGTATTATTGTCTCGAGCATGCTATATTGTGGAAACCATGTTTCATTGAGATCGCATTGGCATATTGGCATATGATGAATCCTTTGAGAACATGGCGTGGGTAAGCACGTGGTGCTTTGCATTATGAGGGTGTAGATCCTGTGGTGAAAAACCCAAAATTGGCCATTGCATTGGTAATCCGTAGCCATCGGGGAGTACCCGTAAACGAGACATGGGTGTGGCATAGAGTTGTGCATGGGTGTGTCACGCATACCATTCATATATATTACTGCGATGTTTTGAATGTCATTTAGAAATAAATGTACACTTTGCACATGCCACGCCCTTAAACTTGTTCCTAGTCTTAGTATTATGTTATACCAGCTGTTGAGCTGACCCATTCGTGGGATATCATTTTTCAGATGAGGCCTCGGGCAATTGAGACTTGTTTAAGTCTTCAAGGATGGTAAGAAATAGATCATGTTGAAGATTTGGCCCTTAGGGCATATTATGAATGTATGGGCATAAGCCCAATTTATTGTGTCTTGGACTTGAACAAATTGTAAACTTTAGGCCTTGGGCCATTTTAAATTGTATGGGTTGTAACCCAAAAGAATGCATGATATTTATGGTTTAAATGCATACTAAATGGATATATTGGAAATAGTGGGTGTATGCTTAGTTTGATGGATTTGCGGCCACCGAGTGAGGGTGGATTGGTAATGAAATCATACTTTTGATCTTGTGAAAATTAGGTGGAAAACACTTAGAAAAACAAAGGAGGCTATGTCCAATTTTTTTAAAAAAAATAAGCACTAGAAAAGTATGTAAAACACCCTTGAAATGAGTGAGAAAAATGCTTGAAATGGGGGCTTAGAAACTAGGGACAAGTAGGTTGAAACTGGGTGGGAAAACGGGCTTGAAAGACTTAGTGAAAAATTTGGGGTTAAAATGGCTTGAAAAATTAGAAGGAATGTCAAACGGCACACTATATGCCTAAATTTCGATTCTACAAAATCATTTCGACAGATCAGACCACTTCGTGGGGCTATAACTTTTTGGTCCTTTTGAATTAATTAAAGTGCCTTACATTTCTAGATAGGTCTATCTCTTAGCTTTCTTTTTATATATCACGGACGTTGAAAGCTTTTAAAATGAGAAAGTTATATTGATTTTGCTTCAAGTGTGCAAAATCTGACCTATGGGTAGTGTTTTCACTATAACTTGGGTTCTACGTGGACTTTTTGAGTGATTCAAAATGGTATAGAAACTAGACTCAATAAGGAAGATTTTGGCACAGATTTCATTACGTTTGGATATGTAGATTGAGAGAAAAATTGATTTGAATCAGGGGGTTCGGAGCAGCATTTTCTGAAGTGGAATTTTGCTCCAGGTGAACAGTAACCTTGAAGGTTACTGTTCACTTTTAGCTACTGGTGTAACACCCCGACCCTGATTAAGTAATGATTAGTTACTAATCATGTATCTGAACCAAACATAAAGAATAATTAAGAAGCTAACCTAAATAGGAAATAGCCAGAAGAAACCGCGTTGAAAAATAAGCAACGGAAAAGAAGATATTTGGAAAATAGCTGAAATAATTAAATGCGCCAACCAAACAGGGCCTAAGCCCGAAATATGGAAAAAGGACCAAAAATTGTGGCCAAGAGGATTTGATCCCTTGACCAAACTAGGCAGAATTTGGTTTACCAAAAAAAAATTACCAACTAGGCTAGGGACCTCTTTGTGAACATATGTGCAAAGATATATATATAAATACCATTCAGATTTGACCATTCCCCAAAGTGGCCAATGGACAAGCATGCAACACCTCAGCATGCATCATCCTAAGCCCTAGCCATCATGCCCCTCACCCCATGATTACACCTCCCTCCCAACCAAATTGCATGCAATACAATCATGCATTTGGGGAAATGAAACGTCAAGAGGAGACTTGATATGTATATACAATCTCCATATATGCAGATCTGCCATTTAGAGAGTGTTGATATACTGTTTATAGAGAGGGAAAGTAGTGAGAGAGAGAGAGAGAGAAATCCTAGAGGGAGAGTGAGAGGTACACAAGTTGTATACCTTGGTGAGCCATTGAAGGAGCTTGAGGAGGCCAAGGAACTGCACGGGGGAGGATCCAATCCAGCTCTTGAAGCTTCTACTTGAGCACAACTAGTGAGGAAACCACTGTACACGTGAGTTATTCAAATTTTTTTCAGAAATTCTCTTGAATTTTAGCTACTGTTTTATAGTTTTAGGATCTGTCATTGCATGTGTAGTATTTTAACTTGAGAACTGGGTCATTTATAAATGATTTGGACCAACAAAACTGCCCCAAAACCCGAAACCCATGGCAAACCGCCATTGATAGACCTCGGGTTACAGGTCTGAATCGACCTTAACCAAGTGACTCTTTGCTTATCAAAGCATGAAATGGACCATCCTAGGACCCCGAAAAACACTATACACGACCTAGAGACCTAGGTCTACGCCCTCAAAACCGAGGCTATTCTTCTCGGCCCAAAAACCAAATCTTTAAATCTGACCCCTAAACCGAGATTGATGAGTTGGGAATGGAAGCTCATGTTGTAAGGGTTGCAGAGGATCAAACCTCGTGCAAAATGATGAAGGAATGAGGCTGTATGGACTGACTGTATTTTCCCACAATAATCGGCTAGAACAGTCCCCTATTGTTGATTGTGATGCTTGAAATCGATGCCAAATGGATGATATTACTCCTAGAAACATTTTGGAAAGAAAACCAGTGGGAATCGCTGTATGAAAACCTACGAATTGGGAGAGAAAATTCTGAAATTTTCTAGGGCAACAGTGGCCCTAGACGGGTGGGGGCGACGAACAGCAACGGGTTTGGATCGGGTCTTCGGGTCAGGCCCCGACCCGAATAAAAAGGATATAAACCGAACTTAAACTGCGTCGTTTTGTTACTGTTAAATTTTTAAATTGTGGGGCTGACGTCAGCCTGACGTCAGCACATTACCTTGAACCGGACTGGACCGGTCTGGTTCAGTCGCATGCTGACTGAACCGTTTGGTTCAGTTACAATTTTCTGGTATTTACAAAATGACCCCAACAGTTTTAGGAAATTCAACTCTGGCCCAGATTCTGGAATTTTATTCCATTTATACCCCTGATAAATTAATAAATAATAAATTAAATTATTTAATTAATTTATTAATTAAATAAAAATGACCAAATTACCCCTAGGTCATAAATAAGTCAAACGGAGTCCGAATAAAGTAAATGAATAGTGGATTTTGACTATTTTGGATGTTCCGGACTCAATGGTGTGGTTCATTTTACGAGACGAGGCTTCAAAAATTACGATACATTAAAGTACAAATTACCAAATTGCCCCTAATATAGCCGATGTCCAAATAAGACAAGTTATTAGTGTAATCTTATTTTCTTGGGCCTTCTGAGATCAACAGTGAGGTCCGATTCATGAGACGGGACTCCGAAAAATATGACACGCGAAATGACCAAACTACCCCTATGGTACCCGAAGCCCAAATGAAACTAACAGATAGTCTATTTTGACTATGTCGGACATTCCAAACCCAACGGTGAAGTCCATAACACCAAAATAGGTACTGAAAATTTAGTCACGTGGAAAATAAAACTTATCAAGTCACCACGAGTTGACTAGCAAGACCAATCCTAGGAAGTTAGGGTACGTCAGGCCTAAAATTAAATGAAAGAGCATGAATAGGTAACGATTTAAGGTAAATGTGAAGTTAACAAGTTCTTTATAATTTTCTTAGGAAATACAAAGGAAAGGGAAAAGCCCACCAGTAGTGCAAACCCGGGGAATCAAGGTGAGTAACCTCACATTTGAAGTGGAGATTTAATTCCACGGATTTGAATGATGTTTTAAATATCAAATTCTGTCTTTACACAATTCCGTTTTAAATATTCTGTTATGACATGCTTCCTGAATAATTTACTACTGTTCTCTGAGATATACTTCTGCATGTCTAAAATTTCGATTTCAAATGTTATTATATATCCTGAATTTACATGTTTCACGTATTTCAATACCCTATCATGAGATTATGAACTGTATGTTTTGAATGCTTTTAAATGCATCCACACGAAGGAATTATGGGTTAAATGCTTTTAAATGCAAGATAAATTGTGCATAAGCACCACGGATTTCTATCGGGTTTCTTAGGAACCCAACTACGATACGAATAAATGCCAGGTAGCAGGATCTAATCCCCCAGGCATATGAGATATCTCCACGAAAAGTAAAATGGGAATCTGGTTCGAAACGGATTCTGTTAATGAAAGTGATAAGGTGTGTGTTGAAAATGGAAGCAGGCTTTTTCCTCATTTTCACCATGCATATTTACATGATTTGAAATTCACATACTTTATTCAGAAAGTACAAGTTAGCTTGAATACTGTAATGTTTCAAAGCCATTGTTTAAAGAATGCATGTACTCTATGTTCCAAGTATACGAGCAATTGGTAGTGAGTATTTTACAAAATTCTCACGTGCGAAACCACTACCAATTGAAAACCCATGACAGATGTTAGAATTACTCACTGGGCTTTTCGAAGCTCACCCCATTCCCTAACATTTTTCAGGTGATGACGATGGGTGGACCCTTGCCCAATTTGGGGAGAAATGATAGGCAGCTCCATTAGGATTCTGGAGATATTTTTGGGAAGTATTAGGGCCTATGGTTGATCGAATTTTGATGTCGTACTTTTGGACAATTATGTATTTAAGCCCAAGAGGCAACCACATATGTACTTAAGCCCTTGAGGCATTCGAATATGTATCATGTATAAGACTTTAATTTTTAGTATGCTCTGATGTGATTATTCATGTGTACCGCTATGAAGAGCGACAGTACCGGACGGCTGTGCGAAAGTTTTTAAAAGATTTTAAAAAAAAAAAAAAGAAAAGGGTTTTTCACGCTTCTGCAAATCAAGGCCGCACCGCTATTCGATACCGTCGCCCATGTTTTGCCTTGCCCTCAGGCTCCCGGGCCTGAAGGCGGCGGTCGCGATCCAAGATCCGCACAGGGTGGGTTTCGGGTCGTGACAACTGGTTTCTCACGTTACTGTTCATCCGAAATTAATTTTTTTTTTTTTTTTTATTGTTTCAAACTTTCCGATTTTCGTATAAATTCATTTTAAATCTGAATTGAGTGATTCAAAAGTCAAAACTGATTGCCTCAACGAGTACTATTGTTTAATAATATTTATACTTTAAGACTCCAAATGTGTTTGGGTGAAATTGGAACCGTTTTGGGAATCATTCTCAAATGTGACTTAAACCATTTTAAATATTAATTGGGCGAGATGCTTGAGCAACATTAGGGGACCTTTTTGAGTTAAGTTAAATGACAAGTGTAGACTTTAAATCTTGGGGGAAAATTGAGGAATGGAGAGGGATATTTCAATCAAACTTATTTATTTATTTCTTTTAGTTTTCGTTCCCTCGCGCCCCGAGTTGGCAAAAAATTTGGGGCGTGACAACGTGGTATCAGAGCATAGGTTCGAATACCTAGAGACCGTGGGGTGTTGTTGAACACAATGGGACTATGACGTATGGTTTGAAATTTGTATAACCTTTGTGGACTGTGTAGAGTTCTAGTTTACGAATGCTTGGCAATGTTAGGTGTTGTTGGACACCATGAGACCCTTGAGGGGGGGATTTGACTTAGTGTAAGCTATCGATGGTTGGTGGTGGGATCTCGTGTGTTATGTGATTATTCTTAATGGATACATGACTTGTTGAGATTATGTATTAGTGGATGTTATACAATGATGTATGATTACATGGTTTGCTACAGTGTGATGCATGATATGTGTAATGTGTATATTGGTATAACTGTATGTGACAACTAGGTATGAGATAACATGGTATGTGACTTAGTACATGTTTACATATCTTACAGATCGATGCTTGTTTGCCCTTAGGCTAGCAAGTAGCATTATGGGAGAATGTTATGGACGTGTGTATATCGTATTGCTTAAATGGATTTTCTGGTGAAAGACTACAATTATGTTGGGTGAGAACTTGTTATGTATTTATTGTGAACAATGGGTGGAAGTGGTTGACGTGAGTTTTATAGCTTACGATTAAGCAAGTGTATTTACAGAATTTGTTAGATTATCAGGTAATGATTGATGACATCTCATCTCAAGAGAATTTATGCGGGTAAATTCAGGTTATGATGTAATTGGGTTTTGATTTCATACTTAGGAGGAATGTTGAGAAATTCAAGTGAGGTGAATCTGAAAGTTAGGAGTTACAACGATTCTTTATTGAATTGGAATCAGTTATATGGTGGTGGACTGTGAAGGTAACCTAGTGATGAATGCTATTGTTTTACCTAGTTTTATAAGATGATCAATACTCGATGTGATAAGAATCGTGGGTTGATTTAATGAACTTATGAATGTAGGCCTTATGAAGATCATGAGTTGTATAAATTGGGCCAAATTAAGATGTGAATAATGAACCTAGTTCTAGCATAGTTTGTAAAGGTGATTACATAATTATCATTGAATGAAGGGTAAATATTGGGTGTTGCTTTGAAGGAAAATTGTGTATCAGGTTAAAAGTTGGATGATACGAATTTCTTGAATATGAATCTTGTGTTTAAGGTACAAATTGTGTGAATGTACTTGGAGTGAAAATATTGTAGTTGGGGCACTAGGACTTAAAAGCTTAGATTGTTATACATCTTATAAGTGAATGGTGGTTTTCACTTATCGTTTAGAAATACGCAGGTAAAAGTTGTGAATGAGCCTGATTGGTTTGGATAAAGTTATAAATGATTGTGTTGTCAGGATCTCGTTAATAAATATTACACTTGGGAGATTTTTTTTTATTTCATTTGGGGACTCGTGGTGATTGCTTTGTTCCACAGTCATTTGGTTCACCAGTTGGGGCAATGTGACATTGATGAGGACCTATAGAGATTACCCGATTGAGATAGCTTTTAATTCACGGGGAATGCGGGGATTTCTTAGTTCCACTTTTGTATGACTCGAGGAGTTAGGGGAGGACATGTTGGCTAGTTTGGTAGCAGATGGGAGTGAGACTACGAAGAGCATATTACTACCAGTTAGGGAAGAGTTTCAAACATCTTTCTAAAAGACTTACCTAATTAAGTATGGTGTAATTCGGTGAAATTATAATGCATGGAATGTACTTGTCTCTATTAGTATGCTAGACTAACCACTTACGAGTATAAATTACATGATGTGCTTAACATGTTTATGACTTGAACCAACTTTTGTGTTTTAGAACTAATTGGAAAATGATAAGATAATAAAGACATGGATAACTAATGTAAAAACATGTGTATATCGTAAGTGTGCATTGAGTATGTTCTTGCTAGTGTGTACGTATGGATTGTTTTGGTTGGTATAAATGATTGTGTGCTTAACATCTATTTTCTTTTTTATGATTGTATCGTGTATAATAGTCATGTTATGTATATATTGCTTGTTATGACCATATGATGTAGAAATGTATATACTAGGTTATAAATCCATGTAATTAGGATCACTTGAAATTGTATTATGACTATCCTGAATTGGTAACAGGTTTTGAGTTACAAGTGTATGGACTGGCCAATTCATCACCCAGTAACGAAAGGAGCTGTGATCCATGAAGAGTTATCACCTAGTTATATATAGGAAAAAGAAAAAGATACCTCATAATGCAATTTAAGGCAACAAGGAAAAAAAAATGAATTAACTAAGGCGAACGTACATGAATATGTATTAAATACATGAAGAAAATGCAATGCATCTTTAGTATTTATCATTGCTTGATTGGTTTGTTATATATGTTAAGTGTAAGATATTTTTTTTATGTATGTGTAAAGTATGTGGGAATAAATAGGGTAAGCCAAGTCCTTTGATGTGTGAGACACATATAGTGCATATGTTTATTTTATAACACCTATGGATTAGGTACATGCGTGCTTGCAAGTTATGATGCGTTTTGGAACATGTTTTTGGATAGTGCAAATTTGAAAGCTTGAAAGCTTAAGGAGATGAAAATGGGAAACTTTTAAATAATATGTGGTATGAATGGAAAGGAATTACACTAAGGTAAAATAGTTGAGGTGAATAAGAAAAGGTAAAGATGGACGCCTGCCATTATTTTGTATGTGTGGGAATGTGTAGGAAATATACTTGGGGTAGAAAGAATTGTTGAATTATTAGTTAATGGAGTATGGTGATCGTGTCGTGTGATATAGAGAATGGATTGTGAATGACATGGTTAGGCCAAGTTGGTGGTGAGTGTGATTTCAAACTATGCTTAACATGTAATTTGAGAATGAAAATTTTAATTTGGAAATGGGATGATTTTGTGAAAGTCCAATGATTGGTGAACAGAAAGGGTGGATTATTGATAATATTGGGTTATGATTACTACCGATATTGATGGATACTCTAGGAATGTAAGATTCGTTAGAGATTGTATGTCTCGGGGATGGAGTGACTTGTAGATTTGCCTATTGAACTGTGGTTGGCTACTGAGAATTATAATATTGCATTTGATGGCTTTTGATTTTTTGTGGAGTACGAAAGTGCTAGGAATTTTGTTATGACTATTTCCTATTGCGGCCGCATGGTGGTTGGATTGATCTTCAAGGGTAAGGTTTTCTATTATATTTCTTTGATGATGGAAGTCATTTGTTAGTAAGGCTTGTGTATGCCCGTTTTGTTTTTCCTAGTTGATGGATGATAGATTTTAATCATAAATTTACATGATGAGTGAACACAAATAGTGATGAATTAAATTGGGACATTCTGGTGATTCACTTGGAAAATTGCTATTGTAGGGAGAGTGAATTCTCCATGGAATGGTTTGGTAATGTATCTTGTGATGATTGTAAGATTATATGAGTTGAAAACTCAATTTGGGGACTTATGACAAAGATGACTAAATGATAAATCTGATGTGTAGAGAAATTTCTAATTGTGTTGATTATAGTGACTAAATCAAGTTAGAATTGAAGCTAATGTGGTAAGTTTCATATGATTGACGAATTTTTTTTTTATCGAGAACTCGACATAAGTGTTATAGATCTTTGCAAGATCTTGATTGATAAAAGTATTGGAGAAGTAGCTTATCAGTTGGCGCTATTACCACAGTTATTAGGGGTTCATGAAGTCTTTCATGTATTGATGTTGAAGAAGTATAAGTCTGACCTTTCTCTAGTACTTGATTTGGTTGATCTTGAAGTGTAGGCGATATATTGATACCATTGTGATGAATTACTAGATGATTGCATAGCTTAATTTGATTTTAGTTAGATGGTCAGCATGTGTGTGAGGGACTTTGAGGTATCCTTGTGAATAGTGAGAATTTTTCTTTATTTTTTTATTATTGAGTTGAATTATGGAGGTGGGTAGTGATATTTGGGTGGATTTGGAAAATTGACAATGATGAGCCAACATATTCTGAGGAGTTCATTATGCGTTATGCCATGTGGAGTGGGCTGTTACAGATGGGATCAGCACTAGACCCTAGCAGGGAGTGTGGAGATGTCTGCACGTCGTTGCACGCCTGCCCAATTGGACAAGGTTCCTTTGGGGGGAGGGGGTAATGCGAGAGGGTAATGCATTCCACATCGCCTGGCTGAGGGAGGGGTGAATGATCCATGGGTAAGGCTGATGTCTCTATGTTACAATGCATTTTGAATTGATCTTTTATTATTTTCTCGAAGAGGTATATTTTTAAATTTCGGGACGAAATTTCTTTAAGGGGGGAAGGATGTAGAGATTCAAAAAAAATGAGGGAAAATTTTTCATTTTTGCCGGTAGGACATTTTTGCATGCACGGTTTTGTCGGTGAAGCACGGTTTTGTTAGTAAAGCATCTACATGCATTATTTCACCGTTTGACATGTTTAGAAGCATATTTGGAGTGTGTCGTAGAAGAGAAATATGCTTAGAATATTGAAATGTACCTTCTGTACGAATTTAAGCCAAAACAGAAACAGTTTCCAGAATTGGACCAAAAGGGCATCCGGGTGGCCCGGGTGGAAACGGCCAAACCCGGCCTCAGGCGAAAATTTATTTTTTTGAAAATTTTCATTTAAAATAATTTTATGAACATTGGTTAAAACAAAATTTTAAATTGAAGCGTTTCGGGACGGGTTGTAGAGTAACAGGGCCCTCGGGCTCATTAAGGGCAAAATGGTCATTTACTCCTTGGCCCTTTGCCCCTACACTATAAATACAACCCTTAGAAGGAATTAGAAACAGAATTCATTCTGTTTTTTTAGAGCAGTGGTCGTCCATAGAGAGAAAAGGAGAAAAAGTCCTAGTTTCTTCAAGCTTCAAGCCTCCGAAACACGCACTTCGAGTGAAATTTTCGCCGAGCTTCCTTCTGAGAAATTGTTCCTCTCATCGAGACCTGTAACATCACAGAACAGTTCGGCCATCCAGCGAACACAGCCTCCGCAGTTTGTGAAAAAATGATTTAGGTATGATGTGGTACTAAGCTAGCAATAGGTTTAAGTTTTCTTGTATTTTTTCTTGTAGATGGATTGTTTAGGATGTATATTTGAGGTTAGGAAACCACCTAGAAGGTAGTTCCTTTGAAAAGTCTAGAGTTGGTAGTTTAGGGATATATGTGTTCTTGATGTTGTTGGATGCTTTGTTGCCTTGATTTGGGTGTGTTCCATTGGTAGGAATGTATTGTTACATTTTTTGAACCTATATGCATGTTGACACACCTTGTGGTTTGGGCCATGTGATGAATTGGTGCCTTAGTGCTTTATGAAATTTTTATGTTCTTTGTGAATCATTGGGATTGTGAGATTGTGGTTTAAGTATGTGTTGATGTGTTTAGTCATGATAATATATATATGATGAGTATGGTGTTTTGCTAATGTTAGAAATGAAGTTAAGTTAGGAATGTTCTGTGAATGACTAGAATGACTTATGTGTTATGTGGAATATTCTCACTTGATGAATTAGAATTGATTGTTCACATGCTTACATGTTACTTGTACTTTATGAATGTTTAGTGAAGGATGAATGTGAATCATGATATGCGTATATGTTGATCATATGAGATATGCTTACATGTGGAATCAGCTGGTGATTTATGTATTATTGTCTCGAGCATGCTATATTGTGGAAACCATGTTTCATTGAGATCGCATTGGCATATTGGCATATGATGAATCCTTTGAGAACATGGCGTGGGTAAGCACGTGGTGCTTTGCATTATGAGGGTGTAGATCCTGTGGTGAAAAACCCAAAATTGGCCATTGCATTGGTAATCCGTAGCCATCGGGGAGTACCCGTAAACGAGACATGGGTGTGGCATAGAGTTGTGCATGGGTGTGTCACGCATACCATTCATATATATTACTGCGATGTTTTGAATGTCATTTAGAAATAAATGTACACTTTGCACATGCCACGCCCTTAAACTTGTTCCTAGTCTTAGTATTATGTTATACCAGCTGTTGAGCTGACCCATTCGTGGGATATCATTTTTCAGATGAGGCCTCGGGCAATTGAGACTTGTTTAAGTCTTCAAGGATGGTAAGAAATAGATCATGTTGAAGATTTGGCCCTTAGGGCATATTATGAATGTATGGGCATAAGCCCAATTTATTGTGTCTTGGACTTGAACAAATTGTAAACTTTAGGCCTTGGGCCATTTTAAATTGTATGGGTTGTAACCCAAAAGAATGCATGATATTTATGGTTTAAATGCATACTAAATGGATATATTGGAAATAGTGGGTGTATGCTTAGTTTGATGGATTTGCGGCCACCGAGTGAGGGTGGATTGGTAATGAAATCATACTTTTGATCTTGTGAAAATTAGGTGGAAAACACTTAGAAAAACAAAGGAGGCTATGTCCAATTTTTTTAAAAAAAATAAGCACTAGAAAAGTATGTAAAACACCCTTGAAATGAGTGAGAAAAATGCTTGAAATGGGGGCTTAGAAACTAGGGACAAGTAGGTTGAAACTGGGTGGGAAAAAGGGCTTAAAAGACTTAGTGAAAAATTTGGGGTTAAAATGGCTTGAAAAATTAGAAGGAATGTCAAACGGCACACTATATGCCTAAATTTCGATTCTACAAAATCATTTCGGCAGATCAGCCCACTTCGTGGGGCTATAACTTTTTGGTCCTTTTGAATTAATTAAAGTGCCTTACATTTCTAGATAGGTCTATCTCTTAGCTTTCTTTTTATATATCACGGACGTTGAAATCTTTTAAAATGAGAAAGTTATATTGATTTTGCTTCAAGTGTGCAAAATCTGACTTATGGGTAGTGTTTTCACTATAACTTGGGTTCTACGTGGACTTTTTGAGTGATTCAAAATGGTATAGAAACTAGACTCAATAAGGAAGATTTTGGCACAGATTTCATTACGTTTGGATATGTAGATTGAGAGAAAAATTGATTTGAATCAGGGGGTTCGGAGCAGCATTTTCTGAAGTGGAATTTTGCTCCAGGTGAACAGTAACCTTGAAGGTTACTGTTCACTTTTAGCTACTGGTTTCTCACGTTACTGTTCATCCGAAATTAATTTTTTTTTTTTTTTATTGTTTCAAACTTTTCGATTTTCGTATAAATTCATTTTAAATCTGAATTGAGTGATTCAAAAGTCAAAACTGATTGCCTCAACGAGTACTATTGTTTAATAATATTTATACTTTAAGACTCCAAATGTGTTTGGGTGAAATTGGGACCGTTTTGGGAATCATTCTCAAATCTGACTTAAACCATTTTAAATATTAATTGGGCGAGATGCTTGAGCAACATTAGGGGACCTTTTTGAGTTAAGTTAAATGACAAGTGTAGACTTTAAATCTTGGGGGAAAATTAAGGAATGAAGAGGGATATTTCAATTAAACTTATTTATTTATTTCTTTTAGTTTTCGTTCCCTCGCGCCCCGAGTTGGCAAAAAATTTGGGGCGTGACAGTTTTTAAACATTAATTGTGGGAAAAACTGATCAAATTTTTTTAAAACCACTAAATAGTGTTCGTTTAGTATTACAATATCAATATTATGTTTTAAACAAACCTGTTTCACTTTAGTAAAATGATTAGTATATATTAAAAATTATTGATTAATATAATTATATATATATATATATGTGAGCCAAACAATTGAATATTTTAAATAAGGTTTTAATATAACTGAATAATTATAAGTCTAAAGGGAAAAATTGATTTTGAAATTAATTAGAGTTTGTACAACTCCTATTGTACTTATGTTTTTAAAAGAGGTTATTATTTAGTTTTTCAATTTGTAAATGGCTATAGTAGTTAATTTGTGTTAATTACAAATTTGGAAAAATTTGAATTTCTTGATTTATAATTTGGAAGACAAAAACTTTTCTTTAAGGTTTCAGAGTATTGAATATTATAGTGGTTGACTTGAAAGCTTAAGATATGTTAGCTTATATAGGAAATTAAAAAGAGGGTGTATTTTATTTTTGATTTGAAGTTTGTAATTGTGTAAGTGTGAGATTTAAACAATGCTAGACCTTGGAAGAAAATTTATGATTATAAGAGATGGTTTATATATTAAAAAATATATATATGTTGAATATTTTTGGAATATTATTATATTTTTCATTGAAATTTTCAATATTGAATAGAGTGGTGCAGAATATGATAATTAAGATACATTAACTTGAAGGAAACTAAATGGATAATTGATCTCAAATTAATTCCTAAATTGAATGAAGATTTTTCATATGTAAATGTTAAGTCAAGCGATCTAGAAATGGTAGTTACTTGACTCTCAGAAATTTCAATACTATAAATAAATATTATGATTTATAAAGGAAAAAATCAAAGTTAGATAGAAGTGGAGAACTAATTGTATTACTTTTGTGGAGAATATGAGATTATGTGATAATTATAGTGTTGTGTTTTTATTTGTCAACTAGTAGAGTAAATGTTTTCGTAATGATGAAAGTAATTTTGTGACTAATGATCCTAATAATACTTGTGCAAACCAACGCTAATTTGAAAATTTGGGGGTGATAAATTAGAGGAAGTATTTTTAAGCTTAGAAAGAAAACACAATCTTTTGAGGTTATACCTATAATATTGATTCTAAGTCAATAATATACTTGGAAGTTCATTGATTTGTTTCTTAGAAATAACTGATCATGTATAAGTGGTGAATGTTGAGTTCAAATGAATATAAAGATCCTTCTTTTGAATAAAGGTTGAGATAAAGAAAAAATTGGGAGATATATGATAAACTTGTGTTTTAAAATCAAAGAGTACAATATGTTAAATTATTTGATTATTATAAGAATGAAAAATAATGCTTTGAGAAGTAAATATATAGAGTCTTTTAAATATACTCTAAAAAAATTGAGAACAGTGGAGGCAAATTTTTTAAGAATTTGAACTATTAAAATTACAAAATTTATATTATGACAAACATAATAAAATAGTGGTTCCTAATATATATGAGAATATTGGCCACTATTAAGGCAGTAGTTCCTAGTAGTAGGCTACTGGTCACTTAAGCAGTAATTCCTAGTAAGACTACTGACTACCAATATAAATATTATTGTGAGATACTGGACCAAATTTGATGAGTCCAAAATATTTGAGAAAGTTTCTGTGTTACCTATCGGACTATATTTACTTGATGAGTCCATGAAAAAAAAAGGATCATATTATTCCTTGACGGATCCATAAAAATTATTATCCTGGGAATACAAATAAAATAAATATTGTTGATCAACAACTGAACCGAGGGGTCTATTCTGACTAACATTGAGGCTAGATCTTAATATGTCAAGGGTGATGGGCCTAGGCTCAAAAGAAGTCACCTAGGGAGGCAACCCAACCTTTATAATTTGGAACTCCATGAAAGAGGTTTAATAGGTAAGAACAATCCATACTGCGTGACTTGTTTATCCAACACATTTATAAGGAGCCAAAAATTTATATTTCTCCTGGTCAACCCTAAGGCAATGTGTTGTGTTCTATGGTAACATTTAGGGAAGGAGTTCCTTGAATGAGCCCGAGGTAAGCACACTCCTACAAGGTATAGGTCACAAATACCTTTGAAGGACTCACCTAAGTGGGAGCCGTTGTAAGGTCATGACCGTATGAATTGGGCTATCTTCTAAAAACTCTCATGGGAATCAGGATCAAGTGCAAGGTCTATAATAGCACTAACTCGGAAACTTAGCCAACTATCGATGTTGTGTGTGTGATATGTTGAAGTCTGACTCAAAGGTTCTAATTTAAGGAATAATCCATTATAATTCTTTAGATGAAAATTGTCAACACTAAGTGTAGGTTCAAGTCCGAAGGACACCTACATCTATTGCATAGTATAAAGTTGCCCAAATTTATATATATGTGTATGTATATGTGTGTGTTTGTGTGTGTGTGTGTGTGTTTTATAAATTTTTAATCATATTTTATTTTTATTAAAATTGGGGGATTGTTGAAATTTTAATAAAAGAAAATACAATAAAACTTATTTAATTATTAAATTTATTGGTATTTTATTGGCCATTTAATAATTCAGTTTTATATATGTTTAACGGGGAATTAAAAATCAATCACTTTTTTTTTACTTATATTAGGAGTCCCAGACAAAGAAGTAAAAAAATGTCATTTCAAAGAACAAGAATTAAAGAACATCAACTTTTACTATTTTAAGTTTTTTCTTCAATAATTGTCCTTTAATGAATTTGGAAAAATACTATGTTGCCTAACATTCTCATCTCTTCCTCATTCAAACCCTAGATTTTATATATATATATATATCAAACAAAATGTTTTCGTCTATGTGTGTGTGTATATATGTGTGTGTGTGTGTGTGTGTGGAGTGCATGTGTATATATCGCGTATTTATATATGTGTATACATGTTAATTACATTTACATATACAATTAGATATTATCAGTATGCAACTGAATGTGAATCAAAAAAAAAGCAAAAGATGAAGGAATTATTACAAATCACAATCTCATCCCTTTACCACTATCAAAATTGGTAGTATAAAATGGTGCTTCAAATGTACGCAATGGATGAAATGGTTGTTTCTCACTCCTCTTTTTCTCTACGTTCTCTTTCTTCTTTCTTTGTTGAACCAATTATTATACTCTTTTTGGGATGATGCAACAGCGGTGCAGGTTGACGTTGGAGCTCATTGGCCTTCTGTTGTGTAGAAGGATTTGTCTATGTAAGATAAAGAGAGACTAGGGTTTGTGTAAAATAGAGAAAGAATGTTAGTTTTGTCTTTTAATAAAGGATATTTTTGTTACATAATATATGAAAGAGATAAAATTGATGTTTCTTTAATTTTTATGATGTCTTTTCAATTGGCCCACAAAGTTAGACTTTTTTCTAAATTCATGTCTGCCACTAACTGACTCCTTATTATGGGTCAAATAAATGACTGAATTTTAATTGTGCCTATGTTTAATTGGGATTTTATTGAGTCTTAATAATTGGGAGTTACTAAAAATGCATATATAGGGCTTGGAATATTTTCTTCTAAAGATATATATATAACAACATACTAGTCCAAGATTCTTTTATCTTCCTTACATATGTTCATTGCTTCTCTTCTTTAACTTTACTATCTAGTTTATGGACAATCTGAGAAATGATAGTTTACCCCTTCATCGAGTGCATAAGAGTCCTGATAAGAACTGTTGAAAGTATCCTAAGTCATATTTTAGAGCTGTCGTAGCCGTTTTCATCCTTCATGTAGGGAGGCATAGTTCCTTTAAAACAATGTTATTGACTTCATGTAGGGAGGCATAGTCTCTCTGTATCATTTTCTTTCTTATTTAGATATATATGTTCTAATTTATGTACTGATACTTTCTTGATTTTATATTCAATTACATATTATCCAATCGATACATGTTTTAATTTTAAAATCTGTCGTAGGTGAGTTAAATTTTTTCAACAAGTACATCATTACCAAAATTGTAATGGTAACTAAAATGAATTATGATGGTTCAGAATGATTTCTATTTGCTAGTTCAGAATCATTTCGGAAAAAGAAAAAGAAAAATCATACCATCTTTGATCATGGATTGCAATAAAGAAATTCGAATGTCATGGTGACTGTTCACCACGTAATTGAAGGGGGATGATAATATTGACTTCTATCTACGGACAAACAAGGTTAGTTTATTTTGCTTCACTTTTATAGGTGTAGTGATAAAGTGATTTTGAGATTTTTGTCAATGGTGCTAAAGTGTTTTTAAGATTTTTGGCAGTGCTACTAGGAGACCCTATCACTATATATGCACATGCAAACATGTTTTGTCTCCGTTAGATTTCAAGAGTTATATTTCTATTCATTAGGATCACTTTAATTTTTTACTTTTATCTCCCCCATTCAAGAGATAGAAATGTTCACATATGTCAACGGTCTTTTAGTGGCATTTCCCTTTCTTATAGGGAGGCGCCTTGTTAAACAAGCTAAATGATGCTTGCATCAACCGATGAATAAAATATTAATAAAAATAATATATGGAATGTTCAAAAGTACGATATATCGAATGTTCAAAAGTATGAATGTTCAAAAGTACGATATATTATTTTTATTAATATTTTATTCATCAGTTGCTTGATATATCGAAATTACATATTGATATCGTAATTTTTTTAAAAAAAATGATAGATATTTATATCAAATCATAAAAATTTTGAATGAAGTCTTTTAAAGTATTAATTAATTTGTTAATGCATTATTCTAAGTCAATATATTATAAATAAACATATATTTGATAAGTATGTGATATAAAATTAAAGAAAAAATTTAATCTCACGAGAATATCAAGAATACTAATTACTATAATTTATATAAAATTTAATTACATTAATATAAATAATAAATATACATACATATCAAAAAAAATTTGAATACACATAATTTTTTATATTAATAATGTAAACCACTAAGTTCTAATTATATTAGAGTTAGAAGTGCGATATCTGTAACATAATGCGATATTTTGTGATATCTCACGATATGGAAACAACATTATGAGAATTTTTAAATCTAAAAATATTTTGATATTGTCACGACCCGTAATCCGGCTTATGCGTATTAGGAGTTCGTGATCGGCCACCGAGGCCTTTTTCAATGATCACAATACTTTTCTCATTTTCATTTAATCAAACGCAGTAGAATAAATTGTTATCTCTTTTCACATCCACAAAATAAGCTACATAACTTAATCAGTTGATTCAAAATACCATCATTGAAGATCATAGCTTTCAAGTCAAAGAGTAGTATAACATTACAAAACTTAATACACAAAATCCAAAATGTCTAGTCTATCTTCAGTCAAGGACTCATCAAAAAGAACTCGCTTCATCTCTTAAGCACTTATCTTGCATCACCTGAAAGCAAGTTGGTCTAGTCCTTACCTAAAAACATAGTGAATATCTATAATGAACTTGATAGCTCAGTGAGTATTTCATAACATGCCAAGGGTTTCAAAACTATTATGTAGTACATTCTGAAATGTCTATACTTATATGGAATTAAAATACATCATATCAAGTACAACAGATTAGAGAATAGTATCAAAGTCATTTTCAATAAATCTCAATTCAATCACAGTCGTAAATCAAAATCAATAACATAGCACAATCATATTAATAATGATCCAATAACATAGTTTGGTAATGATGATTAGTATTATGATTCAAACATGATTCGAAGTCATTTTCAATATCAATAGTCATTGTCAAATCAACATCATAGTCATTATTGTAACTCGATCATAGTTACGGTTCAAAGTCGTTTTCAATATCAATAGTCACAGTCAAATCAACTCCATAGTTCGGTAACATAGTTCGATAACAATTTCATAGTTTACATTCGATATTCACAAAAGTTCAAATCATTAAAATTCTTCTTCTATGGCAAGCAAATTAGAACCTCACTAACTGAGATCAAATTCAATAATACCACCAATATACCCCATGGTTAGGGTTCAATAAGGTCACAACTTATTCAATAATGACTAATCATAGAAGGGTGTATCATTCAAAACATCAAAATCATATCCAAAATCAATAACATCAATAATAATCTCAATTATTCAAATGAGAGTTCCATATTTAGCCTTTAGTCAAAACAGTTCAGAGTTTGGTAAGAAAAATTGTATACTGTCATGAGTATCTTACAAAATATTTTCCTAATTTAAGGGAAGAAATATAGGTATCAACGGATCGTTTAAAATAAGCACTAAGCACAATGTATATAATATCAAAGGCTATAAATCAATATACATCGATAAGTCATTAAAAACAATAACAAATGAAGCATGTCTATTATCGAAGTCATAAAAGAGTTCAATGTTTATATGTATAACAAAAATTCACCTCAAGTACGACATGAAAATACTCACAAGGCATCAGATATCGAAGTCGTAAAACAGTCGATATTTATATCTATAATTAAAATCCACCTCAACATGGTATGAAAAACTCACCTGAAGTCCCAAAAGCTAATCCAAACATCCTTCCTTAACGAGAGTCCCTATAATCATAATTCAAGATCTTGTTCTTTTATTGTTTAAAGTATCACATAATTTAACTGTCAATTTAGAGCTCTTTCTAATCTTCCTATAGCTTCATTAAGTCTTAAGGATGCGTTGGTCATTTTTTAGTTTGTTACTCGATCTTATTTTTCTTAAAAAGATTTCACTGTTAGGTCCAAAGTGCCGAAGATAATTGGTTTAGGTTTTTCTAGATCTAAATTTACGTACCTATAGTTTATTTTAGGCTTAGGGCATTTCCGTGATTTTATGTTTTTACTTGTCATATTTTTTGCTATTTCGTTTGCTAAAATGGACTCTACCGTTAAGTCTGGATTGTCCAAAATAGCCAAGATAGACTACCTTTTATATTCAATTGGCCTCGGGTATCATTAAGGGTAAAATGGTAATTTATATTTTTACGTGTCTTAATTTTTTGGGATTTCATTTCACAAATCGGACTCCATCGTTGAGTCTGGAATGCCCAAAAACATTGGGTTATACTATTATTTTATTTTATTTGGACTTCATTTGACTAATTTTTTGCTTAGGGGTGTTTTGAAAATTTTTGATAATAATTTAGGGTTTAAATTAATTTTAAATAAATTTTTTGGGTCCATTTGAAATTAACAGGAAGTTCTAGGGGTCAACATGAAATTTCAAGAAACTGTTAAGTAAACCGTCCGGTTCAGCCCCAATTTGATTGGACCGGTTTGGTTTGGTCAAAAGCCAAGGGGTTTAGTTTGGTTACTGCATCAGCATGACGTCATGCTGACGTCATGCCACATTAATTCAAACGACACCGCTTCACTATGCATTTAAACCCAATTACACTCGAGTCGCCCTAGACTCGGTATCTGGCTCGAATGACCCGACCCATGAACAGGGTCATCTTCCTCATTTTTCCGGCAGATTCTCTAGTGTTTTCCCTAGCGCCGGTTGCTGGAGCTGCAATATTTTTTCCACTTTTTCTCACGATTTTGACGTCCTTTTTCACCCCTTTTTTCCACCAAATCGATTCTAAAGACTTAAACAGTCCACTTGGGACTGGTTTAAAGCCCTAACAGTGACATTTCTGTGCCAAAACATGAGAATCTGGCCAAGTACTGTTTGTGGATTTTGGCTTATAAAATGGTCAGTCGTTGACCGTTTTGTTTAAGTGACGTTACTTTGGGATCCTCTATACATATTCTATCACTTTTCATTCCAAAAATTTATTTTAAACTAACTATTTTCAGACCTTAAGTTCAAGGTCCATCAATGGCAGTTTCTTCATGGGTCCTGTGTTTCTGCGTTGTTTAGTGTTCTTCTAGGTTTTATTCTCACCCTTAAATCACAACACCAAGCCTATAGAACCCCTTTTTCTTCTCAACTCCACTAAACAGTAAGTTTACACAAGGATATTTTTAGAAAGAGAGTCAAGCTTTTAGTGTTTACCTTCCACAATGGTGCTTTACTCTCTTCTTGGTGTGCTTCTAGATCTCTTTTTCTCCCCTCAGGCTGCCATGCATACAGGTTTAGAGCTCCTCTCTTCCTTCTTCTTCTTCTCTCTTCACTTTCTCTCTCTCTAGCTCACTCTTTCTCACTAGTTGAACATGCACTCTGATTTCTGCTTCTGATTTTCACTTTACTTCACACACGCAACACACAAAATATATATAGTTAGATTTTTATATATTAAATTGGGTTGCACGAAATCCTATTGGTGGGTTGGGAGGTGGCGCTTCCTTTTGACGTGTATATATACAATTATATTGGAAAATAGGACACAAAAAGGTGGGCAGCTCAAGTGGCTATTTTTTTGGGCTTTAAAACTTTGCCTACCATGGGTCAAGGGTTCAAAACCCATTGGCCTCAATTTGAGCCTCCTTTTTGTTATTTTCCTTTTAGGCCTTGTTTGGACAATTAAATTATTTGTTTTTGTTTTATTTTTTTTTATTTTCTTTTTATTTTTATTCATTCATTTATTATTATTATTATTATTATTATTATTATTATTATTTTATTTTCTGGTTTAATTTCCCGTAACATTTTTATTACGTCTCGTAAGATTTCTAATACCCAAATTCATGACTTAATTTTTCGGTAATCAGGTCGGGGCGTTACAGATATTTTTTTTGTGATATTTATCACAATATTATGCGATATTTTGTGAATTGTTTCACATTCATATGAATATTTTGTGAGGATATTCATATTTCTGTTGACTATTTGAAGAGATACAACACTTATATTTTCTGTATCCTTTAATGTGACACGTAACTAAGATCATAATAAAAGCATACAAAACTTCAACCCAAATTTAAAGACGGGATGAAAAAAAAATCCAAATTTGAAGATCCGAAGATGGGTCTTCATTTGTGATTTTCAAATTTGAATAAAATCTTTCAATCACTATTCATTTTTATAATAACTACAAATCAATAATTAATTATTTTTATATTATTTAATAAATATTTAAAATTTTAAATTAATTGGATGATAAAAATTTTATTTTAATTATTATTTATTTATTTTTCAAATTGTTTTTCATATATGGTAAAACCAAAAAAAAATTATCAACCTATTTGCATTATTAAAAATTCCAATAACAATTAAAGTTTAACATTCTATTGAAAATAAAAAATAAATTTTAACCTGAGCAATATAACACAAAGATTACATGAAAAATGAACTTTGAGAATATCATGGAGTTTTAACAACAACAAAAAAAGTGATAAATGATTGAGTTTTGGATAAATATATGGTAAATATTGTATTTTGGACAAAAATGGCATTATTGATGTTGCACTTTTCTAGTTTGAGTGCTTCTCTCGAACTGCTTGTCAAGAACTCGAGATCAGAGAGTCATCGAGAAAGTTCTGCACTCCTCAGTATCTGGATTGCTCTTTAACGGTTATGGCCATTTTAGATTTTCACGAGTCTGGACCTCCTGAAGGATGTGAGTGAGGGAGGCATTTCACGAGGTATAAGTCCCATACCTTCTATAGTTAGAGTTGTTCTATTCTTTGGATGCCATTCCATCCTTTTGAGCCTGTTCTTTGGCTTTTCGAATGGAAGTTTGGTGTCTTTCAAATTAATATACTTTCGTGCTCTCTCTATGAGTGCTGCCATATCAGCTGGAGGATTCTTAGTTAAAAAGTCCTGAAAGTGCCTAGGTCCTAATCCTGAAGTGAGGGTAACCACCAAAAAACTTGAACTACAGTCGCTCATCTTTATGAACTCGGTATTAAAGCGAGTTACGTATGTCACATCTCGCACCCCACCCTACGTGGATGCCAAAGATGTGATGCCAGTTAGCCGCCTTGTCGGTTTTCCCACCAACAATGCGACCAACCAAAGGCAATCTTCTGAACCGTACAATGAATTGCACTCCAAATGTAGGATCAAAACAGCAGAATTTAAAACCATTTTATCTCGGGAATGCAACTCAACTATATACCTCATAAGTATGTACCACAGAGCACACCTATAACAGATATATAACACAGAGCATATCCGATTCCTCCAGAGTACCATTACCATGAGCCATGTCCCTACACATCTATTACATATGAATAAAGACAACTATATCATCACGCTCACCTGAGTAGCCAAGATCAATCCATTAGAACCCAAGTCTCCACATATTATTGCCATCAGATCCTTACTTGGGAATGGCTCTCAGTCCACTAGTGACATGTCCTTGTGCTTTCTAATCCAATGGAGATATACCCTGAAAAATGTTAAATAAATGGAATAAGCTTAAACAAGCTCAGTGAGTAACATAGGTTCCTGCCATGGGTTTCAAAACCAGTTCATATATATATATATATATATATATATATATATATGCATGCTCAAATGCAGCTTAAGTAGAACAACGAAATGCAAGAGAACAAATCAGATCAACATAGAACCAAATAGAATGGATCAATACTGAATACCAATCAAACAACGGTATATCAATGAATGTGCCTGAACCTTCCCCAGGCGATGTGGGATGGCATTACTTCCCATCCACCCCCTCACATGGAGGGCCTCATATCGCACACCTCCGGCTGAGGTTGGTATCAGAGCGGAACAGATACAGCTCAAATAGAACGGATACAGTTCAAAGTGCCTGAACCTTCCCCAGGCGATGTGGGATGGCATTACTTCCCATCCACCCCCTCACATGGAGGGCCTCATATCGCACACCTCTGGCTGAGGTCAGTATCAGAGCGGAACAGATCAGATAAGATTGAGCGGATGCTGAGCTCTGGGCGTCCCACAGAGGCAGCCATCCATCCACTGATATACTCAATCCCGTAGTGGGCCCCAGATAAGACTCAACATGACAAACAGAATCAAATAGACTCCAAAGGACAAGTAACAGAATAACAGACTTCAACAGAATCAACAGGATATATCAGAAGGCAAGATAGAACAAAATCATGCCATAAGTAATGCAGATCAAGAGGTATGCATGAAAGCATATGCATTTAAAGCAGTTCAGTGTATAAACAGTTCAGCATTTAAAGCAGTACAGTATATATGTTTAAGTAATACAGAAAATATACGCCAAGTCAAGAGTCCGAGTTACTCACAAACTTAATTCTTATCTCCCTTTCACAGATATCCTGATAATCTCTAGATGTGTCATTAGCTACGTCCATACATCTCCTGAATAATCACCATCAATTACAAACAGATCAGAATTTATCCATTCATATGTTATTCATCATCTTAAGTGTCTATCGTATTGCCTAAGATAGTCTAATGGCCTATTACCTTCTCACTGAGTTTCAACTGAGGCTATTATATTCCTTAACTAAGTTTAGTAGCTATCAGGATTCTAATTCAAGTCATTTGGACTCTATCGTTATTTATCAAGTACTCATTTAATCTTTATGCAAGGTATTACAATTTTGCTGAGTACAAAACTAAATTTATTATTACCTTTAGACCTCAGATTTAATATAAATTCTATATTAAAATATTTGTTGGCTGCTTATAAATCTTGGATTTTATATCAATTCCATGCCCCTCAGTTTGACTCTTTGGACTAAGCCCAATACCAATGCTACGATTGTTACCCATTCTTTATTTATTCTAGATCAATTCATATTTGGGCGTGATCTGATTGGAACTCTGTACAGCACTACATCTCACACATACTGTCACCCAATGGCTAAAATTATATTCACATCAATAGCTAAAAGTATATTCAAATCAATAGCTGGCAGCCACTAGTTCTCTTATTTATAGTAAGATATTGCTGGGACTCAATTCGAATACCTTAGTTTGATCTTGTTATAATTGCAGAATCAATTAATCACATTTCTTCCTAATCTCCCCTGGTAGCCACACATTGTCATGGTAAAACATAATCCCATTAAAGATTGTAAATTCAAAGGATAAAAGGATAAGAGCTATACCTGCCTTGGATCTGAAATCTCCCCATCATCAACAAGATCTAGCCCATCAAATTGAAGGGCATGTGCTATCGCACCCTTGCGGCACCAACATCAGCTTTTCTCATCTCCCATGATGAATTGCTACTTGGAGAAGAATCAAAAAATGCCTTATACGCAGGATTCGACATGGCAGTTGTAGCCAACACACCAACAGGTTCGCCACTCAATTTAATCCATCAACAAAAGCCTTAACTCCACCTAGTTAAATCCATTGGCTTCCCCTGGATAAATCAGCCCAGACCTCCTGCCTCGTCATTATCTTGATTTGGTTACCATCCAATCCCCACACCTAACCTGTAAAATCCTCACCCGTTTGAGCTGAATAATTCAGCACAGGTTTAGTACCAACTGGTTTTTAAAGTCTAAAGGTCTGTGAATTGATGGAACACACATTCCTCTGGCATTCCCATCATCGGACCAAAATCTCAAGCCCCTGGAAACATTAGAGACAACCCAGACAAATGAGGTGTCTCTACTTCAACATTAGTAATTTTCACCTTTTCACAATTTCCAAACTCCACAGCCAGTATAGTTTTCCTGACCTCCCAGTGATATTCCACCTGTTCGGCCTTGTGAACCCTTCAATTGACATAAGTCTGATCCAGCAGAGAGAAAACCAACCAATCCATAGAGAGATATACTCTGATGCTATGTCAAAACCAAGAGCAATAGCACTCAGACTTCGAGATGCAACCGGGCAAAATGGTGATTAATGCCGCAGCAACAATCCAGCCCCTAATCCCACAACTCTTTCTCCTGTTTCGCGCCGCTACCCTCTGCTGCATAATACCAATGTCCATCACTCTTTCAGTTCTCTTAGCAACCAAATCCTCAAAAATCCCACTACAAAATCCTCCTGCAACGCTACACACACGCATATATATCTGCGCATATGTCCCTCCAAAATCAGCTTCCCTTTTATCCAAATTAAATTCCATTCTGTGAAGCCCATATATATATATATATATATATATAGTTATACTTACAAGCTTCATGCTAAAAGATCCCAACGCTCCACCCACAATAAATCCAACCTTTGGGACAGGACCCAATCAAAGCTGCCGCACCGCTACATCGCTTCACACATACACAATTTTTATATTGCACCGACCTGCTCTCTCTTTCCCCACGTTCCAGCAGCTTCGGCTGTTTTTATCTTCTTGTCTTTCTAGAAGCTTCAAGCCTCATGTACACGCATCACAGATCCTGCCTCTCGAGACGATGCTAGAAGCTTCATGCTTCTTCTTTTTCTTAAACGTACAGCCCATATCTAATGTTTCTATATATAAATCCAGAGACTCACTCAGCCCCTTCTAGTCACGTGTTCCAGCTTCTTCAAGAAGCTTCTTTTACCTCTTTCTTTTATATATCTTTCTACATCTATATAATATATGGCCCCCTTTTTATCACATGCTTCTAGCAGCTTCTACAAGTTTCCATATAAACACATCCATATATATATACATATATATATATATATTTATTTATTTATTTATTTTAATCCCAACAGCTTCCATGGGAAGCTTCTAAATTATAATATTCTATAATATATATATATATATAGAATCTCAATCTGGTGTATATATATATATATATATATATATATCTATTAAATTATCATAAGCCGATAAAATTGCCACAAAGTCACGGCTCGGTTCATTATTATTTATTTTATTAATTTTGGGTCTCCATTAATAATTTATTTTACCGTCATATTATCTGGATAATTAATTTTTCCGTATCAATCCCATTTATTAATGTGGCACTCGGTTGACCAAGTCATTTATTTCCTGAGCCTATATTATTTTTAATGGTCTGGATTAATTTTATAGTTTCTAATAATTAAACAATCATGGTTTACTGCATTTTAGGTTATCTCGAATTATTAATGTCACGTAATTTATTTGTATTAAATCGGTGTACACTCTAAGCCGTGTCGGATTTTTGGGGTATTACAACGTACTTCCTTAGTGACTCTCCATTTGCGTGCTTAATAGTCAGCAAGAACTCTAGCCCTTTTCTTAATTTCCTGTTTGTCAACAAGCGATTAAGAAACAACCTGCTGAGCTCATGAAAGTTGTTAACATATTTTTGAGGAAGGTTATGAAACCACCTGAAGTACCCTTCAAAATGGTAACAAAGGTTCGGTACATAAAGGCATCGTTAGCCCCGTGTAAAGCCATTGTATGTTGATTATGAGATAGGTGGTCGCCAAGGTCTTCACACTTGTCATAGAGAGTAAATTTTGGGACAATGAACTTCTTGGGTCATTCTTCCATCATTATGGCAGGAATGAATGGCGTAGAGAACCTACTGAGCAATTTACTTAACTCGTCTTATTCTGGAGAGACGTGGAACCTCTTAGTCGAGATCATCTGATCTTGAGAATTTTCTATCTCTTCTACCCTCTGAGGGGTCCTAGGTACATTCTGTTGTGTCGCTAGTGCCCGTTGTTGGTCCTCTCCCATGTCTCCGAGTCCTAGATTCATTTGGGGGGGGGATTCTATCTTGCAGTAATAGAAGGATGTTGTTCTCCTAAGACTAGTGGACGTAGGACTTTGACATGCTGAAGTCTTTGATGCGCTAGATTGGCTGTAGAGGTCGTTGGGATTGGTATTCTTGTTCTGCTCTGATGATGTACGACAGGACTGAATGATAGCATACCTCTTCCAAAAGTTGTTGATGATTGGGAATCAATCCTTACCTAGCGGTACCATGGGGGTGTACCGACTGCGTATTAGGTAGCTCCTCGTTACAGGATCCTCTACTCATGGTGGTGGCAGGAGGTTGAGGTTCACTATGAACAGTGTTGGTTGGCAAAGAGTGATTATTTCGTTGGTTTTGAGCAAATGAAGACAAAGCCTGTGACATGACTGTAAGTTGTTCCTGCATCTGATCAGACTATCCTTGCATTCAATCAAGTTGTTGTTGTAAATGAACAAGTGTTCGTGATGTGAATCCCGCCAAGAAAAAATGAGACCCGACAATGAATAAGAATCCAAGATCATTCTATAATCAGATCTGAATGGAAGACCTCGACCCGTTGTTTACGACAAACAAGAACATCGGTATATACGACCGCAACCCATTGTTTAGTGCGAAACAAGAACCTTGATATAAAAAAGACGCCACAAACTGTGGTGGAAATCCATTTGATAAGTCCTTGGTGAACGCCACAGGAAATCCCGATGAGTTCAGATAGTTCTTCAAAGAACTACAGAGAAAATACTCTCAATTTACTCAAAAATTCATCATCTTGCCAAATGCGGTTACAAGTTCTTTTTAAAACACTCTATGAAACCCTAGGGCTGAATAAGGCCTACATTAAATAAAAGATATGGGTTGAACATCTTCAGGCCCAAAACATCCTAAACTACCGACTAAAACTAATTAATAGAAATCCACTAAATAAGTAAATTTTGCGCAGCCAAAACATCATCAATACAGGTACAGCAACTTCAAGTACAATTTTGACCCTGATTAAGCCCTAACCTAGGAAAACTCAAAACATAAAAGTTGTATAACTATTTCTTGGCCTTCTATATCATCTTGAATCATCTCAATCGAAGCTCGGATGAGATATTTATGCCCATATTACGAAGCGATGTCGAAACTGTCCAAAAATCACCCAATTAGCGTTCAGTACATCTTTAAACTTCCTTGCTCGTGCTCTCGTAACCGGAATAATTGGGACTTGAACTAGATCCCTTGAAGTTGTGCTATGATTTGCATCATTCCCCTCCTCTTGAAAAGGATTTGCCCTCAAATCAGGATCTACCCTCAAATCATCGCCTACATTAAAAGGACTCAAGTCAGTAACATTAAAAGTAGCACTTACATTGTACTCACCAGGTAAATCTAACTTGTAAGCATTTTCATTAATGCGCTCTAGGACTTGGAAAGGACCACCTCCTCGTGGAAGCAATTTGGAACGTCTTTGTGCCGAAAATCTCTCTTTTCTCATAAGCAGCCAAACCCAATCTCCGGGATCAAAAATCAGTTTGTGACGCCCCTTGTTGGCTTGTTTTGCATACTGTAACCCATGTGGTGTTTCCTCAGGAAAGACATCCTCATACTCTTGCAAAAGAGAAACAACAGAACTAGGCAAAGCAAGGTTAAGTTCGTTAGGGTTTAGAAATGCCTCTTTGTACAAAAGTACAATCATCGGCTGATTTAAAAACATTACTCGCTTAATTTCACTCGCTTTTGCATAGCAATTCTTTTGTTTTCTCTCTGATTTTCTCTTAATGGCCGAATTTTTATTTTCTTTTTCTCTCTCATTTTTCTCGGCCGCTCTCTGATTTTCACTCTTTTTCTTTTGTTCACTCTCTTTCTTTTGATCACTTTCTTTTTGCAATCTCACTTTATCCTCATATACCTGCTATGGGGTCAATGGTACAAGAGTGATTGATCGTTGATTAAGTACAAAGGAGTATTTGTTCGTAAAGCCATCATGATTCACATGCCTATCAAACTGCCAAAGACAGCCTAGCAATAAGTGTCCCACCTGCATCGATACTACATTACACAACACTTCATCTTCATATTTACTGATTCGAAATGCAATTAACACCTGCTTGTTCACCCTTATCTCACGACTATCATTTAACCAATGTAACTTGTACGGTCTAGGGTGCTTCAACACGGGTAATCCCAATTTTTCCACCATAACTATGCTTGCAACATTAGTACAACTACCACCATCAATAATCACACTACATACCTTGTCCTTGACGTAACACCTAGTGTGAAAGATGTTCTCCCGCTGCACTTCATCAACTTCTTTTGCTTGCAAGCTCAATGCCCTCCGCGCCACCAATGTCAATGCATTAGGGGTTAAATACTCCTCCACGAAAACGTCCTCCAATGGTGGCATGTCTTCGGTGTCGGAAGCTTCATTGTCGATCACAATTTCACCATTGTCTTGCAACACCATGACCTACTTGTTTGGACATTGACTGGCTATGTGTCCCCTGCCTTGACATTTAAAACATTTAATGTCACGATTCTTAGAGGTAGAAGTGTCGATTTTACCTTGAGGAACGTGGTTGGTGTTCGCAAAATTGGGCTCAGATTTGGACACTTGTGACTTGTCCATCTGCTTGGTAGAACTCGGTGTCCAAGAGGTAGAACTGAAGTTATGGGCTGCACGTGACCCACCCCTCCTCTTGAGTTGTTGCTTCACTTTGATGGCCATGTGCACCATATCTTCTAACTCCACATAATGCTGCATCTCTACCTTATCTTGGATTTCCCAATTTAATCCAAGTAAAAACCTAGCCATTGTAGCCTCTCAATCTTCCTCAACATTAGCTCAGATCATAGCAATCTCCATCTCCTTATAGTAATCCTCTACGCTTCGGCTTCCCTGTCTAAGACCTTGTAGCTTTTTGTACAACTCTCAGTAGTAGTAACTTGGAACGAATCACTTCCTCATCACTGTTTTCAGCTCCTCCCATGTCTCTATTGGTCGTTCTCTATTCTGCCTCCTGTTTATAACAAGCTGATCCCACCAAGTAATTGCATAGTCAGAAAATTTATCACAGTTAATTTTACCTTTTTTGCTTCGAAATAGTGTGGCAGTCAAATACGAACTCCATCTTCTTCTCCCACTCAAGGTATGCTTCAGGATCGAATCTACCTTGAAATTACGGAATCTTCATCTTAATACCACCTAAGTTGTTATCTTCTCAATTCTGGACTTCTCTAAACCACCCTCCATGTCTCTTATTACCAATAACAGAATCCCGATCATCTTCTTCATCAAAACCAGCCCCATAAGGCTCTTCATCTTCAACCCTCACTTCCCTCGGTTGAACTCTTTCCCTTCTACGCAAATTAAGGACGTTTTGTGGCTGCCTCTCACGTGCACCCTCCATCTAATCTATTTGTTCATGAACTTGTTCCAGTTCCAGCCTCATCACACGTCGCATCTCACTCATCATGGCCTCTATAAACACTTTCGGATCAGCCAGTGCCATAGCATCTTCAGCAATGCTCTTAGCACTGTTGTGAGATATATTTCCTGCAAAACAAAGTTAGGAAAAAAAAAAGGACCTCACAAAGCTCTCCCTTACGTGTTTACACTCAAGAATGTGAATCACTCTACACTTGTTTTTCACTCAAAAATTACGTGGCTTTTAACCCTCTAATGTTCTCACCACTCTTGCCTTTTTCCACTCCATAATTCTCTTTCAGTTCTTTTGAAACTAAACAAACAATACTTAAAAATTTCCAACAACAATTCACCAAGAACTCATAAAGGAATTTCAGGTTTTAAAAACAAGAATACAAGGAACACAGGTTGATTTTTCGGGCTTATTGGAACCAAAATGGATGAAAACAAACAATTTTTCCTTTTTTTTTTTTTTTTTGAACTCCTTTCTGTCTGTCTGTTTTTTTTTTTTTTTTTTTTTTTTGTACATTGTTTTTTTTTTCGGAGAAAGAAAGAGAAGATAAAAAATAAATAAAAAAAAAAAGGGCTACGGCTAGGGAAAAGAAAAGGAAGAAAAAAGTCAAAAAAAAAAAAAGGAGGCAACTTTGACCCAACGGCTGGGAAGTAAAGGCATGGCTGACCAAAGAAAAAGGAAAAAAAGAAAAAGCCAAGAGAGGCGACTTGGGCAAGTGGGCTGCGCAGCAAATGCGGTCCAGGCGCGGTAGTCAGCACGGTTGAAGGAAGAAAAAGAAAAGAAAAGAAAGAATAAGGAAAGGGAGGAGTAGGCGTTGAAGTAGAATAGAATAGGAAGTAAAAAAAAGGGCAAGTGGGCCCAGGGAGGAAGGAAAACAAGGAAACGCGCGAGATGCTGGGCTTGGCTGTGGGGCCCTGGTGCAAGGAAAGTGAAGTTAGGTTTTTTTTTAAAAAAAAAAAAAAAAAAAAAAGAGGCGCTGAAGATCAGAGGGGGGGAGAGTCGAAGCAGTCCGTGCGGCTGGTGCGGTTGAGAAAAATAGAAAAAGAATAGAGGCATAGCAGTCTTGGCTCGCAAAGAAGAAGAGGAGAAAAAAAAACAACGCAGGAAAAAAAAAAAAAAGTAGAAAAATAGTAGCGGCTTGAAGGATGCTGCGGCTTTGATTTTTTTTTTTCCGGAATAATAATCTAACGCAAGAATTAAAAAGGAGAGATTAAACCTGATTTGTAACCTGAGCTCTGATACCAAATGATGTGAACCCCACCAAGAAATAACGAGACCTGACAATGAATAAGAATCCAAGATCGTTCTACAATCAAATCTGAATGGAAGACATCGACCCGTTGTTTACGACAAACAAAAACCTTGGTATATATGACCTCAACCCGTTATTTAGTGCGAAACAAGAACCTCGATATAAGAAAGATGCCACAAACGGTGGTGGAAATCCATTTGATAAGTCCTTGGTGAACGCCAAGGGAAATCCCGATAAGTTCAGATAGTTCTTCAAAGAACCGCAGAGAAAATACTCTCTCAATTTACTCAAAAATTCATCATCTTGCCAAATACGGTTACAAGTTCTTTTTAAAACACTTTATGAAACCCTAGGGCCGAATAAGGCCTATATTAAATAAAAGATATGGGCTGAACATCTTCAGGCCCAAAAAATCCTAAACTACCGACTAAAACTAATTAACAGAAATCCACTAAATAAGTAAATTTCGCGCAGCCAAAACGTCATCAATGCAGGTGCAGCAACTTCAAGCCTGATTTCGACCTTGATCAAGCCCTAATCTAGGAAAACTCAAAACATGAAATTTGTAGAACTATTTCTTGGATTTCCATTGCATCTTGAATCATCTCAATTGGAGCTCGGATGAGAGAGTTATGCCTAGATTACGAAGCGATGTCGAAACTGTCCGAAAATCACCCAATTAGCATTTAGTACATCTTTAAACTTCCTTGCTAGTGCTCTCGTAACCAACCTAATTGGGAATTGAACTAGATCCCTTGAAGTTGTGCTATGATTTGCATTAGTTCGTCCCCTTCTCTTCCAGTAGGAGGCTGATCGATCTTGAAGGTTTTGAGGATTCTTTCTGGGACAAAGGTTTGAAGCCATTGATTTTTCAAGAAAACAAGCTTAGTTTCTATCGTAAAATAGTGAAAACGATCGTCGTTCTCACAGACGGCATCAAACTGATATTATACTTTTCTGCTCTGAGTGCTTTTTCCCTCAAATTGCCTATCAAGAACTTATGGTTAGAGGGCCACCGAAAAAGTTTCAGTGGTAGCCACTCCGATGATAAGGTTAGTAAACAAATAAAGACAATAATTCAAGAGAATAATTGAAGATGAATTGAAAAAGTATCTTATGACTTTATTTATAAGTTGTAGATCTCCTAAATTGAGTATGATTAAGAGTCATGAAAGTAGGGATTTGAATATATACATATATAGCAATGACCGTATTGAATTTTGTTTCCTTATTATAAGGTCGGTATGCTATAAAAGACGGTGATCAGCTCGGAACATCTTGCTTCTGTTATTCTAAAGGGTAATCACCCTTGTGCTCTGTATACTGAATAAATTTTAGGGGACACGTGTCATGTTGTGAGTATTATGGTCATATTATGGTATATCAATTATTAAAAGTGAGATTTGAATAATGAATTATAAGGGGACACATGTTATGTTGTGAGTATTGTGGTCATATTATGGTATATCAATTATTAAAAGTGAGATTTGAATATGAATAGTGATTTAAATATTGGGATGCTTAGAGTGAAAATATGGGATTCATTATTTTTCAAATTTAAAGAAGATGTCAAAATGAAAATGAAGATAAAAGATGGAAAAATGAGTGAATGATATGCATTTAACCTCTCCTATCACTGTCAATTCAGAATATAAAATTCAAGGCGGCTTCAAATATCATATGGATACTCAAATCTCTTCTGTAGCATTTGGCTATGAATTGATCACTGCAAAGTGCAAACACAACCGCCGCTCAACGTGTAGCCAAATTATTTGGACAGGAGAGGGAAGTCATAAACATAATTGAATTATAAAGGCCATCAAAAATTACATATAAACCATTGAATCATCACCGAAATAACAAAAATATAAAATTAAATTAATCAATCTTCATAAATTTCTCATAACAAGAAAACTCATTGTCTTAAACTATTACAAGATTGCAACATAGAACTTAACACCAACACAGCTCACATATAATGAATGAAACTAGAGAAAATTATTGGTCCTCCCAAAAGAATGAAGTTTCCTAACAACAAAGTAATATAAAGAAGAAGAAAAAAAAAAAGCCACTTTTCTCTCTCAGTCCCATACCAAATACCTCAGGGATAGCAATATACATATGAATATTATAGATTATTTAGATTAGCTATCAAAAAGAGGAGCACTTCTTGGCTTTGTATCGATACAAAACTTTCTTCTTCTTGCTGGAGGCATTCTCTACTGTAAGCACAATTTTACCGGGCTCATTGTTGCAGAAAGTGTTGCGAATTGGTGCTTCGTGTGAGCCCATCTTCTTTCCCTTCTGAACAATGACTGTATAAGAACCCTCATCCGTGGGGACGAATTCCTCCTTGTAGCTTACCTCCCAACCCAAAACAGTCAGGTCCCAGATGAATGTAGTTCCAACCTGTTAAGGACATATTCTAGTTAATCATCATTTTGCTCCCAAAGCTTGTCAAGAAACCAAAAGCAATGACTAATTATTTTTTTCAGTACCTCTGGCACGAGTATTTCAATGGTTTCAGTTGACCCGGCCTTGATGACAAGTTCTGAAGCTACACCATCTTCAGTTGAGAACTCAAAATCGTTGTCACGCTTAAAGCCACCATACTGGATGGGGATTTCCTCAATTGGAATGTACCTGTCCATGATTTTTGAGTGAGTTGAAGAAGCAAGCCTCAAAACAGGAATAAAAAAAGAGAGAGGATTTTTGTTACTTACTTGAGCAGGGTCTCGGAGACCTTGGAGGGGTGAGCAACCACAAATTTGCTTTTGGTTCTTTGGGTTAGGAAAGGAGACAAGAGGGCATGGAAAGCATAGTACCAGAAAGGAACATTGATGAATATCTGCAATCAAAGTTATTGAATCCCATTTTAACTACTTATAACCAAATCTATATGAATGCTTCACAGATTGAGATCTAAAATCAAATGAAAATCCTGAAATATCTTACATTTCTGGCCACAAATTCCGGGTAGTTATCCTGGAGAAGCCCAACAGCTTGCTTTGTAGCGACCCGAAGCTCCTTCTTGAATGGTCCAGGTGCGTTTTTAAGATCATTGATTTGAAGCAATGAATTGACACCGCCGGCCTTGAAATCGAGCTTCTGAATGCCCCTCTCCATCAACTGGAACCTCCACCGCAGGAACTGTCCGCGTTTCTCCTCCGTCCCAAATGTCTTCTGGTAGATCTCCTCATTCTGCAAAATCCCAAAAATGTTGTAACAAATGGGGTGACCCTCGCGATCAAAGCCGCTCATGTAGGCAGCTGAGGCCAGGTCAGCGCCCAAGTCCTCATCCAAGATTTTTTCCATCTTGAAATCCTTCCTCCATTGAAGCGTCTTCTTGAGCATTTCAAAGGCCTCATTCACCTTGAACTCCCTAGCCCTCAAGAACTTCAAGAGTACTACATCGGTGCCCTCCGCGCCTTTACTAGGCAAAAGAGGCACTCCCCAAATGGAGATATCTATGTCAACTTCGACACTTTTCTTGTCAGACTTCTTCTCTTCTTCGCCTTGGGTTTTCACACCTTCAACACCTTTTTCTTCCGTATCCACATCGGCTTTCTTCTCTTCCTCGCCTTCCTGGGTTGTTTCCTTGGAGTCTCCCTCGGATTTCGATTCCTCCTCTTCACCTCCTTTTACAGCTTTCTCGCACTCTTCGCTATCTTTCACGGCTTGGTCCTTCTCTTTCTCTTCTGCTGCTTGTTTCTTCTTCTCTTCCCCTTTCTGTGATGATTTTTCACTCTCTTTCTTGAACAGATTGTTTCCAAGAATGGCTTCTTCGAGCTTTGCTTTCAGCTCATTCAAGCCCTTCCTCTCATGCTCTTTCAGATCGGAGAGAAAATTGCTTTCTTCCTTGTAGGATGAGCTCTTCTCAACTGTCTTGGGTTTGGATTCATCGACTTTCTTTACTTCAGCCTTCACATTTTCTTCGACAACCTTGATAGTATCTTCTTGTTGTGAAACAACATCAGCCACCTGGGTTTCTTGAGCTTTAACCTCAACAGTCATGGTGGATGGTGTTCAAATCCAACCAACCTTTACAACACTGAAAATTGGGCAGAGAAGAAAATTAAAGAAAGTTTCAGGAAGAAAACAAGATAGAAAACGAAAGAAAACACATCTTACCTTCAGCCTATTGGTTGCCCGATTACTTTCTTCTATGTCTTCTAATGTTTGTGCTTCTGTGTGGGATGACTGGGATTTGCAACGGTTATATATATTTGAAATTTTCGAAAAGACCCGCAACGGTCACTTACCTGGTGCCACCGCAGAGGAGCCGTTAGGATTCTTTTCCGAGGGTTCTGCTAGCCTGGAGGCCAGCAAAACTTGGCGTGTTAGAATCGTTTTGGGCCCACATCCTTATTGGGAATAGTTGGAGTTTTTCTTTTTAAAAATAAAAATGACAATTTTGCAAGGTCGTTACAAATTAAGAATTGATTTTAAAAATCAATTATAAGAAATTAGTTTTAGAGAATTGATTTTAAAAAATAGTTTATTATTTGGTATAAATTATGTAAAAATAATTTTACATTATGAAATTTATATGGAGTAATGTGTGCATACGATGGGTCAAGAAATAAAACTTTTAAACAGCTTAAATTATATAAGATGCAACGGGAACCCAAAAATTATCAAAAGATCTACGGTTAATTCCTAACTTAAGATACTTCTATTTTTTGGGTTAAGACTTCACTCGAACAAGTCCAAACACTTAAAAATTTAAAACCCTACACTTTATACCATGAAATAATTGTTTGTTAGTTTCTAATTCAAATAATTCTCATTATTTATTATTACTTAATTTATTTTTAATTTAAAAAATTAATATGTATTTGATTTTTTTTACCTTTTATTTCAATTTTTCATTATGTATCTTTCATATCATTGTCATACATATAAATAGAAAAGAATTAGAGTACATGTTTGGAACGATTAAAAATCACTCATCAATTTATTTTAACTGTTACAATTTTTTTATTTATTAGACATTAAAATTTTATTTTTAATAATGTAATTAATTTTATCATTCTTGTTAACAAACAAAACAAAAAAAAAAAAGTCTGTAAACCTTCTAAGCCCGCACTAGAAATTAGGATCAGATTAAGACCTTATATTCTTTGAGCACGATCCGACCGTCAATTTGACCGAGCATGTAATGACCCGGCCCGACCTTGTAGACTGTATTTTTCACCACTGGATGTAGCTTTTATTATTTCTCCGAAATCTTATTTTACAATCGAAATTTAATGGGACGGTTAGAGAACATGACTTTGAATTAATTTGCCAAACAATCCATGTGAGGCTATTGGCCCCTCCGTTCCAAACAACCAAAAAGAGTTCGGTGGAGAGTTGTCACCATTTAAAACTCGTCTTTTTGTGTATTTAAATAGAAAAAAAGCTCTAAAATAGGGTGGAGCAATATTCTTTTGGTCAGGTACGGTACGTGTTTAAATCTTAGTTTATTATATATTTAACATAAATATTTTGTGATTATTTAATTTGAATTAAAATATAAAAATTAAATATAATAAAAAAACACATATAATTACATATATGATAGATCGTAGTTAAGACACATACGTATTTATGTAAGAGGAAATTTTTTTAAACTAATTTAGAACTAATTAACGTTTATAAAAATTAAAAAAAAAAAAACACTATTTGACCTCAAACCGGATAGGAGGAACCTCATCCTAACTACCCAGATATATGTCACAATCACAATTTGCCATGTATAATCATGTGATTATTTAATTTTAACTAAAACACAAAAATTAAATACATTAAAAAAAACACGTGTGCATTGTATACGCAAAAAATTATAATTAAGACACGTATGTACCCAGAATGAAATTATTCCTATCTAATTTAGATCTAAATATTGTTCTAAAAAAAAATGACACATTTTTATTGAAAATGCATCTTCTTAAACAAAAATCATTCTATTAAAAATATTAATTTAAAAAGTAAGTCGAAAACTATTTGATTTCAATAAATTTGAATAAACAAACACATGGGATGGTTTAAAAAGTTGGAATTTTTTTTTGAAAAAAATACTAAAAAATTCTTAAAATAAAATTTTCAATTCAAAAAATTCATGATATATATCTTCTATCTAAAATATCCCAAAAAAAAAAAAAAAAAAGTCTAATTGTTAACTTCTATCTTAAGACCATTAAAAAATATTATTAATTTAACTAAATAACCTTGAAGGTACATTTAAAAGAAATACTAAATAGTAGATAAAATAAATTCTTCAATCCAAATATATATATATATATATATATAACATTTTTTATTTATCTAAAAAGTCTAAAAAAGAAATTAGAATATGAGACAGAGTTAACAAGTTTGTATGGAGTATAAATAGATTTGTTTTACAAATTGGTTGACACATTTAAAAAAATTACTAATAAGTCATCTTTGAATTTTAATCATGTCAACTCATTTAACATAACATTTGGAGGTTTTTTCACTTATAAAATAAGTTTTCATTTTATTTTATCCTTATTTGTAATTTACCAAATTTGGAAATTGTTAAAACACTTGGAAAAGACAAGAAACTTTTTTATATAAAAATATTAAAAAATAAAATAAATAGATTAATAATGTTGACACGAGTAACCTATTTAACAAATGTAATACATTTGAGTTATGAAACTTGACCAATTATTAATCATGTTGGGTTAAAGTTTCATATATTTTTTGAATATGTATGTTGTTACATGACTTGAATACAGCACACTAATGCAATGCAAATTGACACTTCTAAAACTTATATCGTTCCATACTAATTAAAAAGAAAAAAAGAAAAAATTCAAGCATGACCCTTTATTAATTATTAATTAGATCTTATTTCAAAAAAAATTGATAAAAATATAAATTTGACAAGGACAATGCTAATTGCATTTCTTTTTAAGTCTAGGATAAGAACTTGGTCGTTTCTTGATCCATCAAATTGGGAAGTGGATTTTTTATTATAATTTAAATTTTTAAACACCATATGTTCATCTTTGGGTGGTTTAATTATTAAGTCAACAAAATAATCGTTTTAAGCTTTATTTATATAAAAGACTTAAATTTCATGTGTCTATAATATAATCTAAATAAAAGTCTAAGGTTAAAGGTTCCGTAAAAGAGTTCAAAAAAAATTTAATTTTATTTATAGAATTATTCAATTATGTAAAAACTCTATTATTAGAGTAATTATATATATTTATATATACATATACACACATGCATATACATATATATATATATATATATAAATGTATTGCTGAGGTGACACTCTTTTTTATTTTTCCTCAACCTAAAATCATACGTGATACTATTAACTTAGTCATTTTCACTTATTCTCTTTTCTTTTTAAACCTCATTAGTAATTAATACTAGGTAAGAAATAATTCAAAAACACACTTATTGTCATGGGCGTCCCTATCTTTCAAGTATGGCCGACTTGTGATAATTTGAGGTTTAAAGCGATATACTTGGTGGACTTGTGATAATTTAAAATTTAAAACGATAATTTGATATGATACTTTTTTATTTTTAATATAAAATCTAAAACTTTATATTTAAAATATAATCAATCTTTCTAACTCTTTGGAATCTATTATTTGTTCATTTACTGAACTTTCACCTAAACTTTTTGTTATATTTGATTTGTTATTAGTAACAACTTTGTCTAGAGATTCTTTTTGAGATTCAATTAATTTTTTAACTTTTTTATTTTTTTCTTAATTTTTTCATATTCGGATACCTGTTTTCTAGTAGCGATATTTATTAATATATATAAACAATAAAATAATTACAAATAGATCAAACACTATCTATAAAATAAAAATTTAACACAAACACAAATTGAAAAAAAAAACATTCTAAAAGTATAGGACAATAAAACCTAATTCATTATTATTGGTCCCAACAATTGTATTGTGGGCATGCAACTCCTTTACCTTCAATGCGATAATATAAGAAAAATAAATTTATTAATATAAAATAGTTATAATTAATTGGATAAAAAATTGTATATGATAATAAGTAATAAAAACTCTCTACCAAAGAATTATCCAAGTTCATTTTTAATTCAAATGAGATAAATAATATAATATAAATTTTTTAAAAAATATAGACTTATCTCGATCGAAAAAAAAAAAGGAGAATGTTGAGATAATGTTGTATGTTTTTCAATTCGATTAAAGAGATTCAAAAAAATTAGAGTAAAAAAGAGAGGAGAGGGGGAGGGAGAGGGAAGGAGAGAGGGATTCAGATAAGATAATGTAAGCGAGTAAAAGGAATAATGAGCAGGAAAATAAATTAAAGACTTCGGTTTTTTCTTTAATTTTTTTGGATATAAAATATAATTAGTTAAAATATTTATGCAACTCTTTTTTTTTTTTTTGTAAGAACTAAATTTTTATGAAATATAATTAGAGTTGTATTAGGAATATTGAGTTTCCCATTTTTGATTTATTTCTAATTTCTCTAGTTTTATTAGGAGTAGTTTATGAAATATAGGAATTACTATTTTTCTATTCAAATTAATAGTCTTTATTAGGATTAGTATAAAAAAAAAAATAAGTTTTTGTTTCATAGTCAAAATAGTAGTATTCTAGCACTATAAATATAATGTAATAGGTCTTGTTATAGTTATATTTTTTTATCAATAATAAATAATTACGAATTTAAGAGAATTATTTTCTCTTTTTGGGTTAGAAGTTCCAATCTTACTTGGTTTATAAGGAATTCAACGTATTCAATTCTTCTTCTCATATTTTCATTATGCATCATTTTATATCAAAGCAATGATTGGCCTGACTTGATGGCAATTGGTGAAGATAGAATAAAAATTTTTATTGACATTCGTGGTGGGACGAAGGCTTTATGAACGTGTAGAGATCTGAAAAATGAGGACAAATTTTTCATTTTTACCGGTAGGGCATTATTCTTGCACAGGTAGGGTGTTAAACATGCATTGTTTAGGCATAAGTCATATTTAGAAGCATATTTTGAGTATATCATAGAAGAGAAATATGCTTAGAATATTAAAATACACCTCTTGTAAATATTTGAGCCTATTCAGAGATAGTTTCAGAAATTGGATCAAAAGGGCATCCCGGTGGATCCGACCAAACCCGGCCAGAGGCAAAAATTTATTTTTTAAAAATTTTTCATTCAAAATAATTTTAAGAACTTTGGTTAAAGCAAAATTTTGAATTGAGGCGTTTCAGGACCGATTATACTGTAATGGGTCCTAGATTCATTAAGGGCAAAATAGTCATTTTGCACCTTTGCCCCTCCACTATAAATACAGCCATTTAGACGTAGAAAAATCAGAATTGGGCTGGAGAAAGAGCAGAAGTCGTGCATGGGAGAAAAAAGGTGAGAAAACCTAGGGTTTTCAAGTTTCAAGCCACCAAAACACACATCTAAGCTTAGATTTTCGCAAAGGTTCTTTCTAGGAAGTTGTTCCTCTCAACAAGAACTATATTCTTACAGATTGGTTTGGCTATACAGCAAACAAAACTTCCTCGGTTTGAGAAAAACCATTCTAGGTATGATACCTTGCTAAGTTAGGAATACATTTTAGTTTTCTTGCCTTTCTATGTGTTGATTGAATGATTTAGGTGTTTACTTGATGCTAGAAAATCACTTAGGTGGTAGTTGCTTTGAAAACCTAGAGTTGATTGTTTATGTACCTGTGTATTCTTTGTTATTATTTGAGAATTTGGTAAAGTGATAAACATGTAATTTTTTGGTGTGTTTGATTCATTGTATTCTAGCTTATGTTCATGTAAAAAAACTCTTGTGGTTTGAGAGTTATGAATTATTCCATGAGTTGGTAGTTTGTGTATTTGTATTTCTTTTGAGAAATTGTGAAAGTGATGAACATGAGACTTGATTATATGCTTAATTCATTGAATTGTGACTTACATTCATGTAGACAAAGTGTTGTGAATTTGAAGTTATGCTTTACTTTATGAAAGAGACATATTTTTAAGTCATGCTCCATGTGTTGATGAAATGTTTCATTAAATTGCATAAGAATGAAACCAAAGCATGTTGGCATGGTGTGAATCATTGGAAGTGATGAATGCGCAAAAGTGCACTCTAAATATCCTATTATTTGATTAAAATGCTAGAAAGTGAATAAAAATGTTGGAATATAATTGATATTATTTGATTTAATTTTTATTCACAGCGGGATATATTAGATTCAAATAAATGCATTAAATAGTCTTTAGAAATCTTACTCTTGAACGATTGCAAATCTCACCATTTGTTTCAGTCAAGTGGTAAAATTAATTCATTATTTATTGGATTGTAGGGCAGAATGATTGAAGAAAAAGAGCAAGAAAAGAATAATAAAAAAAAAAAAAAGAAACAAAGGCACTGTGGGGCCCGTGGGAATAAGAAGAAAAGCATGAATGGGCTCTGGCTTGGGCATGCAGTTTGGATACAGGGCGATTGCGCGTGTGGCTGCTACGGCTTGGTGCGGCTGCCAATGGGCTGAAGTTGTGCGGCTGGCGTGAGGCGTTGTGCCGCTAAAGGGACTTGGTGCAGTCTCGGCCTGGTGAGTACGCTGTGGGGCCCGGCCAAAAGGAAAAGAGGCACGGTTGGAGAGGGGCGCTGGTCTTGGCGCGGCTGTCTGGGGTTCAGGCGCAAGGCGCCGCAGCAGGGGCCCAGTGGTGGTGCGGCTTGTGCGTGAGGGACATGGCTGCTAGCTTGCTTGGGCAATTGATCAAGAGGCATGCAGTTGAGCAATTATGTTGCTGGTTTGCTGTGGGGCCCAGTGCTGGAGAGAAGAAGAGAAATTGAGAAGTCAATAGAATGGGCCGTGCTTTTGGGTGAGGCGTGAGCTGGACGCTGCTTTGGCTTGTGGGTCGGTTGTAGGAAGGGAGCATAGCTGGCTGAAGCAGGCGCAAGGCCAAGCAAGCAATTGAGTGGGACCCAGCGTTGGGTTTGGCGCACGAAGGGTTTGACAAAGCTAGGGCTGTTTAGGAAAAAAGATACAGGAGACCGACGGCGCGAGACAGAGAAGGAGTTCCGAACTGGAGTTGCGGCACAGGACAGGAAAAATACATCGCAGTTATTCCATGGCGGATTATTTCTTCGTGAAATTTATGTTGTCCATCTTGTACATGGGTAACTAAATTTTTAAGTAGAGTTAGGGATGAACTTGCACCATGAATGGTTATTTTAATTTATTTTGATTCTTGTACATGGTTTTTATTTATTAAATTCTTTGATGATCATTCTAAATTAATTATTGGATTTTATTCTCCGAATAATTAAAGGGTTTAGTCCGTTTATAGATTCAGTCATGCTTTTTCTATTGAATGGATTAATGTTTTGATTATTTTTGGTACAATTAATTATTCATATTGATTTAATTCTTTGCTGCAGTATTGCTCGTTGGGTATATTGTCATCGTTAGATTTTCTCAATGTGAATATTAATTTGCGTGATTTAAAATTGATGAATGATTTTTCGAAGGGTTATTTTCAGTCTAATTTTGGTTCATAATTTTATATCTTCCGGTTGAGATTTTTGGAATGTAATTTCTCAATTGAGTAATCAGTGAATTAAAAATAGTTAAAATACCAGACATGTGCAAGGGATTCCCGACACTCTATTGTTCGTTAAATTGATATTTTTCTCCCGTTAATCAGTTTATTTTAATTTTAATTTTAATTTGCATTCAAAATCACTTTTTATATTTTTATTTTCTCGTGAATCATTTAATATTTTTCTTTAGTTTCAGAAATTTTGTTTATTATTCTTTTAATTTTGTCTCCCTGTGGAATCGACACCCCAAAACTATACTACAACTACCGTGTTATTCTTTGGGCGTAATCAGGAAGCATGGCGTGAGTTGAGCACTTGGTGCTATGCATTATGAGGGTGTAGATCCTGTGGTGAAAAATTCAAAATTGGCCATTGGTACTCATGCCAACGGGGATGGACTGAGACATACGATTGGTATTCATGCCAATAGGGAAGAACCGTGAAATGAGACATGGGTGTGGCATAGAGTTTACATATGTGTGTCATGTATATTGACATTGCATGGAATTGAGGGATTATGGGATTATAGCTTTTAAAATGTACACTTGCACATGCCACGCCTTAAATTTGTTTCTAGCATTAGCAATGTGTTATACCAGCAGTTGAGCTGACTCATTCGTAGGATATTATATTACAGACGAGGCTCCCAGTGCTTGAAGACTTAATGAAGTCTTGAAGGATGAAGGGGGAGGTGGACCATGGAGGATTTTTGGCCCTTTGGGCATATTTTGAGGTTGTACAAGGGCATAAGCTCTAAACCATATGAAATGATATTGTCGAAAATTTGTGTATTATGAAAAGAATAGAAAAGACCTTAATTGTTGTAATGAATATGATGATGTGACCTTTAAAGTTCAAGCATATGTGTAGGTGTGATGAATTGTATATATTAAATGATGTATATTTAAATTCAATGAGATTGTGGCCATCTAGTGAGGATGGAATATATGAGTCTTTAATTACATGAAATTTTATGAACATTAGGTGGAAAAAGGCTTAGAAAACAAAGGGGGATATGTTGAAATTTTAGGAAAATTAAGGAATTGGTTAAGTGGGTAAAACATCTTTTAATTAGGTGAGAAAAGTGCTCAAAATGAAGGGTTAGAAACCTTGAAGAAATAAGACAAAAATGGGGGAAAAGAGGCCTTCAAACTTGGGAAAAAAAGTCACAAAATAGAGAAAATTTAGTGCAACAAACAAAGAAATTCACTTGCAGTAATTACACTGTTGCTATAGTGTTTCTGTAGAAAATCAAAAAACATCTTGCAGTCGGTATAGTAAAACTAGCCCAGAAAAGCCCCTACCGCGCGCCCTTCGAGCCCGTGCGCCTGCCTATCGCCCACTGCACGCCATGCCCTGTTGCCCTGCGCGTGTTGCCTTGCTGCTGTGCAGCTGTTGTCCAAGGCATGTCATGCCATGCCACGACCTACTTTTCAAAGCCATTTCAAGGCCATTTAATTACATACTTGACCCTATTTTTTGAGCCCAATTTTAGGCTACTTTAGGCCATTATATCAAGCCATGTTGAGCATTTTTTTGGGACACTTTCTAGTCATGTTTTAAGGCCATGTTTGGCCACTCACTAAGACCATTTTAGGTAGGATATTTGACTTACTCTTGGCCCATGTCTTAGGACATTTTGAGGCCCATTTGGGCCATCATTCCAAGGCACTTTTAGAAATGTTTTAAGACTATTTTAGAAGTCATTTTTGAACATGACTTAAACTAGTTCAATTGTTAATTGGGAGAGATGCTTGAGCAACTTTAGCAGACTATTTTGGTTGGCTTAAATGGAAAGTCTTCATTTTTAATTTTGGGGAAACATGGGGAAAGGAATGCATAATTAATTAAATTCACCTTAATGACCTTTACTTTACTTTTCCTATCTCATTTCACTCACTCCCCGGGTTTGTGAAAATTCGGGGCATGACAGAACGACAATAAAAGAACATAAGCAACAAGTCCATGATCAGTTAGGCTAGATCCACGAGATGCTTATGAGGCTTACTTTCAATGCCTATAGAGACCCTCAAACCGGCAGGAACCACACCGGAGGATTTACCCGAGGCTAGCGTGAAAATAGAGCTCTGTAAAATTATGAAAGACTTACTGATTTTGATGGTTATTTTTATTTTGAAAACTTTCATGATTGAGTATATGATTTAGATGATTGTCTTTATAATATGAGACTTTCAGAAAAAAAAAAAAAAAAAGAATATTGTTTGGCAGAAGATAAACTCATTAGATTGACAAAAAGATGGTAGCTTGATTTACAGAGGCATAGACAATTACAAAAAAAAAATAAAATATGCATTAGTTCATGGTCAAGAATGATGCGATTACTGATGGATAGATTTTTTTCAAGACATTATTCGTTGATTTTAGAAAATAAACACAAACCAACATGAAAAAATATAAAGGAAAAAATATAAGTAAAATCTAAAATTATTTATGTCACTTAAGAGTAATAAAATTGTATATATTATACCGTTAGAAGACGTGCCCACCCGTACGAAGGACCCTTTTGTCATAGAAAGTGAAGATCCAATTATTCCATGTCTTGAAGATGATTACAAGGAGATGGAAGAAAATAAAAAAGAAGAAAATAATTCAGGATCAAAGTGTGGAACAAATAGATTCTACAAGTTCTTTTATGACAGAGAATGATGAAATTTCTATGAAAGTATTCAATGCTAAAGTTGAGGATGAATTTGAACTTGTGAAAGATGATTATAATGCTTCAAAAAATTAAAATTGTAGTAGAACAAGAAGATAATTTTTTTTATTATAGGAACATTATTATTATCATCAGAAAAGGCCTAAAGTTACAAACTTTATAGAAGATGCAGTAAAAGAACTCCTTCAATATTTAATTATTTTTTAAAAGATTCAATTATTATTACTATAATATCCCGACCTAATTACTATATAATTAGGGATGCTTAGTAAACTTTAAGAGAACATTAGTGTATAATTAGATCATGACAATAAAGTCACAATGATAATTCTTGAGTGAATTAAAATAGAAGAAATGAATATAAAAAACGATGATGAAATTAATAAAGAAATACATAAATGTTTTAAGCAAATATCATAACTAATTATGTTAATAAATTTAACTACATAAAAGAGAAATCTTTATGAACGTAAAATACATCAAGTAATTAAGAGATACACAAATTAAGTGTATTGAATGAATAAAATATTAAATAAAAGTATAGAATCCTCTACTAACACAACAGCAAGAGGAAAAATAGTAAAAAATGGAGTTGCCAAGTCTTGAACTCAAGACCTCAAGTAAAAACTATCAAAAAGTTATTGTTAGGCTACTAGCATTTTTATGTTATAATAGTCCCAAGAAGAGTAAATAAAGCGAAAGAATGTAAGAAATTTTTTTGAAAAGAGTGATGTGTCATCACCCATTGCACCAAATACTTAGCTAATCAAAACATATGTACTTAAACCTTATGATGCAAGTGCAGACCATGATGTGTGATCAAACCTTGAGTGTGTGTTAGGCAAATCAGACTTGCGTGTGTATAGATATTGTGTATTTCAACCCAAGGTAGTTCGGATAGAAAGATAGAGAGAGAAAGAGAATGAAAAGAAGAAGAAGGAGAGAATAACCTTGCATGGTTATTTGAACTTGAAGAAGACCACCAACTAAACCTAGAAATCGAACCAAAAGAGGAGAAGAAGAAGAAGGGAGAGAGAAGCTGTTAGTGAGAGAGAAAATTTGAAAGCTTTCAAAACTAGAGCCAAAGAGGTAAGATTCAAACCTTAAACCTCTTATTTAGTTTCTGGAAGAAATTACTGTAAGTTTAGTGTAAGATAATGGACTACGAAGCCCTAGAAGAACCCCACATAGTAGAGCTGCCATTAATGGAGGCTCAAAGCTTGGGTTCCAACAAAACATTAACCAAACTGTGTTTTGGGAACGAAGATCAAAACTAGATGAAAAATAGGTTACAATGCAACAAAAATTGAGATATTTGGCTTAGAAATGAGCATTTTATAACCGTTTGCAGATTTAGGGAATAATATAAGTTTTATTAAAACTTTCATAAAACCTTGATCTAAGACCATGGTCTTGTAGCCATTTGAAAATGGGAACGAATGGTGCAAGAATGAGCCAATTTGGTGCACTGTGAACTGAGAGAATTTAAGTTACAAGGGCTCATTGGAAAAGCGAACCTTGTTATTCCGGTCGATTCGAGCTATTTTGATCTCCCAAAGTTGTTGAAAAATACTTATATAGATGTTAAGAACCATCTAGGATGAAAGAAAGGCTTCGAACTAGCTTGAAAAATAAGTTTGAAATCTTGAAAATTCTAGAATTCAGCGGCCGGTGCCAAAGATGGTGACTAGAACCCTCGTTGGAAAAAATGGGGAAGAAAGGGACTGTTTGGGTCGGGTCTTGACTGAACCAATTAAAAAGGGTTTGGTTAAGTTAAACGGTGTTGTTTTGGTTTAAGTGGAGTGATGTTATGTTGATGTCACGCCGACGCAAAAAATCGGATGAACTGGTTGGCTTTCGACTAGACCAGACTGGTTTACTTAGAACCTGACTGAACAGGACATATTATTTTAAAGTTTTTTGAAATTCTATTTTTAACCCCAAATTTTTCTGTTAATTACGAATTGACTTAGAAAATTAATTAAAAATTAATTTTAAATCCTTTTGAAATTAGGAAAATGATCACAATGCCCTTAAGCCAAAAATTAGCCAAATCCAGACCAATTAAAATGCACAAATAGTCTAACCCAATGTTTTTGGGCATTACAGACTCAACGGGAGAGTTTGATTTATGAAATTAGACCCCAAAAAATACGAACGGACAAATAGAATAATTCCAATTGTGTCTTAAGCGATTAATCAAACTATCAATTGAACACCGATGAATATAAAAATACCTACCTTAGCATTTTTGGATATTCTAGACTCAATAGCGTGGTCCATTTTATGAAATAATATCCTGAAAATATAGACACGTGAAATGTAAAAATTACTAATATGCCCTTAGTAACACCACAGACAGTTAAATGTAAAAGAGAGTCTATTCTAACTTTCTTTGATAATCCAGACTCAACGGTAGAGTCCATTTTAGCAAACGAAGCACAAAAAAAATGACACGTGAAAGTGTAAAATTATGAAAACACCTCTATGCTTAATATAAACTATAAGTATGCAAATTAAGATCCTAAAAAGCCTAAATCGATTATCTTCAACAATCTGGACCTAACAATGATGTCCTTTTAAGGAAAATAAGACCGATGACAAACAAAAAAATAACCAATACATCCTTAAGACTTAATGAAGCTACCTAAAGAGTGTAATTGGACATGAAAGAACTCTAAGTCAACAATTAAATTATGTAACACTTTAAACAAGTACTTAATAAGATCTTGAATTGTGTTATAGGGACCTTCGGCTAAGAAAATGATTTTGGCATAAGATTTTTGGACTACAGGTGAGTATTTCATGCCATGTTTAATGTGGATTTTATTATAGATATAAATATTAAATTCCTTCATGACTTTGATAATAGATGCTTTTCACTTGATATTGCTTTGAATTACTTATCGATATATTGTTTTTTTCTTTATGACTTTTGATAATAGATACATTGTACCCAATTTATGTTTGAATGATTCATTGATATATATATATATATATATATATATTATCTTCCTTCTGATTTAAAGTGATTCATGATGATACTCAAAGTACTATATGGTTTCTTACTCATCTTTGAATTATTTTGACTATATACTAGATAAATCGTATTTAAATAACTGAGCTTGTGATTGATGATTGTTGATTTTGGATATGATTTTCATGTTTTGAATGGACCTATCTTCTATGTATAGTCATTATCGAATAGATTGTGACTTTATCGAATCCTAACCACGAGGTATATTGGTGGCGAGCCACACAGAACAGCATTATCGAAATAGTTTCATTGAATATCAATCTAAGTTAGTAAGGTTCTAATTTGCTGACCATAGAAGAGGAATTTATGGGCTTGAACCCTTGTGAATATCGAATATAAACCATGATTGAACTTTGAACCATCGAACTAAGAATTATCAAATTATGATTTTGATTTATCGAACTATGACTATGATTGAACTATAATATTGACTATTGAATTATGAATTTGATTTATCGAACCATGACTATGATTGAACTATGATTAAAATTGAACTATGATATTGATTATTGAACTATAACTATGATTAAACTATGATATTGATTATTGAATTACGACTATGATTGAACTAAGAACTATTGAAATGAATTTGATACTATTCGTCAAACTCTTGTGTTTTGTTTTAATTATAGACTTGGATATGACGTATTTTATTTTTAAATGAATACAGACATTTTAGTATAGAACTGCATAGTAGCTTTGAAACTCTTGGTATGTTATGAAATTCTCATGGAGAAATCGAGCTCATTACAAATGTTTACAATGTTTTCAGGTAAGGATTAGACAGACTCATTTTAGGCAAAGCAAACTGAGTGCTTGAAGGATGAAACGAGTTGTTTTGATGCATCTTTAACTAAAAACGGATTAGATAATTTTTGGCTGTATGAATTTTAGATGTGTTATCATCGAACTAATTTAGTTGTGTAATTTAAAACTACTCACTATTGCATTGTGTCATGGAAAGTATATTATTCGGAGACAATGGTTAAATGACTGGCCAGATTATATGGTTTACTTTATGAATATGAAAAAAAAAAAAAAAAAAAAAATTATTCCGTTCAGTTGATCAATAGATAATTAGAAAGATGATTTGATTATTGAAAGGCCTTGATGGCCGATCATGGACCCTTAATCCGCATAGGTCAAATTCTGAGTCGTGACAATTACTCTGTTATGGACGAGTTCGTGATCGCGTATATCTAGTTAACTCGAGGACCAAGTTCTTTTCAAGTAAAAGGAGTTAATGTAGGACAAATATGGTACCATAATTATAAACCTAAATTTATTTTTATAACACTAGTACATAGCACAAACCGATACTAGATATGTGTGTATAATTTAATCACCTTGAAAAGATTAGACGATTTAATTGACAAAGGACTCATTTTTATTTTTATTAAATTTTATGAAATTCTAAATGAAATTTATAATAATAATAAAATCTTAAAAAAACCCACATTTTTTTAACATGGACTATGCTAATATATATTTATGCAAGGCCGATTGGAGTATAATACCAATAAAGCAATCGTTTTAGGTCCCACCTAAAGAGAATGTCTCAAATTTTAGGTATTTATAGTACAATTAAATCTAAAATTAATTAAAATGTAACTCTACAAAATGCCCCAAATCTTATGTGTTTATAATATAATCAAATTAGAAGTCTCAAAATTAATAAAAATTTAATTCTATAAAAGGATCCCATAAAGATTTTATGAAAAAAAACTTATTTTTATTTATAGAATTTTATTGGTATTGTACTTTAATTTTTTAACTATCTATTTAGATACTAAAAATATATAAAAAAAATTATTATTAGAATTTTATTCTATATATAATTCTTTTTTATTAAAAAATAATTAAATTTTATATCACAAAATTAAATATATGTATAAAAAAACAAAATAAAACAATTATATTAATAATAATAAAAAAATCTCATTTAGAATTCTCATTCTTTCACTTTAGAACTCCAAATTATACCGAATCAATCGAGAGTTTATGTATATGTCACTTTAGAACTCCAAATTATACAGAATCAGTCGGAGATTTATGCACATGTAAATTTGGCAGTACTATGATAATGTCACCATCTTATCAATTAAGGAGGCTTGAGAAACGACAGTGTCATAAATTCGGAGACAGTAAATTCAGCGTTACTTTATTAATGAGTAGATTAATTTGAAAAAGCCGACGTACCATTTCTTCCATTAAAAGAATAAAAAAAATTGGTGGGTTACTGTAGGTCCCATTTAGTGGTTCACTGCTCCGCCCTCCGCAACAAAGATTCTATCATAATTTCTTCCTGAGTCTAACCTGCTTTTAGCGGTGTCTGGGTCTACCACCTGGAATTCTGCCACTTGGCGTTATCGCATTGGTGTTGAGCTGGACAAAGTTTTTTGACATTATTGATTCTCTGGCCATTTGATTAGTTGGCAGAGTCTCAGCCGCATGTGGTAGATGTGTCACATTACTTTGTATAATCTTGCACATAATATATAATGGACAGTCTAATTGAAAAAAATATGTTAGTAGCTTAAATAATTAATATAGACCCGTCATCATATATATATATATATATATATACATAAAGAGAGAGAGCACCAAATTCTGGTATTTTGTTTGATGAAAAAATGTTAATGTCAGTTGTGAGTGTTCAACACTTAACGATTTGATTAATATGTGTAATATTGAAATAAATGTGTGTATGTACGCGTCAATCAAATTACGAATGCGATCACTTGTAACTGATGCTAGCATTTTTCTTTTATTTGTTTCATTAGAACTGTTACCGAGTAATTAAGTTCTATTTGGACTATTGCTGGTAGTACTTGACCGTGTATGAAATAAATGTGTAATACACGCGTCAATCAAATACAACTTCATATTTACATATAAGTAGTTGAAATTTAAAAATAAGCCACTTTTGTTATAGGTAATAATAAAACATTATCTTTTATAAAACTATTTAATTATTAATCAATTATATAATAATCATTTATGTAATACTGAAAACCAATTTAAAAAACCTAAAATCAAACATAATGTCAATGATAAAAATCTTAATTCAAATTATAATTTACAATCACTTCTTAATAAGCATATGTAGTGAAAAATCAACTGTACCAACTTAAAATTTGGAATCATTTCAAATATTTTTATTATTTTAGTAATAGTTAAATGGTCATTTTCAAAGGTGCTCAATTATAAAATTACTAAAATATTTCAATATAAATAATCTGTTTGGATTAAAGAAGGTGCAATGAAAAGAAAAGGAAAGGAAAGATGCCGAAATAATTTTATATATATATATATTTAAAAAGATAATAAAGAAAAATAAATGAAAAGGAGAGAGGGAAAGGAACTTAACCCATCTTGCTTTTCTTCCAAAAGTCGAAAGAGGGAAAAATAGATTAAAAAGTTCATGATTAGTCATTTTACTCCTATTTTTGAAAAACAAGAAAAAATATATTTTACGGTTTGTACTCTACAATAAAACATTTAATTCAGTTTTTTTTCTTCTATAATTTTTTGGAACAAGATGAAAGGAATTATATTAATATTATTTTTCTTTTCCCCTCAAAACAAGAAAGAAGGATTAAGCTATCCACTCTTTTTCAATCATCTTCTTTATACCTAATGTTCTCATCTTCCTTATCCAACAAACTACAAGGGTCCCCTTAGATGCACCCTTAAATGTAATTATTTCATTTTTTTAACACTTTTGTCTTTCAATAGAGAATTTCATGATTTTAATCAATAAAAAATAGTTTGAAAATATTATAGCGATCTCAAAATTAATTATCAAAAATATGAATTTTATCATTTTAATGAAAAAAATAACAATCACGTAACCCTTATTACTTAATATGATTTTATTTGTAAATTATGAATAGAATGATTGAAATTCAAGAATTATCCAAACAGCCCTAACTACTGCTTAATGCGGTATGAGTTGGATACACTAAAAAGACTAAATATTTTAAAAATAGTCAACCAATTGATCTGTGCATAGACCACTGTTTTTAGGGTGGTATGTCCTAATACAATGCATTCACGTAGAATCTTTGCTTAAAATATGCCATTTTGAAATATTGGTCAAAGAAATGAAGGGTGGTGGATGGATACATTTAGATGGGTTGGAGAAGGCGTTGAGATATGGACGGTGGCGGTGGTGGTGGTGATAATAATGAAGTGGAGAACCATAACCATGTCCATGTCCATGTCCATCCATGTGAGCGAGTGTCATACCATCTAATCTCCCTTTTTAACTTGTTGTCTGTGATTGGGATGGATTTGTTAATAAGTATTCCAATGGAATTGGAAACCACAAGGAATCAATTAAGAACTTAAAATGCCAACAAACTTTGTTGTATGATAATTAAGTATTTTCCAAAAATAAAAGCAGCTAATAGTCTTTTATGAACCATCCATGATCCAGAATCAGTGGTTGAGAGAGCTAGATGTCTTTAATTAATGTAGGTTTTGCTTAACTTGCATAAAATATAACAATATATATATATATATATATATATATATGTTAAACAAACTTAAAAACACCAAGTTGAAATAAGATTATCATAATCTTCTCTCTCCAATTAACTCGTATCACAAACCCAATCCAAATTCTAACATCTCTTGCCATTCCATTCCACCCCCAACCACACATAAAACTTGTTCATGCATACTCCAACAGTGCACTGCATGTTAGAATATGAAAACAAAACCTTTCTATAACTTGCTGCTCTTATTTTTGTAAACTAATTTCAAAACACATGTGAAAAGCTAGAAAGGCAATAGACTAACTGAAAAAAAAAACAGAAATTACAAGGAATGATACAAAATCTATTAAGTGAATAAATTGTTCGCTTTTTCTTTGTACCATAGACACTCACTTAATACTCTCTTCTCCCTTAAAACTCAGTAGCAGAAGAAGACAATCAGACTCACACTTTGCCTAGCTAGCAGTAGCAACACTACGAATGATACGCCACAAAGACGAGGCAATTCAACAAACCTTTCCCCAACTATACAAATTATTCCGCCTTAATAAATCATACTCAACATTGAATATATTAAAATATTTACGGATCAGTAGGCATTCACAAGTTGAGAAAACAGTCATTTAGGATTAAGGACCCCCTCAATAATTGGATTGGATTTTACAAAACGGTTAATACATAATACAAATCTAATAGTGCAAAACTAATTCTTCACATGAACCCTAAAGAAAATGTCTAAGCAACATCTACACGGTATAAACCTTTTTTTTTTCCTTCTTCATTCCTGTCGTCCACAATTGCTCCATGGTGTTGCAAGAAGCACAACAATCCATTTCTGCAATTTCAATTCATGGAAAGTCCTCGTACAAGATACATGCATGTCAACGCACCAAAATCCGTGGATCCACTTGTAGTCAATTGGAGTTTAATCAATGTCCATGAACTGACCAGTTACCCTGCTCAAATTGCATACAATAAACTTAGATTAACACTTGTTTCATGCATTGTGAACTAACCAGAACTGATAGCGACAAGTACATGTGAGGGAGAAACAAAGGAAGGGGAGGATAACATGGGGAATTCTAGATCCCAATTTTATGCATCTTACCTTCATTCATACATAAAGAAAGCAATCAGGGAAAAAAATAAATTTAAAAAGGAGGGAGGGATTTTATTTTATATTTGAGAGGTTTGGAACATGAGTTTTCCCCACATAATTAATAAATACTACTCAAAGCTACCAGCTGATGAAAGGTTGAACCGTGAAGGTCTGAGTACACAATTATTTCCTATACATTTCCAACGAAAACAGCTGTTTTCAAATATTTCCTTTTGAAGACTTCCATTTCCAAAAGTAGAAAACTTATAAAAAATCACGAGGTGGCCTTTTCCGGGTCTTTCCAACTAATGCACTCGAGTTTTCCCATGACTCAATACAGTAATTTTGATTTTCTCTCAAAACACATTCTTTAAGGAAAATTCTCAAAATTGTTTTTCCCAAAATGTGCCACAACATTGTTGCACATGGTTTCCATTTATTCTGCTTTTGAGAGAGACCAAACAAGCCCTTAAAAACCAGTCAATTTCTCGATAAAATTAATGAACTGAAAAAGAAGTTTTTATCAATATTGTTTCCTTTCTGAAACATCTTAGCATATTTTTGTTTCTTTTCTCATCCTTCCTATAACCAAATGAAGTTAAAAAGATTCCTGAAAATTTGAAAATATTCCCAAACACAAAATTTATATCAATTCTTCATATTATGAATCAAATCACTAAATTTTATGACTCTTTTGTTCCACCAAAGAGTCCGAAGGTAACATAACATGCAATTACAAATCGCAAAAACTACATCCACATTACATGTGCAACAAATTTGACTTAAATTTTGCTAAAAGTCTTTCTTTTGTAAACTTGTTAAGAGTGTGGGCTAAAAAGCCTTGGAAATGTGCGCTATATCCTATATATATAGCCGTACACAACTTCAAGAGTGATTTGAGGTAGTAATGAGGCGATTGCAATGTACCCATCGCGGTATGTTGTGGTTCCACAGTGGCTGTGCACCCCTGATGTGGTGTACTGTGAGCCCGTGTTTATGGTACTACTTACAGTTTGGCTCAAGGTAGTGGCCAAATGAGTCAATCACGATGTACGCATCGTGTGTTGTGTTCCACATAGCAGTGACCCTTGATGCGATGTACTGTCAGCCCACAATTGTGGTCTTTCAATTTTGCAAGTGCAGGAATCCTGCAACTGAGATGTGAGGGAGCAACACATCACATCCTCATGACCTTGGTGCAAATGGAACTAATGCACTAAGAACCCCGTGGTCATGGTATGATGAGAACTATGAAGAATCATGCCACAATTCCACATTGGGAACCTGAGATTTATTTAGCTTAAAGGATTGGGATGAGCGCTAGGTGCAATGTGAGAATCTGAGGTACCAATACCTAGCATGTATACCCAGTAAACAAATACACTCACATTGCACTCTAGTTGACGAGGGGAAGACACATGTCATGACCATTGCAATTGTTGCTAAAACCCTAACAACCAAAAGTGCTCAGGAATGCCTATAAATAGGACACCTGCTACAGTACTAAGAGGGAGACAATACTAAAATTCTGTCAGTATGACCTCTGAATAAGCACTCTCTCTTTCTCCACCTCCACTCTCGTTAACTAGCCTCATCTCTCACTCATTCCAGGATCCCTGGATTCTTGTTCTCTGGTTCTCACGTTGATTTTGGAGGATGGCCATCCCGACTAACAATTATATCTAGCAGAAAGTTTGCAACCAAAAAAGAAGGCACAAAATTTGGTTTAGCACATCTTTGTAACAAGAAGCAGCAGCTCCATACCTATTATATGACAAGAAGGCATCGCCTATGGTTCCTACAACCTTATTCCGTACCTTTCGCACACAAACCTGGAATTAAACAGGTCAAAATATACAATTAGAATATTGAAATAAATAAATAATAAATTAATACTGAGCAAACACTAAACACTAAACTCACTTGCACTCCATCAATGGGGCCAGACTCTGGATCCCTATTCCGGTGAATAACAATACCATTGTCGCATTTGTTTATGAAGTGTGCACTTCCACTGATGTCATACAAATTTGGAGGACCCCCAACCCATTGATGCAACTGTTGCACAGGCCTAAGGTTTTAGAAAATGAAAATAACTATGTAACAAAATAGAAGATTATGGTTGCCAACCTGTCTTGGATGTGCTACAAACCAAACATGGCAAGAGTGGTGTTGGGCAAATCGTTTGATTTTTGTTAGCATCTGACTGACGTACTCTGTCTCAGTCCTGTTACAGATTAAATTAATGCTGGGAGAATGCACTGTAAAATAAATGCTCAAAATAAGAAAAGCCTGAGAAGAAATATCTGATATGGGAGAATGCACTACAAAAGTACTATTCCAAGTATAAAGGCGGGTACGAGAACAGATATCTTATGAGGTTGATAGAGTTTTCTTAAGTCCATCTAGAGGCTTTCTCTTGTGTGTATGTGGATGTGCTCTTTAAAAGCCAACAAGGAAAGGAACACAATGGTTTCCCTCGAGAACAGCATTAAGGCCTCAACGAGTGATAAACTTAAAAAAACAGTTTTAAAGAATACATCAGAAGAATATTCACAGATTGGCATATATGTGGGTATGAAGTTATTGAAACAATTCTTCAGACTTATAGCATCAAGAATCACCTAACTAGAAGCCATGATGGACCAATTTCATTTTTCACCTCCTGATTTTTAACCTTAATCGAAGTCAGAATGAAGAATCTAACCTTAGTCAAGAAACCCCTGGGGTTAGCTCAGCAGGTAAGGTCTTGAGGTTAAAAGACTATGTTCCTAAGAGGTCCCCAGTTTGAGCCATGCCAAAGGCTTGCTTCGTTTTACTCAATATGCAATTTTTGGGGTGAGATTGCATATCACACGCCCAAAAGACACATGGTTGGCAGGTCTCTGTCACCACAAAAAAGTCAACAAAACATGGAAAATATGAGTGAAAATTAGGGTTCTACCTCTAGAGATCTCTGACTTTTGGCCTTTTGAGAGTTTTGATTCAAGAATTTAGCCGGTGTTACCTGGCCAGTTCATGTTCAACCTGAGGTTAAGGCACTGCTAGGGAATGTGTAAGACATGTATCGGACACACGAACACAGGTTGAACAAGCTAGCCTAATGCATGTGATGATGGAAGAAGAAGAACTAGATTGCAGCTTTGGGGCTCTTGGAAGTTACAGTCTGTTCGCTATTATCATCTAATGTTTCTCAAAGCTAAGAAAGTGCAAATATTGCAATGAACTTTGAAGTAGCAATTTAAATCAAAGAGGCCTCGAGTAGTGTGAAAAAGTGCTTTGATCAGATATGGCTGCAGAGTGATTTAAGCTCTTCTATGGAGAGAACAATGGAAATATTTTAAAATCAAATCGAAGTATTTAATTTTCCATACCCCCCACTATATACTTTGTGCTTCTAATCGAAACCCAACATTAAGTTATATTTTTTTCCACACATCCCATATTCTTCAGGTATCCCTTTTTTTTTTTCTAAGTAATTAGAAATTGTATTCGAAGGGCCCGAGGGGGCGAACCCATAAATACAAAAGGATAAATCTACATAATAGGTCTTAAAGACCCCAAAAAACTCTACTAAAAAGCCTACATTCACAATATGAGCTCTTTTAGCTCAAAAAAAAGTAACCTCAAAAACCTATCCTTGAAAACAAAAGAAGCGAGTTCCTCCCCATCAAAAGTACTCTGGTTTCACTCCCTCCAAATGCACCAAATTAAGCACGAAGTGCCATATTCCACACCTTTCTAATCTCCCCTTTCACCCTCCCCCCCTTTCCAAGAAAGTAGGAGATTCTTCAAGGAAGCAGCCATCACCCAAGAGCAACCAAAAATAGAGAACACCATATCCCAAGCATCCCTAGCCCATGTACAATGCACCAATAGATGATCAACACTTTCCTCCTCTCTCTTGCACATGCAACACCTATTGACCATTTGGAAACCCCTTCGTTGCAGATTGTTTATAGTCAATATGAGCCCCCACGCAACTTCCCAAGCAAAAAAAGCGACCTTTGAGGGAACCTTAGAATGCCAACTAAATTCCCACAGAAAAGGCCCCTCCTCCCTCATCATCAGCTTCTGGTAGAAAGTACTCACAGTGAAGCCTCTGGATTTGCAGACTTTCAACACCAGTTTATCCTCCCTTCCCACACTCACTTTGTACCGTCCCAATACCTCCAACAGCCACACAACTTCCTCCACTTCCCAGTCAAAGAAGTTTCTCTTAGTGATAATAGCATTAGACGTTACAAAATCATATTTGTATAAAATATAATATATATTCAAATGTGTTGGACATGTCCACATGCATTTCCAACTTATGGACACCTGAGTCGTTGCATCAAATGACTTTGTTTTTAATGGAGTTCTAATACCTTGATGCACACCCACACCCACACCCAATGCAGATACTCGAGTCCACGGATCATATAGATTTCAGTCAAATATATAAGTTTTATACAGATTAATTTGATAAATCTAAGTTAAAAAGTCCCTCCATACTTGAAGAAAGATGGAAAAACAATGGCAAAATCAAGCTTACAAAAGTTTCAAATTCAAATGCCAATGGCTAGCTTTAGCAGGCTGTCACAGGTTGTTGCACGATGCAATGGTACATAGAATCTATTAGGTAACATCTAAGAAGCATGGACACGGATATTACACAGACACGGACACGGACATAGACACGGGATACGGATACGACACGGACACAAACACGGACACAGACACGGACACGTCGATACGTGATTTTTCAAAAAAGTAGAACACAGACGTGTTGGGAATACATTGAATAAAATATTTTTTTATTTTTATATATATAATCATATAATCAAATTCTATCCTTAATACCTTATATCAATCAAATTAGGTATAAAAAAAATCAACAAAACATAAGAGATCAATTATCAGTTTGTCAATTCCAATTAATAATCACTCAAAGCTTTCAACATTCAAATATAATGATTATCATTCAATGCAACATCTCCATAACACAATTCCAACATGAAGCATCATAAAATGATAAACTTAAAACTAAAGTACCAAATATTTCAATAGTCAATAGATTATAAATACCGTAACAAATTTTTTTCAAGTTCTAGGTCTCTATCCTGTTTAAAAAAAGGAGAGAAAGAGATGTGACCGGAAAAATAAAAATATCACTAGTTTAGAAAATGAGAGCAATTAGTTGTTAACATAACAAAAAAATTTCATGTTCGGGTCTAGGGTTATTTTACTAAAATTAAAAAGTAAAAATTATAAATAGACCCCTCCACTTTTTAATATTACAAATAAAACCACATGTTTTAAAAATAAAAATAAAAATAAAAATTTGACCAGCAACGTGTCCCCGTGTGTCCTCGATGTGTCCCTAGCGTGTTGGAAATTAAAAAAATTCATGACACTCTTTTGGGCATGTCAGGCACGTGTCTGGGACGTGTCAGAGCGTGTTCGTATCTGACCTTGGTACTTTGGCAAAATTTAAGTGTCCGTGCTTCATAGGGTACATATGCAGTCAGACTGAAAATACAGATGCTATCATGGGCCTCACTGCAATCACAACACGAGTCGTGGTGAGGTCCATGAATATCACATGCTAACCATGACTTACGATTCTAGTTTTGATCTAATCCCGGCTCAGATTTACTCTTATGCCAACTAATGATACATGTGTTCCCATACATCAATTACCACACTACACGCTAATGATATTCTTTTATATTCAACAGTTACCATACAGATAATTTCTATAGAAATTGATAGAGAAAAGGGGGGGGGGGGGGGATGGATACCCAATAGATGTTTAAGGGAAAAAAATGTCAGGGTTTTAAAACTTCTTAGTTTAAGGAATATCAGTTGGTAACTAAAAACACCACTCTAATGGCGTGGTTTATAAGTTGCAAGAAGATGTTGGGCTGTGTTTTGGAACATAAAAAGCTTTCTAACGGTCTCCTGGTCTGACTATCCCACAAACACACTTTTCTTCATTTAGCATCTGTGTTCAAGAATGCTCTATCAAGTCTAAGAACTAATTGAAAAAATCAGGGCAGAAATTTGGTTGCCATGGTTTGGTCATGAGGAACAACAATCAATAATTGCATCAACAAGGAGGGATGATTCACACTAACGAAGTTACCAGGACGATGGAGAGGTCAAAAACATGGGGTCAAGATTGCAAGAAGAGACATTTTGGCCATCACTTATCACAAAATATCATAAAATAAAAGACATTTTCACCTATGATTTATCAGAAGATATGAACTCACAGCTGAAAGAAGATAAAAGGATACAAAAGCTCATATTCTAAGGATAAGAGTGCTGAATAATATCCTAGCCTGATAATTCTTGTTGTATATGGGAGACTCATAAACCAATACAAACCATGTTCTTGCATGTGATGTAATCGTCATATTTAACTGACCAGAAGAAAAAAATCAAAGCCTATATTTCAACCAAAGATGTCAGAAATTTAACTTGATCATCTGATTGATCTGAATTTCAACCAATTGCCACAGCAGATTAAAAATCAGGCTACCTCACCTTGTGTATCTAATTCATGAGCTGATCAACAAGCTTTTATAGGGGAATACCACAAAAGAAAAAGAATGAGAAACTCAATAAGTTAATCACATTTCACATCATTACAATCTTGGGAGTTCCCAACTGGATTCCAACAAATGAATGAACACACAATTCTACAACCATGAATAAAGGAAGCCCAATAATCAATAGGCTAGCGAAATGAACTCACTGGCTTAAAGGACGCTGATGGTCAAGCTCGTTGTATGGATCAATAACAAGACCATTCACCCCATGTCTTAGAACTGCTGATTTTGCTAGCCCAAGAACCCAATTTATACTTGGAAGGCTATCATTCTCACACCTATTCCAAAATCCACAAACCAACAAAGGCATGAAAAGAAATTAAACAGGTTATGGGCAACAATACAAGATTTATCAAATCTGCAATGTTGTAAATGAACCACTGCACACAAAAGTATCAAAGAGTTCACTGAACAAGGGCTGCTTCATATTAAAAAAAAAAAAAAAAAAACAGTAAATAATTTAACAGAATTACACAAATCACAAGAATAGTTACATTTGAAAATATGTATATTTCATTATATATTTGAAATATGAGGAATCTCAAATAATCAATTGGAAAAGCAAAATCCTAGAAAATGTCACCAGACAACAATTAAGGGGAAGAATAGGACAAAGTGATTTTTATTTTGAGTTTGAATTCAAATTATTAAGTTAGGCACACAGAGAAATGTGAAATGTTAATTAACCTTAGCCCAGTACAAAGGACCAAACGGGTAACCCAATACATAAGTTTGGATGCAATGCTTTAAGATGAACTGGCAAACTTCTTGACATTGAGTCCCCATAGGGATTTGTGGGATTTCAAGATAGCCAATGGAGGACCTCACAACACCTCTATATACAGCTGATGTACTTAGTCAAGAAAAGATCACATCCAACACTGGGGCGGAATAAAGGAAAAAAAATAATAACAAATCTCTGATGTGAAGTGAGAGGATCAGATTTATGTCCAATCTAAAAAATGTTAAGGGTGGGGAGGAGGTGATAAAGCTTAATCAAGAAAGGGTTTATCAGCTCATGTATGTCTTAAGTCATAAGACTCATAACGTAAATAGCTGACAAAGCAAACACTTTGCCCCTGAAAGTTTAGAAGTATGGTTTCAGGGAATTTAAAAGAAAAAAAGAAAAATAATGACAGGGATGAAACCAACAAGAAAAATGAGAGCGCCAGTGGATTTTTTATTTTTATTTATTTTTTTTTGGGGGGGGAGGGGGGTAGGTACAGGGCAGCAATGAGTTTACATGAAATTTTGGGAAGCCAGCTTGTTAATAATTATGCATATGGAGGACATTTTGAGAACTTCCAAGGTGCCATTGCCGCTGACGAGCACTCCTTGTGTCATCATTGTAGAGTTGTACCAAGCAACAAGAATTAACAAAACTAAAATGAAGTTGAATTGATCCATTAGGCGGTAACATTACAAGAAATCTTACGCCAATTCTCCATTCAACTACAGTACCAACCACTTCTTTGAAGAAAACTCATGACCGGGAAATAAATTAGAGAAATAATAATATTGGACAAAATAATAATAATATAATTAATAGAATTAAAAAGGAAGGTATTTAGTAAATCTAAGTGAGAGAGGGCTAATAAATCTAAGTAGTCAAATCTATCTTCTTTAGTAAAATTTGGGTGAAAATGTTATAGATTATTTCTATTTCTTTATTCTCCTTATTCTCCAAAATTGTCTAAAAGCAATGAAGGCCAATGTCAATAGTCATAGTTTCAAAAATTGAAATATCCAAAGTAATAAAGTAGAGAGAAGCTTTAGCTTCAATTCTTGCATAGAAGAACTTAAATTGGTTTAGCATTAATATGTAAACAGCAGCTTCTATGTTCCTCCATCACTAAAAATGGCTTTTTTTAGAACCTTTGAACAATGAAAACAATCAAGTAAAAAAAAAAAAAGCTCAGAACCTTTAAACATTATCTTTATTAAAGCATCAATAGATGTGCAACGTGTCATCCATACTTGATTTAAAAATAACTACTTAATAATAGAATAACAAATACAATAATTTTTATATTAACAAACAAAAACCAACACAATAAAAGAATCACTTAGAGAATTGAGACCTTGAGTAACTTGCAAGCCAATTTAAATAACAAGAGAAGTAACATGTATCAAAATAAAAAGTTATACTTGATAACAGGGTTATAAATAATGTCAGATGGCTGAATGCCATGAGAATGACTAACCAACCATGATGGCTCATTAATATCTATAGCCATCAAGACAGGTCAAAAAAGAAAAATAAAGACGTGATCAAGCTTTGATTGCACAAAATATGTACAGTCGCACAGCATAAAAAATTTGAATGACAATTATAAAGAAAAGGATCAGAATGCTGCTGCAAGAATAATGACAATGACAATTGGAATTTAGAACTCGTAACTCACCGTATAAGATAAAATGTATCACTCAGCCATTTTTTCCCTTCCTCTAATTCCTCAACACTCATCCGTTCAACTGATTCTGCATACCTAAGATTAACCAGGACAGCAACAAGACGTTAATATTCTTTAAACACAGAATTAAGAATAGTATAGCAACAATAAATTCAAATTCATAAAAATCAATAGTTTAAACAAGCAATAGATCCAAAAATGATTGAAAACCTTCAGGGGTCATTCTTACAATGGAAAAAAAAAAACTTGCAACTTTTTTCATAATTACTGTTTACAATCTGCAATAGATAACGTAATAAAGAGTAATGCATAGTTTTAATATGTGACATTAAATGTAAGAAGGAATAAGCAAGTGAATAGAACAAGCAATTTTCAATATAATTCATCCCTTGCATCGTCTCCCCCCCCCCCCCCCCCCCCCCGGCGCTGCACTCCCAAAAAAAAGCCAAGAAAGCAAGGATGACAGTCTCCTAATTTATTGTAAATGCAGCCTGCCATTACCAACAACTAGAGGCAGCCAGAGTCCAATCTAAATTTAAAATGGGGCAAACATTAAAATTTGACAGCGGCCTGGCCCAGGCATGCTTTAAAAATAAGGCCAAGAAAGCAAGGATGACAATCTCCTAATTTCTTGTAAATGCAGCCTGCCATAACCAACAACTAGAGGTGACCAGAGTCCAATCTAAATTTAAAATTTGACAGCAGCCAGGCCCATGCATGCTTAACAAATCTCAAAGCTTACACCCAACCTATGGCCATCATACCTCGAAGAAGAACCCCACCTCTTTTGCCTCCAAATGGTAGACACCGACACAAATACGAGGGTTGACACAGACATTTTTTTTATGAGTACGTTGACACAGGCAATGAACCTTTTTTATTTTTTTGATAAGTATGTTCATGCTGACAATTAATGAGCTGGTAGGGCTTTATCAGCAAAGAATGATGCTGACTGAGAATGTTCAGTAGCATCAATGCAAAAGAGTAAAGAAGATAAAGAAGCATAGAAGCTCTTTAATTCCCAGATATCCTCTCCCCTTCACACCAGCAGCAATATGAATTGTTATTATGACAAAAGGCTTTAAATGGAGAAAATCAATGAAGCCTAATACGGTTTTTATCTGCAGGGAATGAAGCTGAGTAGGACAGCAGAAGCATCAATGTGGAGAATTCAAGGAATACAATATAGCCAGTAGTCACTTTAATTCACAATACCTCCTCCCGACCTCTATCCCATCAGTGATTCCGTTCTGAACAAGACAAGAAGGATTCAAATATAGACAATCCAGTAAAGAAGACAAAGAAGCATACTAGCACTTCAATTCAAATGCACCACCCTCCCTCCCTCCTCCCCTGTACCTCTCATTCATAGTCATTTTTTCTTTTTCCTTCTTTTCTCTGCTTTTGCTTTTGCTTTTCGGTTGCACTACAAGAGCTCAGGTTTTCTGTGCAAGTAGACAAAGGATTTTGCATCAATCTTTCCCTCACAATATAGAGACATGACCTTATGTTTTTCATATGTCAATCAGTTGGCATACATTCTTCTAGAGTAGAGCACTACCCTAGAAATCATAGGTAGCACTTAGATAAAAGCAATATGCCCCCCCCCCCCCCCCCCCCCCCCACCCCCCCAAAACACATTGCACTCAAGTAAAATCATAGGAAGCACCTATGGATGAACCTAATTGGAACACATTGCACCCATGTGCATAGGACATATACAAACTAATAAACTATATGCTCAATTCATCTAAAAAAAATCTATAAAAGAAAGAAATAGAGAGAAAAAAAAACTCCTTTTAGTCCAAAAAAAGAGAGCTGATGAAAATTTTCTTCAAAATCCAAGCAGAAGTCTCTATGCCTTCAAAAGATCTTCCGTTTCTCTCCAAACAAACATGCCACCAAAGACAGAGGATCCACTTGCCATTCCACCCTCGTACCCCTTCTCACCCCCTCCCCCACCAACTAAACAGGACCTCCTTTACAGAAAGCAACATCACCCATTGAATACCAAAAAGAGAAAAGAGAAGAGACCGCAACCCCCTCGTCAGTAGCAGGTGAGTAATAGTTTCCTCCTCTCTTACATGTAGCAATGGTTCATCACTACAACTCCTCGCTACGAAAATTCTCAAGCATTAGAATCTTACCAAGGACTCTTGTCCACCCCAAACGAAGCAAGCTTGAGTGGGGTCTCCGTACACCACACAGACTTCCAAGGAAATGGTTGTCCGTTCCCCCTTTAAGAATAGGAAGTACAACCACTAAGGAGGAAGAATCATTAAGAATACAAGAGAATGAGAAACACAAAATAGTTTATAAAACAAGAGAAATATAGGAGAGAGATGTTTGTCACTCTAGCCCCAAGAATAAACATTTATATAAAGGTTGGAGGAACTCTCCAAAAATTTGTACACTATAGGATAACAAGCATTATGTCTACACAACACATCATTTCTTTATATCAATCGACACATACAACATTCATACTTTTAGATCACTATTGACTTACTTTATATCACCATCATCACACTATTCACTTACTTTCCTTTTCTTTTTTTTCTATAGGTAAATCTCTCTCACACACACAAACCACTTTGCCCCTCAAGGGAACTTGAACACTCAACCTCCCATATGGAGAACTGGAGGAGGTACCAACTAAGCTAGAGTTTGTTGGTTCGCTTACTTTCCTATTCACATCTACTTTATTACATTATTTTATATTACATCATATTACTCATAACAATTTCCACAACATCTGCAAGCTTAGCCATCAGAATCAAACTCATCGTTTGCGAATAAAGGAAGCAACCAAGGGTAATGCATGAGCTTTAGAGCTTGTACTTGTACGCAATGACTTAAATCGCGGTTGCGGGATTCGAATCGGCCGCGGTCGCAGTACAACGGTATCGAAAGTATTGGGTCATTCATAACGGGAATCAGAAACAACAACCATGAATTTTTTTAAACACTAGCAAATCTCTATACACATATCTTGACTACAATTATTACATTTTAATATTTTTTACTACAATTTTTCAATTTTTTAACACCTAAAAAATATTTTTTTATAAATAACTTCAGAAGATATTTCATTGTTTTATATGATTTTTTTAAAGTTAAACTAATAAGAAGTATTATTTAATTTGAATAACAGTACAACAAGTAATATAAATAATAACAAAAAATGATTATAAGCATGAAAATCAATTTATTGTGGTTATTATGAAAGAAATAAAAAATTTAAACTTTTTTAGGCCAATAGGCCTTTCCGAGTTCATATTAACCCGAATATTTTGGCAATCCATTTCAAAATTTTTTGGATTATTTTGTTAAGTGTTTTTCTTGTATATAGATCTTATAAAAAATGAAATCAATAGAATTCTGCAAAAATAAAAATTTAAAAGAAAATTTAGAAATTGGAAAAAAAAAAGCTGAAAAGCAGCAATAATGGTCTTGTAATGGTCATAACAGTCCTATAACGGTCGATACACAACGATATCGGCCAATACGGCTATGAATTTTAATCAAACTGATATATCTGCCAGTATCGGTATTAGAGAGTAAAAAAATCGATACGTAGCGTAACGGCTGTATATAAATCTTATAAAAAATGAAAATCAAACTGATATATCTACCAGTATTGGTATTAGAGAGTCAAAAAACCGATACATAATGTAATGGTCGTATATAAATCTTATAAAAAATGAAATCATAAGAACTCTGCAAAAATAAAAATTTAAAAGAAAATTAGAAATTGGAAAAAAAAAAAAAGATTAAAAGCAGCGGTAATGGTCTTTTAATGGTCATAACAATCCTATAACGACCGATATGTAACGATATCGGCCAATACGACTTTGAATTTTAATCAAACTGATATATCTGCCAGTATCGGTATTAGAGAGTCAAAAAACCGATACGTAACGTAACGGCTGTTATTTCAAACCATGCTTGTATGGTATACTCTGTAAATTGGATGATTTGGATTTGCAATCATTAGAGTATGAGTCATAAAAAACCCACATACAAGTATAATTGCCTAGACATAATCCAGAGAATATATATGTTGAGACTGTGGCAATTAGAAGCCTCTTTGTGGAGCAAATCTTTAGGGACCATTGCAGAATCAATGCCATTAACCATACACATCTAGAGCCATTTATGATAAAAGATTGTTGGATCTTAACAATTCAAAAGAGTCATTTCAAGTTTGAAAATCACAACAAAAAGTTTTGAAGACGTGTGTTATTCCAGTAGCATCATATGTAGCGACCTGAGATATTACCAAAGGGTATTTTGGTAATGTTCCCTCTAGACTAATTAGATTTGGCTGGACTTTGAGGACGAAATTCTTATAAGGAATAGCATTCTGTTAATTTTTCAGTCTTAACTAAATAGCAAAGAATTAATTAAATGATAATGAGTCAGGTAAATTGGGAAGCCAATTTATTAGTGATAAATATGATAAAGTAGACCTAACCTGGTGTGGGCCATGGGTCACATAGTCAAATCTGGGATGCAAATAAATAAATAAATTTTAATGATTGAATTTTGCAAAAGGGACTGCGTATTGGAATCTACATGTTGAAATTAACTAGTGCCAATTTTGACGCGATTCGAATACAATTTATTTTTAGAAATGTGACCAACTGGCCACACAGCACATCCTTTGGCATGCAAGGCATCTCCAAGAAGCCATGTAAGGTATTCTAGAATGAGGTACGCGTGTCAAGTGGAGGTTGGCCTAGAAGGCATCTTTTGGGAGATGATTTGGTGCATGTGTGTATGAGGAAGCCTCTTTTACACTTGATTTTATTGGGCAATGTGTGTGATTACCCTTGAGAGACAAGCCCCATACGTTGTTTTTCAAAAATCTCAAGCCACTTCTCTCACCGCTCTCCCTCTTCACATTCTCTCTCTACCCGAATATGGGGTTTAGGTGTGTGTATACACCATGTGTGTGTAACGGAATATGCATGTATGAGAGATGTGTGTGGGTGGTAAGTTCAATGTGTATGTGTATGTATAAAATGGTGTGTATGCAGAGAGAGTGAGCTGTGAGGGAGTGATATATATATGATCGCGTATATATAATGTGTGTGTGAGAAAGTGCTCGAGTGTGGGGGTTTAACCCACCTCCATGGAACCTGGTGCAAGTTTGGAAACAAGAAGAAGAAGAGATGAAAGCTCAACTTGGAAGCAGCGGCAGCCATGGAAAGGGCAGTGAGAGCTCTCTCTCTCTTGATTCCCTCTCTACCTTCTCTCTCTACAATGGTGGCTTATAGAGCACAGTACGGACTCTTGAAACCTTCCATTTAGTTTCAAGTGCCTATATAGTTGTTTGTGTGCATGAATGTGTGTTTTGCAACATGTATATATGTAAATATATGTGCATGCGGGTGCTTTGGGGAGGGTGGCAGAGGGATGCTGCCATAGATGACCATCAAGGTGGTTTATCGTTTGGAATTTAGGTAGCCCCTCTTGACTTTGATATGGCTTAAACTTGATATGAGTGGATGCTAAATATGAGTATATGTGTTTAACAATGTATATGTGAGAGTGTGTGTGTATAGTGAGCATGAACCTAAACCTGGGTGATGATCATGAAAATGAACACCTAGCATTTTAACCACTTCGAACCAGATTTCGGAAGTCTGGGAGTCTTATAAGACATCTAAAATGGATTAGGAACTAAAAGGAACTTCAAATGGCATCTGGGTGCGCAAATGGCAGCCATGGTCAATCTTCGCGAGCTTGCGATTTTATAATTTTTAGACAATTTTAATCCATTAAAACTGAGGGATGATGTTAAATGAAGTTACAGTGTGTTTGGAAGGTAAGAAACTCAAAGAAAATGCAAGAAAAAGAGTTGGAAAAACTAGGGTTTTTCATGCACAGAATCACGGTTCGAGAATGAGATGAAGCATTGTTCACCAGACTAGGTTGACTTATTGACGGTCAATGGTCAACATTGACCATCAACTTAGTTTCTATTTTATTTTTTAATTTTAGAATTTTGACTCCTAGACTCTTAAGTATTTATAATTCAGCCCCATAAAAGATTGAAATTGCATTTTGGCCTAGCAATCTGAAAAACTTTTCATCTAAGCCCTAGGAAAATTTAAGAATCCTTTGAATTATACCCTTAGGTCAAATTAGACCAAGATAATGCTAATTAAATTCCAGAAAGGAACCTTAGGATTTTGGGCACTCTAGGCTCGATCTGAAGATGGTCCCACAAACGTGTAAAATGATGAAAAAACCCCTAGTGTTAATTAGGACTATTCTAATACAAATTAAAATCCAGAAAGAGCACGTCTAAGATTTTTGGGCATCCTGAATTTAAATATGATGTCAGATTGGACAAATTGGGACCTGAAGTTGATCCCACCTAAATAAATAAAAAGACAATAATGCCCCAAGAGTTGAATTGAATAATTAAATAACTAATAAAAATCCAAAAAGACTGTGTCCAAGGTTTTGGATGCTCTAAATTCAAATATGGTGTCAGATTAAGTAAATTGGGACTTGAGAGTTGTCCCACTTAAATTGGTAAAATAATTATAATGCTACTAGAACTAAATTGTGTAATTAAATGACTAATTAAGATTTGAAAAGGGCATCCCTAAGGTTTTCGGATGCCCTAAATTAAAATAGGATGTTAGAATTAGAAAATTGGGGCCCGAAATTGGTCCCACATAAATGTGTGAAATTACGATAATGCCCTCGAGCATAGAATAGATATCTAAAAGAGAAATTAAAATGTAAGAAGGCCTACCTTAGGGTTTTTGGACCTCCTAGATTCATTTCCAATATCCGTTTTGTGAGATGGTGTCTCGATAGACGTGAAATTGTTGATATAATTATAAAAATACCATTATGGGTTTAAAAGACATTTAAATGATGCGGAATCATCGGGATAGGACTTCCTTAAAGTTTTTGAGGTTCAAGAACACATTTTTAACATCTATTTGGGCAAATGGATACTTATGCATAGGTTAATGAACTATTAACTCTAAAGGACTGTGAAAATGACCTAAGTAATAAGGTTAAGGTGGCCAAGAACACTATGATATTAATTCATAAGACACTAATGCATAACACGAAAGACACAAGTAGTGCCTCTTTATAGTCTGGCGATGACTAGGATTAGATTATACATTGATTGACTGGTGTTGGATACTATTACTAGACTTTTATAGTTTGATCAATTATACCTATTTTGATGTATCTATTACTAGATGCATATGTATTGTTGATATGGGATGAGGACATGAGTAAGTATGCATGATAGTGCTTGAATTCTGGTTGGTGAAATGATACAGTTGGACATTAATATGTTGTGTTTGATCCAATATGGTGTTGTGAATGGATACTTTGATTGTACATATGAATTTTGTGCATGCATTGCATGGAATGGCATCCGGTATGGACATTCTGATGTAGATATGATAGATAAAGATGGTTTGACATTAATTTCGGTTTGACTTTTGAGAAAGGGTTCAACCCCTGATAATACTCGGATATTTTGTGTTTGGGATTGTGTTTCCCTTTGATTGCGAGTCATAAACCTGTGCGGGTAGTTGTATGTTTCCGTCAGGCCAATAACTCGTAAAACACCACCGAGGTCCTGTATTCTTTATTAAAGTGTTATCATTAAAGCATTGAGCATGGTATACTGCATTCATGAAAGAGCACGTACATGGAGTATGGGTGCATTGCATGGAATGCATTATTGGATGATGTGATTATTTGTGATGTGGATTGTGCTGTGAATTGCACATGTTGTATATTATGTTGTTGATATGATTTTAAACAGGAAATGGAAGTGCATCGTGGAACAGGTATATAGACTCACACTTTATATTTTATGTCTATCATGGTACTATTGTTATATAATTGTTAGACCACATTTTATCATATTGATGTGCTTACCGATGATCCATGACACGTGTGTACGTGTTGCATGCTTGACATTAGGAATTGCCCACGTAGGGATTGCATTAGTTTTTGCATATTATGTGTTTGTGTGTTTTGAGAAACCCTACTATTTATTATGGCTCACTCTTGTTGTTCATGGGAATGGCAGGTACATGAGATGTGGATGATAGCTGCAAGACTAGATCGAGGCAGATGGTGACAACATAACATAGTTTTAATTTGTATATTATATTCATTTGTACATTGATGCATGTACCATTCTTAGACAGTGTTGTACATATTGTGTATATTGGACTCGGTGCTGTATGGTTAGATGATTAGTGTCAGCTCTGAATACAGTTGCTATTTTACACCAGTGTACTTTATTAAGAGACATTTAATGTACAGTTGAAACTAATGATAGACATTTCTAATTAACCCCATTACGGGATTTAAACAAGTACAAACATGAGAACACCATATTCAATTAAAAAGAAAGGATTGTTTTGTTTCAAAATAAAAAAGGCATGATTTTAATATACTTGACTAGGTGGATTAGTCTAATTACCTTCCGGTTACGATTCAATTAACCCTATTGTTAGGCCTTTCGAGTTAGGGTTGTGACATCATAGATAATGTGTTTTCTAGAGAAGAAAAGAATAAGATTGTACTAGTAAGGAGATATTCGGAGATGATTCTACCAAAAAGAAATATTTCCCAAAAGATTTAACCATTTGAAAAATAGGAGATATTACACCAAATACCAGTGGAAGGAAAGCTTCCTTGAAAAAGAAATTGATAAAACAAGGATTAAACTCAATGATGAATAGGAAAGGATAAAAATGATGGAAAGGTAAGTTTCAGAATGGATCTTGATCAAGACCATATCTATAAATATAAATTTCCTAGAAAGCAAACATTTGATCTATATAGAAGGATTTGGTCAAGGATTTGAGAGGAAGGTTTTACCGATCGAAAAAATATAAAAATTGAAAGGAAGGTTTAGTGGTTTCGGTGTAAAAATAACAAAAAAATGGATGAAATGGGTTTTTTGAATTCTAAAGAGAAAATCTGGAAGGAAATTATTGTTTTTTCTTTGACTTGTTAAATATCAGATTTCCATAGAGAAAAATGGTTTGCCCATCGCACGAGCCAAGCTTGAGGAAGCATTTTATATTTAAACTGCAACACCTTTGGAAAGGATGATAGGGTGAGAAAATGATGGCCAAGAAGATGCAATCGAAAATTTTCTATGCCGCTCTTCATTGTAAGAATTTTCTCGTAAGCCAAATAATAGCACAACTCTACATCTTTAAAAGCATTGTTCTCATATCCACAAAAATGATTGTATCTTGGAAGATCTTTTCTAAGGTGGACTACACCCCAAAACTAATCACCAGTATGTCTAAAGAATTCTTTTCCCATGAGAAGGAATTTTCAAAGTAGGTAAAGTCTTAAAAAGTTCTTCAGAGGCTTCACTGCATCTGTGAATTGTTATTTCCATGGAGGCACTTTTTTTTTTTTTTTTGAGGTCAACAAAATTTTGTACTTGGCAGATCATGTATAAAATCAATCATGTAATTGACAATGCCAAGAAATTGTTGATTTTTCTTTAAAGAAAGATCATCATTTGGAAAATTTTCAAGCTGGTTGGCGATATAAGGCTATAGTTGTTATTGGCCTTTGGAGATGTGCATACCAAGAAAATCAATTTTGGTTCTCCAATTATCATCTTTTTCTTTGAGAGTATGAATAACAAATTGCTGGACTAGAGAGTGAAATTTGTTGAGCAGAGCAACATGAGAATCAATGTTAAGAGGGAATAACAAGATATCATCAATGTACACTAGGGCATTAGGTAGGTTGGGTTGACATATTTCTCTTTTTTTTTTTTTATAGGTAAGTGACCCTCGGGGTGGGAGTGGAACTTGAAAGCTTAAGGCTATTACCCAAGCCTCTTCCCAACTCACCCAACCCAAGGGTGAGGATAGGTTGGAAAATTTTGATCATGGTATTTTAAAATAATGGTGGAGAAATCTTCAATCCAAGAAAAAAAGCCATGATAATCTAGTAACAATGAAGATTGGCAATGCAAAACCCTGTCTTTAGCCTTTATTCAAGGTGAATGCCAAGCTGCCAGAAACCTACTTTAAGATCAAATTTTGAGAAAATTTGAGCTTGTGGTGGATTTTGAAAAAGAACTTCGGGCCTAGAGAGAGGAAATTTATTATCCACCAAGAAATGATTAAAAGGCTACCAATCTGAGTTCGCCTCGAACTTGCTTTACTCTTATTGAAATCGAAAGCTTCAAAAGCCCACGTAGACAAAGTGGGTCCAACATGTCCTTCCTTTTGTAATTATTCAAGTTCCTAAAGAGTCAATTGATAATTTATCTGGACGCATTTCTTTATAACTGGCTTTTGTAGGGTTTATATCCTCGTTCGTTTTGAAGTGTAAAGAGATAAAAAAAAAAGTTGGTGCTCTTTCACAAAGGATGAGAACAATTTGAAAGGAATTTGGAATGAGGACCTGTCAAACCCACTACATCTCAGTAGGCTTGTGAAGCTTTCTATGTCAATAAAAGAGCATAGCAAGTAAGAGGCAAACCCAGATTGATGATCAACTATTACCCTCTTGATTATTTCCTAATGGATAATAAATTTCCTTTCCCTAAGCGAGAAGTTCGTTTTGAGAATCTACCATAAGCCCAAATTTTTTATAAATTTGATCTTAAAGCAAGTTTCTAGCAGTTTGTCATCCACTCTGAAAAAAGGCAAAAGACAAGGTTTTGCATTCCCAATCATTATTATCACTAGATTGTCACGCCTTTTGGCTTGAAGACTGCTCCATCATTATTTAAATGACCGTGATCAAAATTTGCAAACCCATCTTGTCAAAATCCCTTGTATACATTAATGATACTTGTTATTGTCTCTTAACATTGATTCTCATGCTTCTTTGCTCAACCAATTTTACTCTCTAGTCCAATAATATGATATCATGCTTTTAGAGCAAAAGATGATAATTAGAGAACCAAAAATTTTGGTATGCATATCTCCGAAGGTCAGTGCCAACTACAGCCACATGTTTGTCAGATTTTACAAATGACAATCTTTTTTTCTTTTTTTCGGTTTTTTTTTTTTTGGATAGGTTTTCCAAATGACAATCTTTCTTTCAAGAAAAATCAACAATTCCTTGGCATTGTCAATTACATAGCTGATTTTATACATATTCTTATAGGTACATAACTCCATTGACAACAAAGCTGAAGAAAAATGCCCCTCCATGGAGTCAACAATGCACAAATGCAATGAAGTCTTTTAAAAAACTTTATAAGACTTTACCCTCTTTGAAAATTCCTTCTCATGGAAAAAGAATTCTTCAAACAAATGCTAGTGTTTAGTTTTAAGGCGCAGTATTTGAAAAAGATCCTCAAGGTCACATACATATTTATGGATATAATAGTAGTTCTGTTAAAGATCTAGACTTGCATTATCATTTTACTTGCAATTAAATTCTTGCAGTCACAAGAGGCATAGAAATGTTTTAATCCCTTATGGCCATCATTTCCTCAGCATGTCATCATTTCCCAAGGTGTTACAGTTTAAATAAAAAATTCTTCATCAGGCTCAGTTGTTGTGATCTGTGAACTGGTTTTCTCAATGGAAATTTGATATTAAACACATCAATGGAAAAAAAAAAATTTCTTCTGAATTTTCTCCCCAGGACCCAAAAAAATTACTTCACCCATTTTCCCTATTATTTTTACCCTTGAACCATTAAACCTGCCTCATCATCTTCAATAGCAAATCCTTGAGAAAAACATTTTTATCTAAATGTATAGATCAAATATTTGATTTCAAGAGATTTTTAATTTATAGATATGGTCTTGATCACGGTCTTCTCTAAAACTTACCTTTCCATCATGTGTATCCTTTTTTATCCATCATTGCATTTAATTCTTTGTTTACCAATTTCTTTTCAAGAAAGCTTTCCTTCTACTATGGTATTCGGTAGATTCATATCATACATCAATAATGCTTGAGATTGGTCAAATTCTCAAGGTTTGGCTCAATGCAATTCTACTAGGCTAACAAAAAAATAATTATAGTTCTTCAAATGGTTAAATCTTTTCAAACATATTCCTTTTTGACATATGATAATCTCTTCAACCTTGTTCTTTTCTCCTTCAGAAGACACATCATCCATAATGCTACGAATAGCACCAGTCTTCAAGACATATCACAATGATTTTTTGAAAATTACTCTCTTCAAAATTGTCAAGATTAGGCAATCTTCCATTATATAAGAGGCTCCATATGTGTAAGATTAACAACATTGATCTTGCAAATTTCCCTAGAAATCTGCTCCACAAAGAGATTTTTGATTGCCACAATCTTAATATCAATCCTTTGGATTATGTCAAGACAATTCATATTATTTTTTGACTCATACTCCAATGATGACATAGATCAGATCATCCAATTTACATAGTACACCTGAAGCCGTACAAGGACACACGTTACCCTTAGCAGCTTCCATCATCCTCGGATTCTGATTCTGGTGGTTAAGCATGTGTATGGCATAAATTGTTATGAATAATATGATGTAATATAAAGTAATATAATAAAGTAGATGTGAATGGGACATAAAGTAAAAGCAAGTGAATAGTGTGATGTTGTGTTGAGAGCTTGATATACATTATTGGCTCATTCTCTAGTATCTTAAACTTTTGAAACAATTGGTTGCTTAATATGGTATCAAAGCCTTGATTACTAGAAGTGTTCAGTCCAAGTGTCATCATTTACATTTATTCTTCGTTTGAATTTGCATTATGTTCTACTTCACATTTTTTCATGGTAGAGGGGGAGTGTTGAGAATGGATTTAAATCGCATGATACGATGCGGTCGTAGTGTAACGGTAGCAGAAATATCGGGCCATCCGGAATGGAAATTGGAAACTACGACTATGACTGTTTTTCTAAAATTAGCAAATCTCTTAAAAGTCACTGATACACATTTAGTTTTTTATTATTAGTTTTTTATTTTCAGACACCTAGAAAGATTTTCTAGAAGTAACACCTATAAAGATGTTTTACTATTTTTATATGAATTTTTATGATTTCATTTGAATATCATTGCAACAACTAATACAAATAACAGAAAAAAATAGTTATGAGTATGGAAATTAGTTTGGTGTGATTAATTATGGAACAAAAACTTGAACCCAAAAGGCCTTTTCCAAGGCCATATTGACTCGAGTTTTTTGATAACTCGTTTTAATTTTTCACAATATTTTGTTAGGTATCTCTCTTGTATTTACATCTTTTAAAAATAGGGATGAAAAGAATTCTGTAAACAAAAAAAATTTTAAAAACAAATATTAAAAAACCAAAAAAAAAAAAAAAAAACAAAACTCAAAACAGTTGTATCAATCTGTAACGGCCCGTAATGACCATATCAGTAGATATGTAACAGTATCGCCTATAAAATTGGGAATTTTGGTCTCAACAATATATCTGTCTGGGTCAATATCGAATGGTCAAAAAACCAATACATAACAACCGATACGATAAGTAAAGGCCATTATTTAAATCCTTGGTGTTGATAGCTTCATATACGTTGTTAACCCATTCTCTAATAGCTTCAGCATTTGGAGCAACTGGTTGCTTAACAGGCGATATAAAGTAAGTAAATAGTGATCTAAAAGTAAGTGATTAATGCGATGACGGTGATGTAAACATAAAGCCTATTATCTCATAGTGTATGAAGGTATAGATAATTCCTCCAACCTTTATCTAAGCATGTATCCTTAAGGCTAAAGGTTTAGATATCTTCCCTATATTTCTCTTGTTTAAACAAACTATATTGTGCTATCATTCTCTTCTCTTGTATTCTTAACAATCCTTCCTCTTGAGTGGTTGTATCTCCTTTGTAGTTGCACATTTATATGATAGTAGTACTTACTGAAGCCCACCCACCAGACTGCATCTTGCAATCCATCCCCTAAATCCAAATCATACAACACCATGTAAAAAGTTATAACTTCCTCTAACTCCCAATCCTGAACCGCTCTAGCAAAGAAAACCTCTCATGTAACTCCTTCACTCAATCTTCTCAAGTACTCAGAAACAATAGCTTCCTTATTTATTGCAATTCTGATGAGACTTGAGGACTGCACTAAAGGAGTATCACCACACCACAAATCATGCCAAAACTTAATCCTCTAACCATTCTCCAACCGAAATCCCATTCCATCCCATCCTAATACTCTTCCACGACCCTACCCAACAATAGAATTTGACTTATTTAGTACACTACTCCCCCACCAATTCATTAGGATCCATGAAGCACAAATACTCTATTTTGGCTTATGTATCAATGTCGGATACATGTGAGATAGGAACATGTTTGGATATGTACCGGACACGTATAAAACACACGAAAAAAAAGTGTCCAACTTTTTTTCATTTTTTGAATTTCAAACACATTTTGGATACTGTTAGAGTTCTTAAGTTCTTAGTTTTTGTAATAAGCTAGTACTTAAGCATGGGCGATATTGTAATCTTCTTTTCTTCTTTTGCACAATATAAATAGTTGGTGATGTGTAGTCAGTAAAATAGAACCAACACTAATTATATACTCTCTTCTCTCTTTCTTTTCTTTATTCAAGCCCTAAATACAAACCCTAAATACATATCAATTTGACTTGGTATCAAAGCAATATTGAAGGCTAAATATCACTAGAAGATAGTCAAAGTACACAGGAAACTATTACTATGCATTCCAGGGCTGACGTCAACATTCGAAGTGATGATGTCATGTTGACGTTGGCACATTCCAGTCACCGGAATCTGCTGGGTGGGTCGTCAGAAGCTTTTGAGTATTACGGTTATTTTTTTGAAATTTTTTGAGGTTGTTTAGGGGGAGTTTCCTATTTTCGGATGTTTTTTTTTAAAATAGTGGTTGGATTTGTGATCTGTATTTTCAAACGGATTCACTCTTTTTTGGTGCTTCGATCTAGTCATATGGGATGCATCTAGATGATCTGCAACCATTTTTTATCAGTTCATATCCTTTTTGTTGATGTTTGGATGAAAAGAACCTTCTTTGGTGGTCGGTAGGAACTATTGGACGCGGTTGGTGGTTTGGTTGGTTGGTTGGTTTCTTGGCTTGTTCAAATCATTTTGGGGTTCTCTATGTTCTAGATACATACACAGCTGATTGGGTCAATTGTTTTTTGGTGTGTTCTTCAACTACTGTGTTTTGTTTTGTTGATTTTTTGGCTTAGTACAACAATCTGTGGTTGTGGTGATTGTTTTTTGTTGAAGTACTACTGTTGATTCCTCCTTATGGCTTCATCCGACGATGCCCAACATTCTATTGTAGATGAGCCAATGAGATGGGTTACCTCTGTGAAGTTAAATGGCAATAATTATCATTCATGATCCCATGCCTTTAAAGTTTTTCTGTGTGCAAAGAAAAAAATCAAGTCTCTTACTGCAGACCCACCTCCTTCAGATGCAAAAGATTTAGAAGATTGGTGGAGTGAAAATTCCTTAATCATGACATCGTTGTGGCTTAGCATGGAGCCTTATGTGATCGCAAATGTTTAACTTCTTGACACGGCCAAAAAGATATGGGCAGCTCTTGAAGAGATGCATTCTCATGAGCATAACGTCTCTCGAGTTTATGAGATTTTTGAACGTATGTTCAACACTAAACAAGGTGACAAGCCTCTTACAGAACACCATGGTACGTTAAAGGGGTTATGGGAGGAGCTTATGCTTTATCAGCCATTGAGTACCAATTTAAAGGTCTAGCGTCTTCAGCGTGAGGAATTTCAAGTTGCCTTATTTTTGTCTAGCCTCAATTCCGAGTGTAGTGTCTTTAAAGATCAAATTTTGGCTAGTAAGAAGCTTCCAACTACAGCCAATGCTTACTCTTGCCTTTAGCGTGCCTCTCTCACTCGTGGGTTTGCTTCCTCCTCTAGAGAGTCCTCTACTTTAATCCCTAGTGATGGTAATCGTGGTGGTTTTTGTGGTGGTGGCCAACGTTCTCATCCAAGTGGTAATCGTGGTGGTGGTGGCCGAGGCTCTGGACGTGGTGGACGGATTGGTCGTGGTAATCGTTCTGAGTGGAAATGTACTTATTGTGGTGGTACAGGGCACATTGAAGATTATTGTTGGGATAAATAGGGACGACTAGCTCATGCTAATCAGACATCGAATGATACTTTTGCTCCTCCCGTGTCATTGACATCTTCAAAGGATCCCAGTTCTGTTCCTTCTAGTTCTCATGATGCTATCACTTCTCAACTTAGTCAGCTTCTACAACAGTTGTCTTCTCTTTCCCCTCATTTATCTACCTCTACTACTACTATAGCTAATACAAGTAATTCTGCATATGTGATTGGGAAGTCTCATGCTCCGTGGATTATTGATTCTGGAGCTAGTGCTCATATGTCTAGTATTTCTTCTTTGTTCTCTAATTTTTGCCCTTCAAAATCTCGTATTGTGTTAGCTGATGGTTCCTCTCGAACTAGCGATCTCCATCCTATTGAATCTCTTTCCATGTCTTCTAGTTTATTTGTACCTCATTTTCCTTTCAATTTGTTATCTGTGAGTCAATTGACCAAGTCTTTATAGTGTTCAGTAACTTTTTCCCCTTCTTCTTGTGTGTTTTAGGATCTCAATACGAAGAAGGTGATTGGTTCGGGGCATGAGCGCAATGATCTTTATTATTTGGATCTTGGCAAGTCTATTGCTGAGAAATATCGTTTGGGTCATTCCTCATTGCAGAAATTACGTCAAGCTATTCCCAATTTGAGTCTTCTTTCTGTTTTAGAATGTGAGACTTGCCAATTAGGCAAGCATCATCGTAGTTCTTTTCCTCGTAGTTTAGCAGTAGTCAATCTAGTCCTTTTAATATTGTACATTCAGATATTTGGGGTCCTATAAGAATAAAAAGTACTTTTGGGTTTCACTACTTTGTAATCTTTGTGGATAATTTTTTTCGTATGACTTGGTTGTTTCTTCTGAAAGATCGTTCTGAATTGCCTAAAATCTTTGTTACATTTTATAATGAAATCTTGGGTCAATTAGACAAACGGATCAACATTTTTTGATCTAACAATGCACGAGAATATACTCAATCCTTTATGGATGTTTTTTGCAAGAAACATGGCATTATTCATCAGACTACTGGTCCCCATACATCTCAACAAAATGGCGTTGCTAAACGTAAGCATCGTCATTTATTGGATGTTGCTCATACTTTATTATTTAATATGCATATGCCAAATTCATATTGGGCTGATGCTGTCTTGACTGCTACTTATCTCATTAATTGCATGCCATCCTCTGTTTTGGCCAATCAGTCTCCTTTTTCTCTTCTTTATCCTTTTGTTTCACCTTTTAGTTTGACCCCTCGTGTTTTTGGTTGTGTAGCTTATGTTCATTTTCTTAGTCCTGGTCGAAATAAGTTGTCTCCTCGTTCTGTCAAGTGTGTTTTCTTGGGCTATGCTCATACTCAGAAGGGTTATCGTTGTTATGGCCCTATCTCTCATCGATATTACACCAATACAGATGTTACCTTTTTTCAACACATGGACACTATCGTGGGTCTACCTTGGTTCCTTATCGTCAGGGGGAGATTCCTTTACCACATTTGTCTGATTCTGGGTCCTCCTCTTCTCCTTTGGTTGCTCCTCCTGCACAAGTTTATCAGCGCAGCAACGATTGACAAGTTATCCAATGGGCTCCTGCTTCTTCCCAATCGCCTGCTTCTCTTGAGGTCCCGCCTGATGTCTCACCCACTGCTCTGTCTGTGGCTCCCTCTTCTCCATATTTACCTATTGCCTTACAGAAAGGTACTCGTAGTTGTACTCATCATCCTATTTCTAATTTTGTCTCACTTCATCATCTCTCTGTTTTTCGTTGTTTCGTTTCTTCGTTGGCTTCTATGGTTGTTCCTAGTTCTTTTTCCCAGGCATTTGCATCTCTTGGTTGGAAAATGGCTATGGATGAGGAGATAACAGCTCTTCATAACAATCAAACCTGGGATCTCACTCCTCTTCCTTCTGATAAGCAACCTATTAGGTGACGTTGGGTCTATGCTGTGAAGTATCATCCTGATAGTTCTGTTAAGCGTTTGAAGGCTCGTCTAGTTGCTAAAGGCTACACTCAGACTTATGGTGTGGATTATAGTGAGACCTCTCCGGTTGTCGGCCTGAATTCTGTTAGAGTTCTTTTAGTTGTAGCGAGCCTTGACTGGCCTTTATATCAATTGGATATAAAGAACGCCTTTCTTCATGGGGATTTACAGGAGGAAGTTTATATGGTTTAACCACCAGGGTATGTCGTGACTAGCAAGGAAAATTTGGTTTGTAAGCTACGAAAGGTGTTGTATGGATTAAAACAGTCCCCAAGAGCATGGTTTGACAAGTTTAGTACTGTTGTGGTTCAGTAAGGTTTCCAACGCTCTACCTCAGATCATTCTGTATTTACTCGTCGTTTCTCTTCTGGAATCATCGTCTTGATAGTTTATGTGGATGACATTATTATTATTGGGAATAACTCAACAGGTATAGCTAGTTTGAAGTTTCTTTTTAGTAAATAGTTTCACACTAAAGATTTGGGTTTACTTCGTTATTTTCTTGGGATTGAGGTTGCTCGATCCAAGGAAGGTTTAAGTTTGTGTTAGTGAAAGTATGTCTTGGACTTACTTTCTGAGACTGGTACTCTTAGTGCTCGTCCTGTTGATACTCCGATGGATTCTACTGTCAAGTTAGATGCTACAAATGGAGAAGTTTTTGAGGATACTGGACGACATAGAAGATTAGTAGGTAAGCTAATATATCTCACAGTGATACACCCAAATATCACTTATGCTGTTGGGGTAGTTAGTGAGTTTATGCATGCTCCTCGTAAACCTCATTGGGAGGTTGTTTGTTGTATTCTTCAATATCTTAAGGGAGCACCAGGAAGGGGATTATTTTATAGACCATCATCTATTTTATCAATTATTGGTTTCTCTGATGCTGACTAGGCAGGTAACTGTAGTGATAGGCAGTCTACCTCTGGATATTGCACATTTGTTGGTGGTAATCTTGTTACGTGGCACAGTAAGAAACAAAATGCGGTAGCACGCTTTAGTGCTAAGGCAGAATATCGTGCTATGGCTCATACTGCGTGTAAAATGTGGGTTAGGTCTCTTCTTTGTGATATAGGTGTTGATGTGCCATCTACTATGACCATGCATTGTGATAATCAAGCAACTATCTTCATTGCTAGTAATCTAGTTTTTCATGAACGGACAAAGCATCTTGAAGTTGATTGTCACTTTATTCGAGATCTAATTGTGCAGAAGCAGATTGTCACCCTTTATGTTCAGTTTGGTGCTCAGCTAGGTGATATTTTTACCAAGTCATTGGCTAGGTCCACCTTCAAGACTTTTATGTTCCAAGCTAGGCATCTTTGATCTATATGCTCCAGCTTGAGGGGGAGTGTTAGAGTTTTTAAGTTCTTAGTTTTTGTAATAAGCTAGTACTTAAGCATGGGCGATATTGTAATCTTCGTTTCTTCTTTTGCACAATATAAATAGTTGGTGTTGTGTAGTCAGTGAAATAGAACCAACACTTATTATATTCTCTCTTCTCTCTTTCTTTTCTTTATTCAAGCCCTAAATACAAACCGTAAATACATTCCAATTTGATTGATACATTTTGACACGTTTTCTCTATTTTTTATTTTCCCCCTCCTTTTCTCATCTTCTTCTCTGCTTTTTTTTTTTTTTTTTAACAAATGTTCTATATAGTAATTAGCAATTTCGTTCTGGAACTTGGCTTATAGATGTTAACGGTTAAATGAACAAGTTCCAAAATTTTTAATTAATTTTTTTATAGGTAAATCGCTCTCTCTCTCTCTCTCTCTCTCTCTCTCTCGCGCGCGCGCGCGCACAGACACTTTGCCCCTAATAGGGAGTTGAACCCTCAACCTCCCATATGGAGAGGTGGAGGTACCAATCAATTTGATATCTTAATAATATTATTGTGATTTGTGCATTTTTACACCATTTGTTTTTTTTTGAAATAATGTTAGGTTTTTATTATATGGTCATATAACAAATATGTATATAATCTGTCCTTGATGTATCCATGTTCTATTTTTTAAAGAAATTTTGTGTTCACGTGTCCTTATCCGTGTTCGTGATTCTGAGATTAGGGTACTTAGCTCCCATTACACAACAATCCATCCTCCACCGCATACCTCCAAGTCCAAAGCCACTTCCCTAACAAAGCCTTATTAAATAAGGTCACCTCAGATTCCTAAAACCTAACCCCCTAGACTGCTTTGGATCATATATAGGTTTCCAATCAACCACAAAATACTTAAACTCATTTGCTGAACACCCACAGAACATCCCTCTAGAGCTTTTCCAATCTTTTCACTACTAAAACTAGAGTAGGGAAACAACAGTAAAATAAGTAAATGAGCATGGACAACAGCCTATTACCCAGGTGGCAACTCCATTTACCAATTGTCCTCAGCAACACAAGCTCTCCCAAGAACTTAATAGACACTTCCATACTAAAAAAGTCTAAGAAATATATCGATTAATTGTTGATCAGATCAGCAAAGAAAGTAAATACTAAACAAAAAAGGGGAAGTTGTCAATTATTTTAACCTACCTGCAGTAGTCCTTCATTTTAATCTTGGCACAATGGTAAGGTTGATACACTATGACCTGTTGGTCACAAGTTCAAGTCACGGAAACAGCCTCTCCACTTACGGGGGTAAGGCTGCGTACGTTTAACCCTCCCCAAACCCCGCAATGGTGAGAGCCCCATGCACTGGGCTAGCCCTTTGTATTAGTGCTTCATTCTGATATTTGGGTATGTCCTCCTCCATTCGTTCCCCTGACTCCTCTTCTTTAGGCATTCACAGCTTCTGCACCTCTTCACCGAGCTTATTAAGTTTACTGGCTAACCTCAAATAATATAGTTCTCCATTCACTTGTATAATAGTAGCAACTAACTTCATAGGCAACTTCATCAAAGCTGAACTGGGTAACCTTGTTGCTTTAGTCTAGAAGTTTCATTGCGTGTTGAGATGGTATCACATTTGCTAAGGTTGTACCTTTCCAAGACTAGTTGGAAGATAATGTTTAACAATTATGTTTATTTTTTCCCACATATATGTATGTCATAAAACATTCTCAAACCATTCTCTTCATTGCTTAATGCTTACACTATGCACCTTGTCAAATTTCTTCATGAGCACGACTGCAGGAATAACACAAGCATTAATAGTAATCAAAGTGATCCCATCATATTCTAATTGTACATCTAGGATCCAAATTTCCTAAAACATCATGTTGGTATAAAACACAGATTCTTTCCTCAGACTTAAAGCCAAGGAAGTCAGATCCTTCAAAATTTACATGCGTTCTTACTGAAATGGATGTCCGGAGTGTCATCAAAATAAAATAAGACCTATCTGCAAATTACCAACATTTAGAAGAGAAAGATGAAGTGGTTCCATAATGTTGCAGGGCAGCCTACTTTAATGGGTTCACTCAATGGATGTTTTGGAGTATCATCAATACAAAATAAGACTTATATTGCAAATGACTAATATTTGGAAGAGTAAGATACGTTAGCAGATGACTTCTAGCCTAGCAATTACCACAAGTTCCCAAAACATAACAACATTAATTATGTTATAAAATTCTAAGCTCACTAGGAAATAAATACAAATAATAGTTCTTCCCTTTCTGGAAACTCATACAAGACTTCTTGGCTAGCAATTACCACAAGCACTCACAACATAATAACATTAGTTACTTGGTAAAATTCTGAGCTAACTAGGAAATTAATACGAATAATAATTCTGCCCTTAAATTCCAGAAACACGTCAAACTACAGAACTGCCCCTGAATGAGAAACTTAGGTAGGCTTCTTAAAACATTATAACCTGCTGGCTGCATCAGCTACCCACCACTAGAGAAAATGCAAACACAAAAATGGCTACCTTCGAGAGCACCACTTGAGCAGAGTGTGAACAAGCGCAAAGGGAAGAGGAGCTACTTATCATCAGAGTGAAAGAAAGAAAGTGTGAAAGCTGCTAAGGATGATGGCTGTGGAAGTGTGGTTGTCTGTTATAGTCCAAAAGTCATAGTGAATTTGTCAGGTTTGCAACACAAGCAGAAGTAATAATCACTAGCCCCCCCCCCCCCCCCAAAAAAAAAAAAATTAGCACGATGGATGTTAATCTCTAGTAAAAAAATCATCCTTTCAATTTTCTTTTATTATTACATTTTATTTTTATTTTTATTTGAGCGGGGGAGGGCGAGGGTGAGGAAGAAGTTTCACATATGATGAGAACCAAATCAAAGAAGTTTGGCTGATCATAACATCAAGAGAAATGAATGCAAAGTTGAGGGATAAGGCATGAACAGACAGTATGATGCAGTATATTATTCGACAAGGTATGATGCAGTACTCTGCTTTCCAGGTCAAACAACTAGTCAAATGATAAAGCAAATCCCCCCTCCAACACACCCCCCCCCCCCCCCCCCCCCCAAAAAAAAAAAGAAAAAGAAAAGGTATTAGGCATCAACCTACCATATAAACCTCACCTATCCATAAAACAAAACAACCCTTTACATTCATATATGCGTATACACATGAAATATGAGAATCAGGATTAAAATACACTTGGTACAAAAACTACTATTGGCACCCTCCAAATCTTTTTGTGAGATCCATGTTTTGCCAAAGCCACCATAAGGTTATGTGCTCCTCCCAGGGCTATCATGCAGCCAACTATCAAGTTGATAGGATATCAAGGATTAATGAGTTTCGCCATAAGGCACTCCGAAAAATTTGAGTTCAATTTTTTTTTTGTAAAGAAAACATTTGAGAGAATACATGATGATGGATATCACTATTTGATCAATGTGAAATTTGGAATGCAAGACATGCACAAAAAGGCCCACAAATCCAACTGTTAACAGTTTTTTTTTTTTTTTTGGTTCAGATAAGACCCCCCATTGGGAACTTGAACCCTCAACCTCCTCATTGGGGTGGAGGAGATACCACTCAAGCTAACACTTGGTGGTCCAAAAATTAACCGTAGAAAGTGGATTCTCCGAAAAGTTATGAGGTGTAAGAATATCAAGTTGTAAACACATGCATGGGTGTACATGGTCATGCGCACCCACAGCAGCACATTCGTCCTGCATGTAAATGCACAAAGGCACATACCATTGTCACAGTGTATCAACACTCCTAGATGTGAAGGAGACTACTATTGGGTAGGATTGATTGAACTTTATAAAGGTAAGTTCCACCATCTAGGGGCTCTTCCAATACATGAAGGAAGAGGTCTTCCCAAGCTACAACCTAGAATCTAATCAAATGGATTTTAGCACCTTTTTCCAACCGGTTCGAAATATTATGACTTGGTTATCGCATCAAAGTTCAAAATTGTGTTCAAACTAAATTGGGGGTTCATAAGTACTATTTGATGACAACCTGCTTTTCTATTCTCTCGCAACAATTACGAAGCAATAATGATCTACAGCATCTGAAGCTTACCTGGAGTCAAAGAAGGGTTTCTTTATGTGTTTCTCCAAAAGTTTCCTCGCATGCTCCCTAACCTATAGATAAGTGAAAAGAAAAGGAATGGGTAATGATGAACACAGGTAGAAAGAGTTTCACATGCAAATATGGCATTGGGCAGAACAGTCAAGGTATTTAAACAGTCTAAAATTTTATGCATCAGTATTAACTATATTTTTCCAACTAATAACTTTGAGGACAAGATCAATTTATTTTAAATTTAGTTTGACATCACAAATTGCTATGAGATGTGGGACATTCTCCCTCACGACAATCCCCATGTTGGATACCAATCAAAAGGAAACCTATTTCTTATACTTGATTGGACACCTGTAGAAGTGGCCATCTTTATTTACCAAAAAGAATGTTCAAAAGTACAAGGACAATGTGCCTTTTTTTCCCCCTAAATAAACTTAATTATAGCAATTATGTCCATCATTGTTATAGTATCTGGTTTTTCTGCATACAGGATTAAACATAACAATTATACATTTAATATGGTGAAGACACAAAAGAAAAAAACAAAGTTGTGCCCCACAGGCCCTCTCCATGTCAAACCATATGAAACTTGTGCTCATTTTTTTTATAAGTAAAGGTAATATTATATTAAAACACCCAAGGGGGGTGAAACCATATATATACATGGGACGGCTTTGAGATTAAACCCTCAAGTGTCCCCAAAAACTCAACTAGAGTGTCTATATACAAGGGATAGGCCTCATTGGCCCAAAAATGGAAAGCCTGTGACAAGCGATCTTTTAACAAAAAAGGGGCAATTGTTCCCCTCAAAAACTCTTACAATTTCGTTCTTTCCAAAGGCTCCAAACCTCCAAATTAAGCAAAGTGGAGCTATTCTCCAAATCTTTCACTTGGCCTTTGCCAACCTTCTAGCATGCCAACTAAGAAGCACATCGTTCACCGAAGCGGGCATTACCCAAGAAACTCCAAAGAGAGAGAACATGCACCAAACCTCCCAAGCTACCTGGCAATGGATAAGAAGATGAACCACCGATTTTTCCTCTCAGTCAATCTAAAGCCTCTTCTTTGCAAATTTTCCATAGTTGGAATGGCTCCCCATGAGGCCTTCCAAGAAAAAAAAATGAAACCTTGGTCGGAGCTTAGAAGTGACATATCAACTTCCAAGGAAAATACATCCCCCTCCCTTCAGCCAACTCCTTATAATAGGAGTAGACCGTGAACTCCTTCACGCTTGCTAAGGTCCAAATAAGCTGGTCCTCCCTTCCAGCCACCACTTTCGTTTTGTGTAAATCCCCCAAAAAGGCCCATGCCTACTCCAATTCCCAATCAAAAAAATTCCTTCTAAAAGGACTCCACAGTCCACATCATCTCCACACCCATTTCCCCAACACAGTCAGCCACCTTTCCCCCTTTAACCTGCACCAATCTAAAAAGATGAGGGAACTTCACCTTTAGTGGCTCATCTCTGCACCATAAGTCCTCCCAAAATCTCACCCTCCTCCCCTCGCCTACCTCGAAACAGAAGAATCTTCTAAAATCAGCAAGCCCCATCCAAATTGATTTCCACATACTACAACCATGAGCCTCCACTCCCTCCTTCGAGAACCATCCACCCTCCTCAACCCCATACATTTTAGAAAGCAACTCCTTCCACATAATATCTTTCTCTATCCCAAACCTCCAAAGACACTTTGCCAACAAAGGATAGTTGAACAAACCCAAGTCTTTGATGCCCAATCCCCCTCCAACAGAATTTTAGTCTTGTCCCAGCTTACTGAAAGGATCTTCTTATCACCCTCCATACCAACCCAAAGAAAGTTCCTCTGTAACTTTCCAACTTCTTAGACACCGAAGCCGGAATGGGGGAGAACCGACATGTAGTGTTGGGAGATTGGCCAAAGTGCTTTTATTAGAGCAAGTCATGTCTACAAATAATTACTAATTAAGGACTTTAATCTATTATTAAGTGATTTAATATTTGTATTTTATCAACAATACAACTCAAAGACATTTATGAAATGAAGCAGCAAAAACACTACGTATTCTACTATAACATACCAATCAATAAAAAAAAAAAAAGTATTCTACTATAACACATCTAAAAGTTTTTTGTATTCCACAATATCTCACTGACATCAGTCTTAAGCAATACTTATTACCATAAAAATCATATCGAAATATAGCAATTCTGCTTAACTTGACTGCCTGGATGAAAACAAGTTATTCATAATAATATGATAATACAGCAAATTATATGAAATAAATTACTTCTTTTACAGGACAAATTAAATGAAAATTGATACTTCGATAACAATAATAGATTATAGTATTATACATGGTAATACGCATACATGGTAGAATAGTATTCATGACAACAAAATGCAACAATATATAATCATCTCAAATATGTTCATGCATTTAAATATGCTAATCAAAATCCACAAAGAAATTTATAAAACACCATAACAGTTAAAAGCATGGATTTAAATATTCGATGATATAGTGAATGGAGTACGACCACCTTAAGTTAGATCTAACACTTGAGAATATCAAAATCAAAGGATGTAAGACCAAGTTTTAAATTGAAGAGTTCAAGGATTTGAGAATTGCATTTCTTTGCTGGAGGTATGAGATGGTAGTCTAATCAATTTCACCATCAATGAATGTTTGAGTATATTTGGCTATATTAATGACACCTTTCTAATTGCATTTCAAGTCATGAAAAGTAATGAAAAGATGATAAGAGAAAATATATGTTTCGAACATAGTAGAATCAACTTAAACCCAATACAAAATTACAAACAAATTACATCTTAGAAGTTACAAAGTTCACTAATAATCAAATCATGCATTAGTCTGTGGGAAAATGGAGTTATAACATGTTTATCAGCCAGTTCCTGTGAGTTTATTTTTGCGTACAAAAATAATTCAAGATCACAGTTTCAATGTTCATTATGTACCATGCAATACTACTAACACCAGAAAACAGTGATCACAACCAGTATTGCATCGAAAAGCCATGGGGTGAGAGGGGGGGGGGGGGTAAGAAATATATATAGAGAGAGAGAGAGAGAAATAGAGACCACAAAACTGCGACTACGACATTTAAAACCATGAGGAGAGAGAGAGAGATGTAACACATCTTCAATGTGCAGACAAAATAAAAAAGCTCCTAACAGAAAAAAATACAAGTACACACTTGAATATTATAATGTACTAGCTTACCTTGTTCTCCATGGAACAAAGTGCAAATTTCCATCTAACACTTTCATTAAGATTACATAAAAGGGCATCAATCCACTCGCTCTTGCCTGAATTGGGAACTCCAGTTACTATAGTCAACTCTCCTGGAACAATCTGATCAAATATAAAAAAAGGAAGAAAAGAAAAAAATAAGTTAGACAAATAAAAGGAATTATCTCCACGGTTCCACCACCATTAATTTGTGTACACATGTATATTCGCTGGGATTCACCCTTCATTTCATAATATTTTCCAGCTTAAGCATCCTAATTTCTTTGTTTAAGCAGTTCGTATATTAATTTTTAAATGCATATATAGTTTTTAAAATCTTACTTATAAAAATTTTACCACAACACAATAGGAAGACTGATTGAAGTTCCTTATAAACATATTGTTTGGTATTACAGTGTATGAGGGGAGAACTACAGCAGCATCATTTTAACCATGGATTCATAGAACTACCAGTGTTTTAAGAAATAAGACTAGAGATTGAACTATTAAAACTGAGAACTGGCCACTATTACAGGTTTTCATACGATTTACTTTCAGTCAAACCAGATTATACAGCAGCAAGAGTCGCTCAGATCCTTTTCGATAATATCTTCATTGCATGCAATGCCACACTCAATTGTAAGTGACTAAGGACCAAGAACAATGTTTGGCTTGCGCTTCCCATGAATCTTCTTTGTAGCGCACCAAATGAGTGTACAATCCATCCCGAGTCTTGAAAGCTGTCTTCCACTCGTCGCCCTTAAGGATTTTTTCTTCTTTTTTTTCCGAATAATGCTCGGCTCGCTCCGCCGTTCCTCCTACACTCGCAGGTCTCGAACCAGATTAACGAAAGCTAAGAGAAGAGCTGGTTTCGAACGTCGTACCAGGGGTCTGTTCACATGAAAAGAAGACACCCTGCCGAAGCGAGCCGACAGGGACACAGTTACCGACCCGATCCCTATACTGTAAAAGGCAAAGACGCTTACACGCCAAAACTGATGGCCACAAGAGGCAGATTGCCCCACATCACATAGGGGTTCGTCCATGCCTTTGCAATTTAAGCCTTGGTCCAGCAGCCTCTTTTCGATCCAAGAGCCGCATGATAAGAAAGCTCTCGATCCCGGCTAGCTTCAGTTAGTTATATAGACCGGGAAACTCGTACTGCAACTATGCCCCAAGCCCGATCTTGGTTCCAATGCTGCAGAGACAGGTTCTGGGTAAAAACTAGGTATTGGTCCTAAGGAAAAGGAACCATCAACTAGTTGGGAAGCTGGGCACAGCATCAGCTTCTCAAGGGAAATCAGGCCTAAAAAACCCTTTTTTGTCATTCCGAAGTGGCATTTTAGCGCCTTTTGATGGAACAGATCAGAGATCAGGTCTTGTCAATCTATATTTCTAAGTCACTGGACTGACAATTAATCAAAGCAGTCCAACTGATAATAGTGACCAAGCCCCTTTCTGGTTCTGATATAAGTTTAGAAACTTTATAAATAATGGAATTGTAAATTGTTTTATTAGTGAGATGCTCACGAAGCAATACTCTGAAATAATATATCTCTGCAACAATCATGTATAAAGAAAATAGGCAGATTGCGCGGGAGATATTGTTTATTGTTCTATTTAGAATAAATAGTTGTCAACTCAATGATTGAGAATTCAAATAAACCACATATCAGCAAAGTTAAACATTATTTTTCAGTTAATTAGTACTGTTTGCGCAAGAAGGAAGCAAAGTTGGTCAATCATTTGTGTTGCACTGCTTTGTTGCTGGAAATTTGGGGGCTCTTTTGCTTGTCTTACTTGGGATGCATTGGGTGATGCCTGCTTCTATGGAAAATTTCCTATCAAGTTGCAGAGGGAGTAGAGTGGGGCATAGAGTCAGAGCAGTTCGGCAGGTGGCCTGGTTATGACTTTGGTGTGCATTTGGAGGGAGAGGAATAGGAGGTCATTTGAGGAGGTGGGGTCTCCTATTTGGATAGTAGCCAAGTATTCGATGTTGAACTTGCTTTTTTTTTTGGTACAGGTAGTTCACTGATCTTTATAAATTCTTTTGTCGAATTTTTGGGTGATCTGTAGGGATTGGGGATCTCATGGATGTAGTTATTGTATACCTCTTTGTATTACTATCTTTCTATATGGGTACAACCCTTGGTGTTTTTTAAAAAAACTTTTACTCATAATAATTAAAAAAAAAAAAACACCACAACATTCAAAATATTTGGTAATTTAAGTGGACATTAGTCACAAATTTGATTCACAAAACTGAAGAATTTAACAGCAGTATTTCCTTGACTATTCTCATATCACTGAATTACTTCTCGATACTATCTAAGTTAATAATTTCTTTGGTAAAAGAGAAGAAACAAATTGCAGCTTAAGGGGGAAATTGAAAATTCAATATATGAAACGAGATATACTTACATTGTATAACTCATTTAAGGCCCTCCATCCAGTTGGGACGCCAAGCTCATAACCGAGAGTTCGATGATAGTATGCATCAATCTCATCAAAGTAATCTCTAAAGTTGAACAATCCTCGTATAGGATACAACTCAGCATTCTCAATTATGTCTTTTAGCACATCAGGTCCCATATACATGAGCACCTATGATTATAAATTTAACACAAGTCAAAGTTGCAATTATAATCACAGAAAAAATAGATGAAGATCAACAACTGCAATGGGTCTTCAGGGAAAAATTAGTGCAGGAAGACTTTCCAATGAGAGGACTATGACACTTATGAATGTCAGGCCAAAAAAAATAGCCACAAATCACACAGAATTATTGGCATGGTAATATCACTTAATGAACAACAGTTCTAGTGTCTCTTCCTTCTTAACACCAAGTAATAAAATAGTTATTAAGTATTAAAATACAAGTTTTAAACAACTATTCCAAAATGATATGGGGCATGGATGAACAAATTCACAAACTTGGTTTCCAAGGAGAATGGACCGCTAGCTTCATACGCAGACAGTATATATTTTGGATAAACTTGGAAGATTTTAACCCCACAGATAGACCAAATCAAGTAATAGTAATGAACTTAGCTTGTGCAATGGGAACAACTAGGAAAGAGGACCATAGTTTTTTACTGAACTCAACTTGACATCAAGGCACTCCAGAAATAAAAAATTTAAATAAAATGTTAAACACAATTTATATCGTTACATATATGGTTCACAGCCCTTGTAGCCCGTGCTACACCAGGAACTTCCCAAGTGAGGGCATGTTAGAGGTAAGGAGTTGAAACCCATTGAAGAAGCTTTTTAATTTTTTATAAAAAATAAAAAAAATAAAAAATAAAATAAGAGGAAAGAAGAAGAAGAAATAGCTAGAAATATGATATTATAAATAAGAAGCTATACATAAAGCAGAAGGATGAGATCTCTTTCATGGTTGAAAGCTAACAGCAAATCAACTGCAAAAATATAATGATATTAAACCCCTATAAACCCAACCCAAATCCCTCTCATGGGTGGTAAAAGTGCCCTCTAATTGGTATAAATGCAGTAGGCTATCATTTATCCGCACACTTTAATCTATAACCCACTTGCTCTCCACTTCTATAAAGTTCACCAATTCATGACTCGCACAAGCAGGCAAAGTGCCAAGATCCATAGACTGAGTCTTTCAACCCCCACACCTCCTCAATCACCCTCTATAATGCAATGGTGGACTTCATGAAGTTCTTATGAGTTATGATAACAACGATAATGAATGAGGAAAAGGAAAGGGGTGTACAGATATTAATATAGAACCTCATTTGCATCTTTGAAATGATCAATCTCATTCTTCTTTGGCCACCTGACTCGCCAGCATCTGCAAACTCATAAATTGCAGGTTATATATATATATATATATATATATATATATATATATATACATCAAAAAGATCATGAGAATTGTTTCAGAGTGTTGGTAAAATTGCATCAACAAAAAACAATAATGCGAACCTCTCTCTTCCAAGGCGGCGTGCAAGCTCTTCAGCTAAGGCTTGACCTGGTGGATCTCCATCAGTAGCAAGAATGATGCGAGATGCCTATCAAAATATCAAACAATTAAAGGCCTTTCATTTCAGAAATTACTCTTAACTATAAAATAGGGTACCTACTTCAACACACCTTTTCTAGATACTCTTTGCAGTTCCACAGATACTGATATTTTGTGTCCTAGATTTACAAAAATACACAAGAGGAGCATTAGATTCAAACTTTCAAACATACAATGAAATCAGTTATTAATATCAAGCAATAAAAAGAGGACAGCTCTTTCAAGTTCCATGTTTTCACTTGTGCTCCATCATAATAGTATTCTTAATGGAGCACAAGCAGCAAAAGTGGTGTATGAATGGTGCATATCTGATTAGGAAAAAAAGATGGCACAAATCATGTATTAAAATTATAGAAGTAGCAAATAAACTGTACCATGCAAATTTAAGCTAATCAAAGATGATCAAACCCTATAAAGAATGCATAAATTAATCATCAAAGGAAAAAATGTAAAGCTGGTGATCATTTCTGGTCCAGCAAAAATGAATTACGCACATCAGAAATTTAGGGTTAACATTGTAGCACATATTATTAGTAACCTGATCGGGAAAATCGGCCGACCACAAGAAGGAATTCATGAGAATAACCGTTGATGTTTGGCATCAAAATAGTATGACCATCAACACTAAACAACTTTTAGTTAGTAGTTGTAGACAAGTTTAAATTCACCTTTAGGATGAGGAGCTACATTCCATTGATATTTTAACTTGACTGCTCCTACTTAGTGTTTTAAAAGGCAATGCGCTTGACCCTTTATAAGGTGAAGCATAAGCGATGGGGATCATGATTACAGTTCCACACTTAAATATAGGCGTAGGAACAAGAAGATAGAAAATTAATTAAGTTAGGGATTTGTTTATTTGGGAATTTATTTTATTTTGCTTAATTTTGGAAAATTTACGTAATTAGTGGGATTTTATCTACTTTCCTTGTACGCTTTGAACACCCTAGAAATATTTGGGGTAATATTTCTTTGAGTTAACTTATGACAATGAATTTACTACATAATATTTAGAATTCCTTCAAGAAAATTGTTTCTTCAGTACTATGTGTTTCCTTTGTACTACACCCTATGAAGCACAGACACTCTACTTTGGCTCACGTGTCGGTGTCAAACACCGACGCTCTCAGATACTTCCCGGACACGTGTACGGACACTTGAATCATAAATGTTGATGATTAAATGCAAATTTTACTTACTTTTTATTTATCTTAATAATGTTTTTTAAATTTGTGTGTTTCTATGCCAATTTTAATTGTAATAACATTAGATTTTTATTATATAGTCGTATCAAAAATATAAAAAACTTATATATATTCAACGTGTCCCTAACGTGTCTGTGTCCTACTTTTTTTTAGAAATAATGTGTCTGCATGTCCATGTCATGTTGTATCTGTGTCCCGTGTCTGTATCTGTGCTTCTTAGACTACACCAAATTGTTATCAGAAAAAACTTCAATCCACTCTTTAGAGCCTAAATTTGATTTACTTTTCATAGCTTATTTGAAAAAAATGATTAAATATACTATTCATCATCATTGTTTGTCCCACATCTGCCACCATCACCAAGCTTCCGTCATAGTCACGCATCGTTGTCCTTTTTTGCAAATCGCTTCCGCCATTATTGACAGCACTGTGTGGGCTTTACCATCACGATCGTTGATTATCATCATTGACATTGTTTCTCGCCAGAATATAGTTGCAACCATTGTCGTCATCAAGTTTCATCATTGTCGTCACAGTCATTGACCACCATCGCATCATCAACCAGCTCGCCATCGACACAATTCATCATCTCATCAGCTGTCATGAAACTTCAACATCATCATCTTGTCGTTACCACACAGTTGTTGCAATCTTCCAACAGCATCAAAATTTACCAGTAATGTCCGCCATCCTCCTCGTCATCAAACCGCCCCTTGCCACCACTGTCTTCTCTTACGCAGCATTGTGAAAGGGTTTCAACCATGGTATTATATATCGGCCGATATGTAACAGATTTTCAAGGTACCAAGATTGATACACACCGATAAATCAAATTGGAAAAAATTCACGGCTATAACGCCCATTACGGAATGGTAATGGCCATAACGGCTGTTACAAACAGCAACAGTAAACAAGCAGTCAATAGTGAAAGAAAAATGTAGATTCTTTGCAGATTCAGACAGAATATGAGACAGAGATGAAAAAAGATAAGAGATTCTTAGAATAGAGACAGATATATTGACTGAAGTAACTGAAAATCTGAATTTGAAGTGAAAGAAAGCAAAGAAAAGTCTGAAACTGAAGTGAAGTTTGAGCTGACCTATTCGGCTACTCTGTGTCTCTTCTAGCTTGAAGAACTTTTCCTTTATTCTCTCATTTAACCTTTCGATAAGCTTTCGAAGACACCGATCGTTGAAAAAAAGTGCTTGCTCCAGTAAAACTTCCTATCTAGACTTGTACAATGTCTTATCAAGCCAAAGGTATGTAAAATCTTCTCCGTTCTTCCTTTCTGTTTTTTTTCTTTCCTTCCCTGGTGTTCATCAGCAATCGATGGCAGCAATTGTCAGTTGGCGAGAACTGGGAATGGATTGGGGAGACAATAGGAGAGGCGGGTTGGGGGAGGAGTCACAAATTGCAACTCACCTTTTTTTTCCCTTTTGGTCTTTGTTTTGTGCAAGAGTCCAGGACTTTCTAGGTCCTTATCTTTTTTTTTCTCCTTCTTTCTTTGTTGCGCAGGTTCTCTATTCTTGAATAGGCCTTTTTTTAAATTTTCCTTCTCTTTTTACCATTTGGATTTCACGCATTGGGTTTCGGATTTTTTTCCCTTATTGCATGGTTGGCTGGAATCGAGAAGCTCCAAGTGTGGATTTGTTTTTTGGGTAAATTGCACTGACCTCCAATGAGGTTTCTGACAATTACACTGACCTCTCCTAAGATTTCTGAAATTACATTAACCTCCCCGACTTTTTCTAGCAAACTACAATTACCCCCCTCCAGTCAAATTTTTCTTCAAAATCGCCCTTCCATGGTTTTTTTTGCATTTTTTCAATTTTGACCCATTTTTTCAAACTTTTAAAGATTTTTTTATTTTATATAACAATAAATTTAAGGTAAATAACTTATATTGATTTTATATAAAACAAATTAAGGTTTTAATCAATATTTATTTGAAAATGAAAAAAATAAAAAAAATGTCAAAATTTTAAAAAATTTAAAAAAAAAAAAACATGGAAGGGTAGTTTCATCATTTTAAAGAAAAAATTTGATTGGAGGGAGATAATTGTAGTTTGTTAGAAAAAGTTGGGGAGGTCAGTGAAATTTCAGAAACAACAGGGGAGGTCAGTGTAATTTACCCTTTTTTGTTTGTTTTTAAATTATGTTTTATGATTTTTTTTTCCTAAAAATCTACCTGTTTATTGTCACTTCTTTTCCTCTTTTTAAATTTATTAGCAACAAACTCAATTTTAAAACAAAATTACCTATCAAAAGAATTTAAAAAAAAATTATTGACAAATAATTAGTAACTAATAATTATTGACTAACAAAAAAATGCAGCATATTAATGACTAAACAACAAATTAAGTCATTAATTTAAATTTAGTAACAAAAAAAGATAATTTAATTAGTAAGAAGTACTATTGATGTAATAGTTAGTAATTAGTAGTTATTAGCTAAATAAAATTAATACATAATATTGACTAAAAAAATTAAAAATTTGTAATGTTTAATTTATTTATTAACAATAAAATTATTAAATTCGCGCCTTTTTTATTTTGTTTTTTTTTTTTTTAATTTATATGTTGTTTTTGTTATTCAATATGTTATTTTTTTGGCTAGATGACATGTTAGGTCTTTTGGCTAGTGCAAAGAGTTTTTCCAAGAATGACCTATGAAGTGGATATCAGCAAATTTGTATTAAGCCGGGAGATTGAGTGGAAAACCAATTTTAAGACCCAGATGAATTATATGAGTGGTGTGTTATGTCATTTGTTTTTGTCTAATGCCCCTAACACTTTCATGAGGGTTATGACTCAAGTTTTATGTCCTTCCATTGGGAAATTCTAGTCTAATTTGATGATATCTTAATCTATAGTGGTCTTAGGAAGAACACATGATTCACCTGCATCTTGTTTTCGAGACTCTTAGGGTTAAGAATTTGTGTGTTAATCTTAAGAAATATTCATTCTTACGGTCACAGGTGCTCTTCTTAGGAATTATTATTTTGAGGTTCGTAGTTTCCATAGGATTACCACCTTTTATGGTAGATTTATTATGGGGTTTCGCTCCATTATGGCTCCCATCACTTATTGCGGGAAGAAACAAGAGTTTCAATGGAGTCTAGTTGCTTCTATAGCCTTTTAAGAAATCGAGCACAAAAAGACTATGGCACCTATTTTGAGTCACCTAGATTTTTCTAAGGTTTTTGAGGCCTTGTGATACTTCTAGTGTTGGGATTGGAGGAGTTTTGAGTCAAGAGGATCATCTGGTTGCATACTTCAGCGAGAAACTCAATGATGCTGAAGGGCTAGCCCGGTGCACGAGGCTCTTGCCACTACAGGATTTGGGAAGGGTTAGATATATGCAACCTTATCCCACGAGCAGAGAGGTTGTTTCCGCGACTCAAACCTGTGAGGCCGTGACCTCCGTGTCACAATGAAGCAACGTTATCGTTGTGCTAAGGCTCGCCCTCGAGAAACTAAATGATGCTAAACAAAGATATTTCACTTATGATAAAGAAGTCTATGCTTTAGTGCAATCCCTTCGTCATCGGTAGTATTATCTACAGCCCTGGAGTGTTTTGTATTTTGACCACCACACACTTGGATATCTTCACTCCCAAAGGAAATTCAATGCTAGGCATGCTAAGTGGGTTAAGTTCCTAGAGGAGTACACGGTTATTATTAATCATTGTTCTAGTGTTGAAGACAAACCGGTTGATGCCCTTAGTCGTGTTGTTGCTACTTTGCAGACCAAAAGTGTTAATGTCATTGGCTTTGACTAATTAAAAATGAGTATTTTACTTGTCCTGAGTTTGGTGTCATTTACCAGGAATTTAGGGATGGTAAGTGTCGAGAATTTCTTATTTTGTGATTAGGGATGGGTATTTGTTTTAGGGGTTCCAAAACAATGCATCATTTCATCACAATTCGCTTTGATATTTCTTAGTTTGGCGGAATTGCATGCGGGAGGTTTAGCACGACACTTTGGTTGCGATAAGATCACTACTCTAATTGAGGAAATAATTATATTTTAGTTGTGATTGATAGGTTCTCTAAGATGGCTCACTTCATCCCATGTAGTAAAGCCTTTGATGCCTCTCATGTGGCTAAGTTATCCTTTTGAGAAGTTGTCAGACTTCATCAGTTGCCGCCTTTTATTGTGTCTAACAGAGATGTCAAATTCGTTAGTTAGTTTTGGAAGACACTCAAGTTTAGCACTTCATCCCCAAACTGATGGCACATTGAAGTTGTAAATCATAGTTTAGGGGTGCTTAGGTGTTTTTTGGGCAAGAAATAGGGAATTGGGATTTATTGTTGCCTACAGCAGAGTTTACTTATAACAACTCAATTAATTGGTCCACTCGTAAAACCCCTATTGAGATTGTTCATCGTATTTCGCCTCACTAGCCAATTAACCTTCTTCCTTTGCCACCTGATTCCCGTCGTTCTAAATCTGCAGAATTCTTTCCCAATATATTCATAATTTGCATGCCAATCTTCGACGTAAGATTGCTTTTCAGTGATCAAAATTATTAACTTGCACATGATGTTCAACCAGGAATTTAATAAGGGTGACTATGTTATTATTCACATTCGTCCTAAACATTATCCTAACAATTATTTAAGAAATTGCATGTCACAGGCTCTTTTCGTGTCAATCGTAAGCTTAAACCTAATGTTTATTTACTTGACTTGCCTAGAAATATGAATATCAGTCTAGTTTGCAATGTGGAGGATCTGTTTCTTTACCGGAGTACTTTTGAGCCTCCCTTGTTGCCTTCAGCTATCTCTGCAAGTTGCAGTGCTTCTACGTCAGCCCTAGTTCCAAGGCTCATTTCAACAACCACAGATGGATCATATTGAGGATGTGTTAGACAACAAGGTGAATGGTTCGCCTGATGGTGGATATCAGCGCTACCTGGTCAAAGGGAGAGACCGTCCTATTTTTTATGCTACTTGAATTACAAAGGAGGAGTTCCGCCACCTTGACCCAAATCTTTTTGGAGAGCTACCATCTTCATAACTCATTGGAGTCGAGTTTTTTTTTCCGCCAGGGAGAATTGATGGGGAACATGATAGTCCTGAATTAGAGTTCCACACCTACTATAGGCATAACCACAAGAAGACCAGGAATTAATTAATTTAGTGAATTATTTATTTGGAAATTTATTTTATTTTGCATAATTTTAGAAAATTTTCATAATTACTAGGATTTTATTTACTCGTGTGTTTTGGACACCCAATAAATAGTTGGGGTGATATTTCTTTAAGTTAGCTTTTGACATTGAATTAACTACATAATATTGAGAATTCCTTTGAGAAATAGGACCAATTCATGCAGTTTTGAACGTTAGGGGTTGCAAGACCGTTCTTCTCTTGAAAAGATATTTGGAATGTTAAAGTTTCTTCCAAAATATATTTTTTGGTTTAGTTTTTGGTGATACATATCAAGAGGAACCATTCGAAAGTATAAACCATTTATTTCTTCATTGCTTGATTACTAGGGATATGTGGTGCTTATTTTTCTCAATTTTTGAAGTGAATTATTATGCCTAGAGAAATGGGGCAACTCATGGGTAGTGGGGCAAGGAGTTGCACTAGTAGGCGTACCACAAATTAAAGAAGATTCTTATTGGAATTCTCCTCATTTTTGGATCTCTTAGAGATTCCCATATTTCTTTTTTCTTTTGTCAATTTTAGTAGTGATTTGGCTATACAATCAGGGTTTATCTTTGATTGAGATATACATAATCTGTACAAGGGTCGCACCTCCTCTTGACTCCTTCAAAATATAATACATATAAGGCCATTACCTGATATTGGTCCCTCTAGTGCAAGGTGTTGGCGGTCATAGCTTAGTGCAATGATAAAATGCTTAGGCAATCAAGCGTGCAAACGCAAAATCCAAAGTAGATGGTTGACCATCTCTTACTCCATAGCTTGATGGCTAACGATGCTTGGAGTCTTTGTTCTTCCTTTTTGGTTGTTCGTGGAGTAAGAAGCACGAACACAGATACGAGACATGGATACGAGACGACACGGACACGTAAACACGACATTTCTCAAAAAAGTAGGACACGAATATGTCAAGAGCACATTGAAATTTTTTTTTTTTTTATATTTTCTATATGACCATATAATAAAAACCTAACATTATTTTAATTAAAATTGGCAAAAAACACATAAATCACAAAAATATTATTAAGATATTAAAATAACAAAGTCATTAAATAAAAATTTAAGAACTTCATTTAATCAACATCAATAATTCAAGTTCCAAAACAAAATTATTAACTACTACATAAAACATATATGTATATATATAACCAAAGACTAAAACAAAGGAAAAGGGGATAAGAGGAGAAAGGGAGGGGAAAAATCCACACACAGAAAAAAAAAATGCATCCATAACGTGTCCGGAACATATCTAAAACTTAGGAAAAATAAAAAAAATCGGACACTCTTTCGCGTGTCCGAGAGTGTCGGTGTCCAACATAGACACGTGATTGTTCATAGTTCGTGGATAATACCTACTACACTTAAGGACCTTCTTGTAGGTTGTAAAGGGGGAAAGGTCAGAAGGGATGTGAGGAAGGCGTGAAGGATGGCTCCGCTTTGTCTTCTTTGGTGCTTATAGAGAGAGGAATCAAAGAGTTTTTTAGCAGGGAAGAATTATCCCCTTGTAAACTTAAAATTAGTTTTTTGAAAATATTTTACTGTCAGATACAAGAAGTTTATTCCATGTATGTAGATTTTTTTGAAGTTAAGGTTTTAATGTATTTCTCTCCTTTGTATATGGGTTTTTGCCCTCCTCAGGCAATTTTTTAAAACAATACTAATACTTATAAAAAAAAAGGGGGGGAGATTTTCTTGGTATTAAACTAACGAATCATACTCGAAAACTTTGGAAAAGAGTGCTGAGTAACAACAATGACTTGAAACTACATGATTGGGAAAACTTCGGGCTAAAGAAGATAATAAATAGAAGTTATCTACTTATTAAGGAAACTACAAAATGGTGAGAAGAGAAGAAATATCTTCACATGGATTTAGATTACCAATAAATGGATTGACGCGACATATTTAAAATGAAATTCCATGTCACATGTAATTTGTTGGTGATATTATCCTAATTCAGGAAACAAATTGAGAAGCTCCAAAAACAAGAAGGAAAAGGTAAACTCAAACTAAATTTGAATAATATGGAATGCAAACTAAGCAAATCTAAGAATATAATGACGTAGCGGAAGCTTGTGAAGAAATAGGACACCGCCTGTTTCTTGGAAAATCGTCCGAATCCACGAACAAAGGTAACACACTCGAATCCACGAGTACAAAAAATAAGATCTCAGAAAGGAAATATTTTTATTGAATCAAAAGTTAACCTTACAATGAAAAGAACAACCTTTATATAGATAGCAAACCCTAATTCGACTAGGACTAGGAAAGCAATAATTAAAATAAGGAAAAATACGAAAAATTCAAAAAATAGAAATATTCTAATTAAAAGCGTAAATCAAAAACCCTAAACTTAAACAGTAGTCTATCAGAAGGACAACTTCAAACGTCAACTATAGCCACCCATAATTAAGTCGCGCATTGTTACTATAAATAGCAAAAAATACGAAAACGCGCTTCTGAAGTCCAAAACCAAAGAATTTGCCCGAAAAATGGCATAGGTCATCGCAAAGCAACAAGTATTGATCCGCACATAAATTCCAAGCCACCCACCGAATTTCACGCAATTCTAACCACATTGACGTTGCACGCAATCCCGTGCTAGGAATTCTTCTGCAATCTGTTCTACATTAGTCTCTCCTGCTTGAAAAGAACTCAACCTCGAGTTAGGTAATTGAGAAGACGACACATCAGGAGGATGATATTCAAACAAATCAGCAACATTGAAAGGAAAAGAAATGGCCATATCTACAGGAAGGTCCACAACATAGGCATTATCATTAATTTTTTTCAGAATCTGAAAATGACCATATTTCTTGTCTTTCAGCTTGTTGTACGTGCCTACTAGCACCTGCCCCTTGCACAAATAAACCATCACTAGATCCCCCTCTTGAAAGACGTGAGCCATTCTTTTTTTATCAGCAGCGGTCTTGTATTTAGCATTAAATTCCTCCAAGTTTTTCCGCACCTTTTCTTGAATAGGCTTGATGCAATCCGCCATATTTTCTGCTGTAATACTCAAACCACGAAGCTTTGGCAGAGGAACCAAGTCTAAAGCATGGTGTGGAGGACAGCAATAAACAATTTGGAATGGGGTCTTCCCAGTAGAACAATTCAGCATACTATTATAAGCAAACTCAGCCTGTGCAAGAGCAATATCCCACTGCTTTGGTTTCTCTCCAGAAATGCAGCGAATTAAATTCCCAAGAGTGCGGTTCACCACTTCCGTTTGACCATCGGACTGAGGATGACTTGTGCTACTGAAATTCAAGGATGTGTCAAACCGCCTCCATAAGGTCCGCCAAAAATGACTCAAGAATTTGGTGTCCCTATCTGAAGTGATGGATTTGGGAACCCCATGCAAACGAGCAACCTCTTTGAAAAATAAATTGGCCACGTGCACTGCATCTGAGGTCTTTTTGCAAGCAATAAAGTGAGCCATTTTGAGTACCGATCAACCACTACAAATGCAGAATCAAATCCGCGTTAGGTTCTCGGAAGGCCCAAGACAAAGTCCATGGATAGGTCCTCCCAAGGTGATGCTGGAATAGGCAAAGGCATGTACAGACCCGTATTTTGAGATAGGCCTTTGGCAGCCTGACAAATGGGGCATCTTTTAACATGGCTGCCAACGTCTCGTTTCAGTTGGGGCCAGTAATACCTCTCCTCGGCAAGAGCTACTGTTTTGTCACGTCCCAAGTGTCCGCCCAAGCCTCCACCATGTAATTCCTGAATTATCTGATCTCTTAGTGAACTCTTCGGAATGCACAATTGGTTGCCTCGAAACAGATAGCCCTCTTGAATATGCATTCCATCAACGGAAAGACCGGATTGACATTTTGCCAAAATGTCCTGAAAATCTTCATCATCTGCATACAACTCCTTCAAACAATCAAACCCAACTACCTCAGTCCGCAATGTGACTAGCAACCACACCCTCCTGCTTAGAGCATCAGCTACCCGGTTTAATTGACCGACCTTTTTTTTTTATAAGTAAAGAGTATATATTAAGAAGGCCTAAAAGGGCAAAAGGGCAGAAACCCAAGAAGGATTACATCGGCCTTAAAGATCCTAAAAAGTCAACAAAAGAAGTAACATTTACAGGAAAAGCCTCTTTGGCCCAAAAAAATAGCAAACGCAAAAAAACATCTTTAAGGAATGGAGTAGAAAGTTCTCGATCCTTAAAGACGCAATTGTTTCTTTCTTTCCACAGACACCACAAAAGACAGATAGGGGTTAATCTCCGAATTCTCTTAATTTCTTTCGAAAGGATGCACCCTTCCCAAGCTAAAAGAAGATCTTTGACAGAATGTGGCATGACCCACGTGACTCCAAAAATGGTGAGAACGAGGTTCCAGCAGCTCCAAGGAACATAACAGTGTATGAGGGTGTGATCCACTTTTTCTTCATCATTCTTGCAAAAATAACATCTAGTAGCCATCAAGAATCCCCTCCTCATCATATTTTCCGCGGTTAAAATGGCCTTCCAAGAAGCTTCCCAAGCGAAGAAGGAGGCTTTGAGGGGGGGCTTTGAATGCCAAGTGAGCTTCCAAGGAAAGAGAGTGTTTTCAGAAGGAAACAAACTCTTGTAAAAGGAGCTCACCGAGAAAGATGGCTTTTCCGGCCTCCATAACCATTTATCTTCTCTTCCTTCCACTACCCGGAAATTATTGATATGGCTAAGAAAAGAGCCCACTTCCTCAAGCTCCCAATCAAAAAAATCTCTTCTAAAAGAAGGAGACCAAACAAGCCTATTCCCAGTGCGAACAACATACTCACTAACCCGAGCCGACTTGTTTGTAGCCAAACTGTAAAGCCTTGGGAATTTCATCTTCAGAGATGTATCCCCATTCCACATATCGTCCCAAAAATTCACCCTGTCCCCCGTCCCAATGACAAACCGACATCGATCCTTAAAAGGACTCCAATCTCTTCTGATGTAACCCCAAAGCCCACAACCCATCGACCCTTCAACGCTGCCCGAACACCAGCCCCCAGACTCTCTCCCATACTTAGCCACAATAATCTCCTTCCATAACTCCTTGTCACTATCACCAAACTTCCATAACCATTTCCCTAGGAGAGCTGTATTGAAGATTCTCAAGTCTTTCACCCCTAAGCCCCCTAGAGACTGAGGTTTCTTGATTTTATCCCATGCCACCAAGTGAATTTTCTTGCAATCACCCTCATGGCCCCAAAGAAAGTCTCTTTGAATTTTCTCCAATCTACTACTCACTGTTTTCGGGATCGGGAAAAGAGACATGAAATAGGTGGGAAGATTGGCCAAAGAGCTTTTCAGAAGAGTGAGCCTGCCTCCTTTAGAGAGAAGCTGACCTTTCCATCCTGAAAGTTTACTATGAAACCTCTCCACCACCGGATCCCAAATCCCAATGGATCTCGCACTAGCTCCCAAAGGAAGACCTAGGTAAAAAGAGGGAAAGCATCCCACTTTGCAGCCTAAGGTGCTGGCCAGAAGACCCAACCCCTGTAATGCCCCAACCGGATAAATGCAGCTCTTAGCCAAGTTGATCTTTAGCCCTGAAACCGCTTCAAAACACACAAGAGTGCATCGGATAAAGCGGAGCTGGTGAACTATGGGATCACAGAAGATGATGGTATCGTCGGCAAACAACAGATGTGCGACCACAATGCCATCACTCCTGCATGCCCCCCCCTGAAAACCTTTGATAAGGCCAACCTCCTCGGCCCTGCACATGAAGCGGCTCAAAGCCTCCATAGCGATCACAAAGAGAATGGAGGATATGGGATCCCCTTGTCTCAACCCTCTAGACGAACGAAAAAAGCCTACGGGGGATCCGTTGACGAGGACCGAAAAAGAAACAGTGGAAATACACGTCAGGATCCACCTCCTCCACATGTCCCCAAAACCCATCTTGGCTAACATAACTAACAAGAATCTCCAGTTAACATGATCGAAAGCCTTCTCAATATCCAGCTTACAGACCAGCCCTTTCCTTTTTTGCTTAAGTCTAGAGTCAATACATTCATTAGCAATGAGAGCCGCATCCAAAATTTGTCTCCCCTCCACAAAAGCGTTTTGGCTAGGCGATTCAAAGTGAACGTGAAGCGTTGGATAAAAGAAATCCAGCAGGCATGCATTCGGTTGACACTATTCTGGTTATTGATAAATTTCAGCGCTTGGTGGTCGTTGAATAAGACAAACTCCCTCTGCACCAAATAATGTTCCCAAACCTTCAAGGCGCGAAAAACCGTATACAATTTCAGCTCATAAGTAGACCACTTCTGGCGAGCTTCACTGAGCTTCTCGATGTAAAATGCAATCGGTCTGCCTTCTTGAGAAAGCACAGCACCAATGCCAACAATAGAGGCATCGCACTCTACCTAAAACAGCTTGTCAAAATCTGGCAGTGCTAAAACTGGGGCAGATGATAATTTCTCCTTGATCAGTGCAAAACTTTGTTCTGCTTCCTCTCCCCAATGGAATTTCCCCTTTTTCATGCATTCAGTAATTGGCGCGACTATCCTGCTAAAATCTCTGACAAACTGCCTGTTAAACGTTGCCAGACCATGAAAACTACGAACCTCGCCCACTGTTTGCGGAGTTGGCCACTCCCGAATGGCACGAATCTTTTCTTCACCATCTTTAATCCCATTAGCACTTACCACAAAGCCCAAAAATAGCAAACTACTAGTCATAAAGCTGCACTTCTTTAAATTAACATACAGCTTATTTTGCTGCAAAACTGTAAGTACTTCTCTCAAGTGCGCAAGATGGTCAGATTCATTTTGGCTATATATCAATATATCATCAAAGTACACCACAACAAATTTTCCAGTAAATGGTTTCAATACCTGGTTCATGAGTCGCATGAAAGTACTGGGCGCATTGGTGAGTCCAAACGGCATCACTAACCATTCGTACAACCCTTCCTTGGTCTTGAAAGCAGTCTTCCATTCATCTCCAGGCTTGATCCGAATCTGATGGTACCCGCTCCATAAGTCAATTTTCGAAAAGACTTTGGATCTAGCCAGCATGTCTAGCATATATTCCAATCGAGGAATAGGGAACCTATATTTGATGGTGATCTTGTTGATTGCCCGGCTGTCGATGCACATGCGCCAACTGCCATCCCTCTTTGGAACTAACAAGGCTGGTACCGCACAAGGGCTCATACTCTCCTGCACCAATCCCTTCTTGATTAGTTCTTCCACCTGCTCTTGTAGAATCTGACTTTCCTTGGGACTCATCCGATAATGTGGATGATTAGGCAAACTGGCTCCTGGTGTGAGATCAATCTGATGTTGTATGTCTCGCATAGGAGGTAACCCATCCGGTAGCTCTGACAGTATAATTTCTTGAAAATCCTCCAACAAAGGTTTAAGTGCGGATAGAATCTCCATAGAATCCTTGCCAACTTCTCCCCCAACTACCACAACAAAAATCTCTCCAGATTCCTTAGTTTCTTCTATGAACTCGCCCCCATCCACAAGAAATACTGACTTGCCCTTTGACTTTGGTTCAACAATTGCAAATTCCTCTTTTATGGGTCCCAAAACGATCTTTAGCCCCCCTCTTCATGAAAACATATACGTTATCACGGCCCCTGTACGTAGCATCCACATCAAACTGCCAAGGTCGTCCCAAAATCATATGGCAAGCATCCATCTCCACCACGTCACACACAACCTCATCTGCATAATTCTTCCCAATTGAAAATTTAATGCAGCAGATTTCAGTTACCTTCAGTTCAGCACCCCGTTTTATCTAGCCAATCTTACACGGTGAAGGGTGTTTCTCAATCTGCAAGCCCAACTTGGTAACCATTGTTTTCAACACTATATTTTCACTACTGCCATTATCAATAATGACATCACAAACCTTTTTGTTCACAGTACATCTGATTCGGAATATATTATGCCGCTGAGATGGTTCTTTCCGCTTTGGTGCTACCAGAAGTCGCTGAACCACCAGAGAGCGTGAAAGCAGCTCTCCTTCGTCACCACCCGTTACCTCCTCCCCTTGATAAGTGTAGGGCGCTTCATTCTCGTCCTCCTCTATCTCGAATTTGCCATGTTCTTCTGGCTCCACTAAGTTAACGGTACCCCTTTTATGACACTCGTTGGAACGGTGCCCTGGTTGTCCGCATCTATAGCACTTATCGGACCCCGGACGAGCATAAGGGTTACGTGGTGCCACTTCTAGTGGAACAGTGTTGGCTGGCTTTGAAGGACTGGCTGGCTTTGAAGGACCCCCACTGCTACCTGTCTCGCGAGTGGTGTTAGACAAAGGTGGCTAAATATTTGAGGCTTTTCCTTTATTTACTGCAGCACGAGTAGAATCAACGGAATTTCATGCTACGACCGCCACCTTTGATCTATCCAATTGAGTTTCTGCCTTGATAGCCAATGCAACGGCTTCAGTTAAGGTATAAACTGTTTGCATCGCAACTCGATTCTGTATAGCCCAATGCAGCCCCCCAACAAACCTAGCAACTTGTTGCGCATCTGTTTCCAGTAGGTTATTACGCGACGACAACCTATGGAATTCCTCTAGGTAAGCCTCGACTGTTCTACTCCCCTGCCTACAATTCTGATATTGTTGAAACAGAATCTGCTCATAATCTGGAGGCAAATACCTTGATCGTAACAGTCGCCTTATCTTAGCCCATGTCCGAACCATCCCCTTTCCTTGTCACATCCGTGTAATTTGCAACTGCTCCGACCAAGCAGAAGCTCCCCCCAATAATCTGTACACGACTAATTTCACCTTTTTATCTTCAGGAATATCCATATAATCGAAAAATCTCTCAACTAATACTAGCCAATCAAGAAACCCCTCGATCTGAAGTTGACCATTAAAACTGGGCAGGTCCATCTTCATACAAAAGGTCTGTTGGTCCTACTCCCCTTGGTAACCCCTCCGATTATTCTGGAATATGGCTTCAGCATCTTCCTCATTCTCACTCAAGTTATCCTCGTAGGCTAGCTGCCTACGTGGAATCTCTGGATGGCGTTCACGCACAACTTCAGCCCTCTCTCGATACGGTTGACGACCCATAGGATCGTCGCCCCGCTGATTATTCCCTACCGTCATCCTAGCAAAAGCTGCTTGGATTTCACGTTGTGCCTGCTGGGTCTCACGCTGGAAAGTTCTGAATTCAGCCCTTGTAACCATATCTCCCTCACGGTCACCGCCGTCAAGGATTTCGCTTTCGTTCCGTGCGTTCGCCATCTGAACAGGATTAAGCCTGCTTTAATACCAACTGACGTAGCGGAAGCTTGTGAAGAAATAGGACACCGCCTGTTTCTTGAAAAATTGTCCGAATCCACGAACAAAGGTAACACACTCGAATCCACGAGCACAGAGAATAAGATCTCAGAAAGAAAATATTTTTATTGAATCAAAAGTTAACTTTATAATGAAAAGAACAACCTTTATATAGGCAGCAAACCCTAATTCAACTAGAACTAGGAAAGCAATAATTAAAATAAAGAAAAATACGAAAAATTCAAAAAATAGAAATATTCTAATTAAAAGCATAAATCAAAAACCCTAAACTTAAACAGTAGTCTACCAGAAGGACAACTCCAAACGTCAACTGTAGCCACCCATAATTAAGTCGCGCATTGTTACCATAAATAGCAAAAAAATACGAAAACGTGCTTCTAAGGCCCAAAACGAAGGAATTTGCCCGAAAAACGGCATAGGTCATCGCAAAGCAATGAGTATTGATCAGCACATCGATTCCAGGCCACCCAACGAATTTCACGAAATTCTAATCACGTTCACGTTGACGTTGCACGCAATCCTGTGCTAGAAATTCTGCTGCACTAGGAATTCTTCTACAATCTGTTCTACATCATATAAATGAAGAGCTAGTGAAGAACGAGGTACAAGATAATACCAAGGCCCTAAAAACAAGATGGTAAAAGAAAAAGTAAGACTAAATGAATAACATAAAATGTAACTCAAGCAAATCAGGAAATACATCACTATGGTATCTTGATAACAATTAATTTTTTTATGATGAGGTTATCCGAACCTCTTAGAGCATCTGATTAAGTCCCTTAGGTAGTTAGGTGCCCGACCATATTAATAGTATGCCCTTAAAGCCAATAATTGAAAAGTGTTTTAGTAAAATATTATGCTTGTAAATAGTCTCACATTATTTAAAAGTTTATTTACACTATTTATATTGTTATTTATTTACATGAATCAGTCTGGAGCAGGAGCAACTTCTACAGAAAATTCAAGCTAAAGTAACTAAACTCAAGCACTTAAACAAGTACATAATTGAAGTTGAGAAATTGGAGACCTTATACTTCTCATTACTTTATTCTTAAATATGTAACAAGTCAGCATTACTAGCTGCGCTTTAGTAATCTGGATAGACTACCACGTCATGTTTGGTTTTGAAAATCGTGACTCAACTCAAGTCCCTAGTATAGATATACTAAAATAGACATGAGGGTACTTGTTAAAGACCAAGTACACTAAAAATGACTAATTGTGAAAAACACCCATATGGAGCTTTACTTGTCAATGGAGTGTTCTAATTACAGTTGTGCAAATAATGCTTAAACCTGAGACATCATGGTTTTCTTATGTCTCAATTATTATACTTTTAACACTACATTGTCTTAATGTTCCTATCAAGGAGTTAAAACATGTATTATTGGGGGTAATGATTTACACATAGAGATGTGTAAATGTACTACACAGGATCCGTTGCTCTCGAGTAAAGAAAGAAAATTTCCTATATGATCTTCTAAGATATAACTCAAGAAGTTTCTTGGTCAAGGCAGAGTCAGAATTAAAGAGTTTTCAATTTCACCAATTGGAATTTATATCTAAATTGAACATGTATGATTAAGTTAAGATTCTAACAGTACTCCTTCAAGGATAAGAGAACTCCTTCAAGGCTGGCAGATCTCCCGCATGCCAAAGCATCAAAGAAGGGTGTGGAATATGGTCCCCCTTAGCTTATTTTGGTGTATATGGAAGGAACGGAACAACAGATTTTTTGAAGGCATAGAGGAAGCTGTTTTTGTATTAAATCTAAGTTTCTGCATAGTCTCTTTTTTTGGGCTGCCAAAGACTCCCCGGTAGATAGTCATAGTGTTATAGATTTTTTAGAGTTCTTAAGGCTTCAAACTCTTAAGCCTTTCTGTGTTATTTTGGGTTCGCCCCACCTTGGGCACTTTTATATACCATTACTTGTCAAAAAAAAAAAAAACAGTACATCCATACTCAAATGACTTAATTGGGACATTATATGATGGAATGATTTAATTGCATTGTAAATGTTAACAAAAAGGTTCACAACCAACTTCCTACTATCTAGGGTTAGTCATGACATGATACTAGGTGTCACACATGACTACTAGAAGCCCAGAAAATAATTGAATATTTATTTATTATTTTCAATTAAAGGAGAACTAGAAGAGTTCAATTTAAGTTAAATTAGAAAAAGTTCTAATTCGTAATACTTTTTAAGCATTAACTCCTACAACCAGATTAATATGAACCTCAAGGGTCACACACAAAAGGGTAATGTGTAATTTGAATAAGTAAAAGGGGCTTAATTGTCATAAAGAGTTAATAGTGGCAGTTTTGTAATTTAGCCAAAACCTAGCATGACTAGGCTAAGGATTGGCTTTGTTTTAAATTGGTAATTAAGGGTCAAGAGATCGAAGAAAATTTTTAAAATTTTGGGAGGTTCTTCAAGTTCAGGATGCACTCGTGTGGATAAACTTAGAGATCGAACGATTGTGTAGTTGTTGTAAATCGGATTCAAGGTTTTCAAAATGCACACTATAAGGGTAACTATTATCTAACCTTCTTGTAGCATCAATTTATAGCTTGATCATGGGTTAAATGAATTAATTAGTTTAAATTTTTAATTCCGTTGTGCAAAGGTTACATGATGATTTTTTACAGACCCACCCCACCAGAACCGTGCACAAGGCATCCAGACACCTGGGTCTCTATGAGTAACCCCTTGTGAGTTGTGAGTTGTGAGTTGGGAAGATTCAATCATGTGACCTCCCCCTTGTGAGTGGGGAGCACATGCCATAATTATATTGAAACATGGACAGAGAGAAATTTAAAGAAAGTTTTTAGTAATTTAGTGCACACTGACCTGGTCTTCAGGTGGCAACTCTTTACTGGAAACTGATGGAGGTGCACCATCAGGGACACTAACACAATTTCGGAAGCCAGCTTCTTCCATAGCAAGTTTATCCATCTCACCCTCAACCTAGAGACAAAAATATAAACAAGGTATCAGGGAGAATAAATTTGAAGGAATTATACATAGACAGCAGAATACCAAGGAAGGCAAGCCATCATGAACACAGTACAATGATTATATCACTTGCATCCTTTATATCATCCAGTCCATAGAATATCTTTTCGGTATCACTTTCCTGCAGAATTAGAGTCAAATAGTGACAATGTATTTCAAAGTACTATCAAAATAAATTCATTTTTATTATAAACACTCAAACCAGAAAGGAACTTAACAATAATTCAACACAGGAATTGTCTAGTAAAAGAAAAAAAGTATTTGACAAAAAAAAAATCTTTAGAAGGTTAATGGAGTCATCTATAAAAGAAGAGGAACCACCCTTCAATTAATTTGGTGGAGACATCTTCTCCTAGAAATCCCTCTGATCAGGATATCATTGCCAATGGATTGCTTTCACAGATTTTTGGCACCAATCTAAAGATTTAACCATCCAATCAGGAGACTTCTAAGAAAATGAGATCACCTGGTGGGACTCAGTCTTCAACCCAAGGGTTTAAAAGAGTTAAAGAGGAATCATTGCCAGTGTATCAAACTATTCTTGTGAACCACTTAATTTAAGTATTTATAGTAATATTTATCACAAGAACCTGCCAAAATTTCTTGGCGACATCCCTGTACTTGCAACTCACAAGGGCTCCATTTCGTCGATAAGTAAATGCAATGACAATCTGTCAATAAAAATTGAGCAGTTAGTTAAGGCAAAATCAATCATCATGTTAATACTAAAGCACCCGGAATGAAAAATTTGCCACTTGAAGGGAGTTAGTGTTTGCAGTATTGCATTAAGGAATTAAAGTGCCAGAGAATTTTAGATGGACAGTAGATATCAGTAGTGCAACCCTCCCCCCCCCCAAAAAAAAAAAAAAAACCAGTAGTGCAATACTCAGACCTACCATCTGACATGTCCTTCAGCCAAGTCACCTAGCACAACATATAGAAACAGTGGAATACGCCTAAACCCCCAGTAAGAATTTAAACTCCACCATTTCTAATCAACAAAAAAGAATGCAACTTACAAGTGGCTTGGTTTCTCCAAATGGATCAAGGCAAAAAGGATAACCCAGAAAGGACATGTTAGATAGCAGAGTTCACTTCATGTAGGACTTCTGTAGCAAAGGTGAGACCAGCAAACTTTTACAACTCAACAATTTTGTTCATGAACATGCATGGGGGTAGCCTCATGATTAAACACAAAAAACAGGTAATGGTAGTATTTTCAGAATTTAGAATGATTGTGGACCTGGCCACCATATCTTCTTTGCAAAACAGAATTCCTCTGCAATGTTTCCCCTGATATCATTCTCTCGGCAAAATATCCAAGTAGCTGAAACAACATCATAAGGAAATATTAACCATGTTGATTTAATAATAAAAATGTGATAAGAATTTTACTCAAACTTCAAAGAGAGAAGCCACGTTAAAGAAACTGGAATGAAAGATATATTTAGGTGGATAAAGCTTAGTTCTTTATTCAATTATAAGCATGCAGCACACAGTCATATTGATTAGCCACTTACACAGGAAAAACTTCAAAATTACAACAATCAAACTACCTTAATTTTGGGGCAAAAAACAAAGATCTTCAGCTCGATGTAATATGATTTTCCTATCCATAGTCTTACAAGGCTTTTAAGGATTGGGGCGCACTCCTTAAGATTCGTCTGCATTGCTTTGAGGCAAGGTTCAAATAAAATACTTCAAGGCACAGCATTGTAGTCTAAATCCTAAATCCCAACTCCCAAGTTACCTAAGGTTCACAACCCCTGTTCTAAGGTTCTCATGATACACTGATTCCTCATAACTTCATCTCCAACAAGAGTTCCTACTATTTTATTTTTTTCAAGTAAGAAAGTTTTGCGTCTCATGAGAACCAAATATGGTTGTTTATCACAAAATTGGGACTTCTTTTTTTATTTTAATAACACATTTGGAAATTCTCAAAATTTATTTCCATTTATCAGAAGGTAGAGATCACCCACAAGAATGTTAATGAGAAATTGTATCCATTTTTTTTAATAAGTAAGATATAATGAGAAATTGAAGCCATACACCGTGAGTAGCATCAACCAAAAGGAGGGATAAAGTGGAAATGAGATTCATCAGAGAGCTCAATTGTCAACACTTTCTCAACTCACAGTGGCATAGTATCAACCTCCTAATACCCCTCTCTGAACTACCTTGAACTTAGAAGGGAGGCCGCCTGTTACAGATAATTGGATACCTAGAAAGAAGACACGCTAGAAGTGCCATGTGGCATGTGGTCCCCCTTCTATAGACTGGTAAAGACAAACCCAGTGAAACACGATGAGGTGACAAGGAGACCTGAATCCCACCATGCACAATGGGGGGGCTGCTGCGGTGTCATCTCTCAACTCGTCCCAACTTAAGTCAACAAGTCAACACAATGCAGTAACCCGAAAGGGATCACAGGCACAGTGTAGTGTTTTTAACTACAACATAACCGTGGGGATCACAACAGAGTCCCTGTAGACCACACTATGATCACTAGAGCCATAACATGCCGTGAACTCATATTATGGTTGTGAGAGTCGTAACATAGATCATATTATGCCTGCAATCATCGCCACTTTATCACACCATGACTGCGAGGATTGCTACATTGTGTAAAACCACCCTATGCTGGATCACAACATGCTGTGTGGGGAACATCATGATCGCGGGGATCACAACGTTCCTCGCAGTCATGGAGTGTAAAACCACTATGATTGATGAATCACAACGTGATATGTGAGGCACATCATGATCACAGCGATCACAATGAGGTGTATTAGCCACATTGCACTGTGAACCAGGCTATCACTGAGCATTGCCTGCCTCAAGCTAGCACTGAAGCACTAGGGTACATTCTCAGAGATGATCTCCTTTGCTCATTTTGTTGAGATACTCTATCTAATGAATTTCAAGGCAACCTCATCGAAAATTAAGCCAGGTTTAGCATGGAGACTGCCTTTTTCTCCACCTGACACTTGACCACTTTTTATACGTACATGTGGCATCATTTGAACAACACTTTTATACTTACAAATAATTAATTTACTATCTAACTTCTCACAATGGATTGTGATTACAAAAATCCCTGATCCATTGTCAACTAAATAAAGTTTTCCAATAGCTTCATAGTCTTGTAACTCCAAAATGTGTATACTTGCCAAATTTGGATTAGCCCACAAAAGTTGAAGCACACTTCACCAGTAATATTGTTGATGTCTAAATTTTTGCAATAAAGTTAGTAACATATATGGCAGGTATTTTCATAAATATTCTGCATTTTTGAGCACCTAATAGGAGCTGAGGCACTTTCTTTCCCCTGCAAGAGCATATGGAAGTCAAAGGTTCCCCCAAAGTGGCCTTTTTTGTAGGGTCAGCAAATTGGTGGGCCATTCTCACAATAGATAATTTGAAGAAAAGAGGCTCTAAAACAATGAATAAGTGCCCTACATGGAAAACCAAAGAGGGTTCACCTTTGCATCTTCTTCTATTTTGTCTGGGTTAGCATTAAGCCCGTTCCTTTTGCTTTAGTAATAGATGAGCTGACTAAGCATATACAGGATGATATTCCATGGTGTATGCTTTTTGTTAATGATATTGTTTTAATTGATGAAACTAAAAGAGGGATAAATGATAAATTAGAGAAGTGGAGAGAAGCTATAGAATCAAAAGGATTCAAGATAATGTTTGAATATCTTAAGTGTAATTTCAGTAAAACTAGTAATATAAATGGTGATGGAGTAAAAATTGAAAATTAAAAGTTAATAAGAAGTGAAAATTTTCGTTATCTAGGTTCACTTATTCATCAAGATGGAGAAATTAGAAATGATGTTACTCATAGAATTAAAGCAGCATAGTACTCATAGAATTAAAGCAGCATGGATTAAGTGGAGGAATCCGTTTGGGTATTGTGTGATCGGCATATACCTTTAAAATTGAAAGATAAATTTTCTAAAACAGCTATTAGACCAGTCATGTTGTATGGAACACAATGTTGAACAGTTAAGAAACAACAAATTAATAAGATGAGTGTGGCCAAAATGAAGATGTTAAGATGGATGTGCAGTAAGACAAGAAAATATAGAATTAGGAATGAACATATTCAGGAGATGGTAGGAGTAGCACCTATAGGAGATAAAATGATAGAACATCGGTTAAGGTGGTATGGTCATGTAAAATGAAGAACAATAAATGCACCAATAAGGAATAGCGACATGGTTAATATTGAGGGCCATGCTCGAGCACAAGGGCAAACAAAATTAACTTTAGTTGAGGTAGTTCAAAAAGATATGTTAATATGTGGTCCAACGGAGAGAATGGCTTTAAATAAAGAAGAATGGCGAGATAGGATTCATGTAACCGGCCCCAAATCAATGGGATAAGGCTTTGTTGAGTTGAGTTGAGTTGAGGCTCTAAAACGACGAATAAGTGCCCTACGTGTAAAACCGAAGAGGGGTCACCTTTGCATCTTTTTCTATTTTTCCCGGTGGTTGGCAATTTATAGGCTACCATGTTTGCCCTTTTTGGGGTTATGTCGGGCGTAGTGATCTATTTCCTTAGAAGTTGGTAAGGGTGGTGCAAAAATAGAAGAGCTCGACCGTTATGGCTTTTGGCTCCTCCATGTATCATGTGGTGCATTGGAGGGAATGGTAGTTTTTTATATAGTTAACGCTCCGGTTTATTTTTCCTAAATAGGTGATCATTTAAGATTGATCTCAAATCTTTCGTTCTTAGGAGCTGTTGTAAATGACTGAATCTGTAACTTAATTTAGGCATTAGACTGAGCTTAATTTAGGCATTAAATTGATTGATTGATTGATTGTAAGAACTAATTTATGATAGTTTCCTTATTTACTAGTAAGTTGTGACTATAAATCTTGACCCCCTAGAGAGAATAATACATCTTTTTCATTCTCTAAAATATCTTTGACATGGTATCAAAGCAGGTGTTCTAAATCGTAGCTTCTCTTTCTCGGTCCTCCCCTTCTCGGCCCCTCTCAGCTCCTGCGGCACCTCTCAGCCTCCTCGGCCTAGCCTTTTGTCACCCTCAGTAGAGCCCCTGGGCTCTCTCAGCGCAGCCAGTCTCAGCCAGCTTCTCTCGCTTTCCAAATCTTTGCTCTAGCAACTTCTTTGCCTTATCATAGCTGATAAACTGGACACCAAAGACAACAAAGATTCCTTTTTTTATTGGATCACTAACCAATACAAATTGAAGGGTTCCAATTACCTTCAATGGTCTCATGCCAAGTCGGTTTCTGAAGGTCAAATTCTTATTTCCAAGACAGAGTATGATTCTATTCATCAGCGTGCTAATGCCTCTTTTACTTCGACAGCCAATTTGGTCTCGTTAGGTAACAGGTCTTCATTCTTCTTCCAGTACTCCTTGGTCTTGATTCCGGAGCATCTGATCATATGACAGGTAACTTGTCTCTTCTTTCTAATATTTTTGGTCCTTCTCCCTCCCTTGTCACTATTGCTAATGGGATTAAGGCTTGTGTTTAAGGAATTGGTAGTGTTTGCACTTCTAGACTCACTTTTGCATCTATTTTATACATACCCCAATTTCTTTTCAATTTGTTGTCTATTCGTAAACTTACCCAGTCCTTCAACTGTTCAATGACCTTTTATCCCTCTTATTTTGAATTTCAAGATCTAAAGACGAAGAGGATGATTGGTGGGGCATATGAGAAGAATGGACTCTATTACCTTCAGTCATCTTGTCAATCAACTCTTTCTGCTTTACATTCCGTTGTTTCTCCTTATTAGCAGCACTGTCACCTTGGACACCCGTTTTCCGTAAATTTTCGTCACTTAGTACCTACTTTATCTGATTTTTCTAGTTTTAATTGTGAGACATGTGAACTTAGTAAGCATCATAGAGTTTCGTTTCCTCTACGTGATGACCTCCCTTATTTTCAATCTTTTGCACTAGTTCATTTTGATATTTGGGGACCATCTCGGACCACTATTTTATGTGGTTTTCGATATTTTGTTATTTTTATTGATAATCATTCTCATTTGACATAGGTGTATATGCTTAAAAATTGTTCTCAATTGTTTAATGTTTTTCAATCCTTTTATGTTGAAATTTCTAATAAACTCAATGCCAAATTGTTAGCTTTTCGAATTGATAATGCTCAAGAGTATAAAGATAGTCATTTTAAACAATTTCTCGAGTCCAAATACATTATACACCAAACATCCTATGTCACCACCCCACGACAAAATGGGAGTGCCGAAAGAAAGAACGGTCCCATCCTTGCTATAGCTTGTGCCCTTACAATCCAAATGCATGTTCCCAAGTGTTTTGTGGGGTATGTTGTCCTTACAGTTACGTATCTTTTAAATAGGATGTCTTTTCGCTTTCTACAAAGAAAATCACATTTTAATATCATGTTTCATGATAAAACACCTTTCTCCCCTTCCCCCAAAGTTTTTTGATGTGTTTTGTTTGTGCATAACTTGCAGCCTAGTTGTGACAAACTTGACCCTCGTGCTCATAAATGCATATTTCTTAGTTACTTACGCACACAAAAAGGTTATAGGTGCTACAGTCCTATCTTATGAAATGCTTTGTCAGTGTTGATGTCACTTTCTTTAAGACCGTTCCGTATTATTCTCCAGAAGGAAGTCAGTTACAGGCACCATTATTTCCTGACCTTGTTTTACCTACTAGTGTTCCTACTTGCCCTCCTATTTCTCAGGTGTATGTTCGTCGTCACCAGGTTGCAGTTCCAATCACTCTTCCTACTGGACCTTCTCTCTCACACCGTCCACCGACCTCGCCGTCTGTCGATCCATCTCATTCTTCTGACTCTGATCTTGATCTGCCCATTGCAGTCCGTAGAGGTAAACGTACTTGCACTGCTCATCCTATCTCTAAGTTTGTCTCTTATAATCATTTATCCTCTTCCTTTCAAGTTTTCTCTCTGTTCCTGTCATCTCTCGTTGTTCCTATATTCTGCTGGGAAGTTCTTTCCCATCCTTGTTGGCGAACCACAATGGAAGAGGAAATGTATTCTTTGGAATTAAATTGTACTTGGGCTCTTGTTCCTAAACTTGTTGGTGCTCAAATTGTTAGTTATTGATTGGGTCTTCACAATCAAGTAGAATCCTAACGGTACTGTTGACTGGCTAAAGGCTCGCCTTGTGCCCAAAGGTTTTACCCAAACCTATGGCATTAATTACACCGAGACTTTCTCTCCTGTTGCCAAATTGAATTTTGTTCGAGTTATCATATCTCTTGCTGCTAATCTCGACTAGCCTCTTCATCAGCTCGATGTCAAAAATACATTCCTACATGGTGATCTTGTTGAGACTGTGTATATGGCTTAGCCACCTGGTTTTGAGTCATTCTCAAAAATCTATTTATGGACTCAAACAGTCTCTCCGAGCTTGGTTTGATAAATTTAGTAAGGCAGTAGTTACTCATGGTATGACTCAAAGGCAAGCTGATCACTCGATATTCTTTAAGAAGATGCAAAGAGGTATCGTGATTCTAGTTGTCTACGTAAATGATATTGTGATCACCGGTAGTGATAAGGCAGGTATCCAGACATTGATTCGCCATCTTGGTTCCATCTTTCTCACCAAAGATCTTGGAAAGCTCCGTTATTTCCTTGGTATTAAGGTCGCAAGATCAAAAGCAAGAATCAGTTTGTCTCAGAGGAAGTACACTCTTGATATTTTGAAAGATACAGGTTATCTTGGCTCGAAACTTGTAGCTACGCCCAAGGAGACCAATCCAAAGTTGTTGCCAGTTAAGGATCCAGAGATGTATCGAATATTCGTGGGTAAGCTCATTCATCTAATCATTACTCGACTTGATATCTCCTATGCAGTAAGTGTTTTGAGTCAATTTATGACTAGTCCTCGAGTTCCTCATATGGATTCAGTTACTCATATCTTGAAGTATCTTAAGAATACCCTAGGACGGTCTTCTTTATCGATCATCTGGACATCTTTGGATTGAGGGATATACTAATGTTTATTGGGCAGGATCACCTTCAGATCGCAAATCTACCACTAGTTATTGTACTTTCTTAGGGGGTAATTTCATGACTTGGAAAAGCAAGAAGCAGTCAGTTGTGGCACGTTCTAGTGTTGAGGCAGAGTATCGAGCAATGGCACATACTACTTGTGAGTTGACTTGGTTAAGAACACTTGTGCAAGAATTTGATGTTCCAGTACGTGGTCCAACACCTCTCTATTGTGACAATCAAACAGCGATTCATATTGCCAACAATCCAGTCTTTCACGAACGAACCAAGCATATTGAAGTTGATTGTCATTTCATTCTATCTAAAGTAGAGTCCAAGGAAATCACCACTCCGTTTATTCCTTCTGGTAGTCAACTTGCCGATATCTTCACCAAAGCTTTACCAAAGACTACCATCGACTCTATTAGTAACAAGCTGAGAGTTATAGATATATACCCTCTAACTTGAGGGGGAGTGTTGTAAATATTGATTGAAAATATTGACTGAATCTGTAACTTAGTTTAGGCATTAGATTGAGCTTAATATGTAGCTTAATTTAGGCATGTTAGATTGATTGATTGTAGGAACTAATTTAGGATAGTTTCCTCATTTACTTGTAAATTGTGACTATAAATTTTGACCTCCTATAGAGAATAATACATCTTTTTCATTCTCTAAAATATCTTCGATAGGAGCATTGAGTTTGAGGGGTTAATTGTGTGTTTGTTTTCACCACGTGTGTGGGTGTGCCCCCTTTTGGCTCCTGTTAATGAATACCTTCTAAAAAAATATATTAAGTTATAACAAGCCCATCCAAAATGAGGCCTTAAATTAAGAGACAAAACATAGTGGCAATTAAATCTTCCACTATCATATTTAAAGACAGCTGTTATTTTGGTATTGTCCCACCAAATAGATGAATATACACCCCTAAACTAGGCAATACACAATGGAGCCATCAACGTCCACGGGACATCCAAAGAGACAAAATATATCTTCATTTTTTTTTTTTTTTTCTAAAGGCAGAATTGCTAATAGGAAATTAAAACATGTAATGTAACTCAATCTTCACCTTAGCACCATAATCAGCTCAACTTTTTGTAACGTGCAAACAAACTATAAATTTGGATGTTCAATGCTAAAACTCATCAAGATACTCAAAAGGTAAAGTTGTTGACATACTCCATGCAATGGGAGCACTGAGAACAATCGGTGCCCTTCCAAAACCCTTTTTATGATAGTAACTATCTCTTGTCCTCAATAACATCGTACATAAGAAGCTAGGCAAAAACAAATTGGCAAGTATGAAGCAAAGAACAAATCCAACTACATCAACAGACACCATCAAAGCTATTGTGCTTGGTTGAAAAGGAATGTGTCCCAACCTTTTAGGATCTTTAAATTATTAAGGGAACTTTTCAAAATCACTCACTAAGAGTCAAAATTCTTAGATAACTTGTTGAAGATGGTTACTTGGGTCAAATTCTTCCTAAGAGCTTTCCTATGCCAAATAACCTCCCAACTCTCCTAAGCATCCTATAACAAGATATAACCTCAAAAATAAACTCCTCGATCTTCACCACCTTAAAGCATCCACCTTCCTTCGACCACACCTTGAGTATACAAAGTGTCATAAAAAGCTCCTTCGCCTCCCAGCTCCAAATCTTGCAACAACCAAAAACAAACAAACAAACAAACACAAAAGAGTGTTCCATACCATGCCACCCTCCATAAATCTCATACAATCCCCTTCAATAACCAACCCTTCCTAATATTCTTTCATACACTCACCATGAGAGAAACCCAAAACAACCTACTTTACCAATCACCACTTGCTCACACACTTTTACTTTCACCATCTCGTCCACTAGATGTCCCTTTCAACCTTTAACTCCTTAACCCTTCACCTAAAAGGGCTTAGTTGAACAACTAAAGATCGCTAATGCTTAATATTCTAGTCCATCAAATGATTCATCCTCAATTCCACCCCGCAAAAAGTCTTTTGTCGCCAAGGATCAAAATTTTATTTCTAAGTGTCATTTCAATCAATCACCTAGTAAAAAAATATTTTGGAAACAGTGAAAACAATGAAAAAAAATGTGAAACACATGGACACTTGGAAATATAAAATAAAATATATGAATGTGTGAAAATAAGCATTATTATTCACTGATTGAAAATGTTTTAGGCCTACACATCCATCCACACAAGAGAATATTGGGATGGAATTGAGAAGTAGACGTAAATATGAACTACAACAGTATAACATAATACGTTTGTTTTTTTTATCGGTAAACTTAAATTGTATTAATTCAGGGAGCCCAAGAAGGGCAGACCAAAATATACAAAAGAAAGGGACCTGCTACAATAATCAAGGCCTAAGATCCCTCCAAAAAATCCAAAAGCCTATCTAAATACATAGGATATTTAATCCAAAAGAAAAAAAAAATAAAAATAAAAAGTATCTTTCATCTTCCACGGCGGGGTCTCTTCACCATCAAAAAGTCTTCAATTCCTCTCTTGCCAAAGGCACCAAATAAGGCAAATGGGTGTCATTCCCCAATACTTTCAATTCCTTTTTAATTCCTGAACCTCTCCACCCCAAAAAAAAGTTGCTTGATTGTGCCCGGCATAACCCAACAACAACCGAAAATGGCAAATAACAAACTCTGCATATCCTGGGCCGTCTTACAAAGCAAAAGAATGTGATTTACTAACTCTTCCTCCTCTTTGCACAAGTAGCATCGACTTGAAATAAGGTGACCTCTCCTTTTAAGATTATCCCATGTAAGAATAGCTTCCCAAGCCACTTCCCAATCGAAAAAAAAAAAACAGCCTTTCTAGGAACTCTACACTTCAAAATGAGTAGCCAAGGGAAAGAAGCATTCCTCCCATTCTCCAACTTACTATAAAATGAACGAACCGAAAAATTTCCATCTCCACTCCCCTTCCATCTTATCTTATCCACCCTCCCTTCCCTCAATTCTACTTTGCTCAAAGAATTCATCAACTCATTTACCTCCTCTAGTACTCAATCATAAAAATTCCTCCTAAATTTCGGACTCCAAACCCTTCTACCCCCTACAGACTCAATGCAATCTGCAACCAAAGCTTCCTTATACAAAGCAATGTTGAAGAGATTAGGAAATCTTTCCTTTAATACACCCTCCCCACAAGGATCAAAATTTCGTTTCTTTTCCATCGAAATGGTCAAAACGTTTCTATTTCTTAGTGAACCGAAATGAAACACTAGTGAAATACTGAAATTCACATGTTTCTATGGACACAAAGTTGTTTTGTGGAAACATGCCGAAACAATTGAAACATTTCTTTCGTATTAACCATAATTCTAGAAGTTGTTAAAAGATAATATCTATTTATTTTTCAAATGAAAGAGCAAATTGAAGGATTAATAACGAAAATTACAAGAAAATATTTCTTTTTTTTCCCCAAAAACAATCGATAAGGAAAAGTAGTAATGGAAATAAAATGTAGATAAACAATTTATTGAAATACTTAGTTAGTAATTATAATAGGTTTAAATTGCTATTTGTTTTACTTATTATTTTATATGTAACTTGTATTTAAATGTCTAATTCATAGATGTTACACAATAAATATCTTCTTTTTTTGATGAGTTACAAGGTAAATATCTATTATGTTATAGTATGGATCCCAGTGTCTTTTTTGTGTGGATGGACATGAACCCTAAATCATTTTCAAGTAATTATTTATAATAGTTATCTTCATACATTCATATATTTTACTTTATGTTTCTAAGTGTTTCTACACTTTAATTTTTTTCATCGTTTCTACTATGTTTCCGAAATGTTTTCAAAATATTTCCATTTTAGGTGGCTGAAACAACACTATGAAACGAAATTTTGATCCCTGCATCCCCGTGCCCCGAGTCCCCCCCAAAATCTAACCCTGCCACCGTTCCCTATTTCAAACTTGATGCATGGAGCAAAACCATTTTTCACCTTTCTAATAACTTTCCATACTCCACATCCATCTCTCCTCCTAATTTCCACTTCTACTACTCCTTATCTACTGTTTCTAGAAGAAAAAAAAATGGAGACATCTTATTTTTGGAGTTTTAATCTTCAATCTCCTCCTTTATTTGAGGGAAAAAATGAATACTACCTTCTACCAATCTTTTGGAATTCTAACCAACAAGAAGAAAATATTTTGATTGTTTCAATATATTTAACCAAAAACAACTTTGTTCCAATAAAATATATGAATTTCAATTTTCAACATGTGTTTCATTTTAGTTCATTAATAAAGGGAAACATTTCAGCCGTTTCAATGAAATCACACAAAAAAGTTTAATCATTGCCTACAGCTACTCCAACTTGCTCAACTCTGAGATTAGAACTAGGAAGAGGGAGCTTGAAATTATAGAAGACTTGTGGACAAGTTAATTTATTTTGACAATGACTCGGCCATATATATGCTTTTGTTGCTAAAGTAGTGAGTCAATTTATGTGGACTCTAGGGGCAAATACATTGGGATGCTACAAGTCGTATCTTGAGATGCTAAAACAGAGCTCCTCGTAGAGATGCTGAATGGATAAGACATCATTTTAGTAGACAGTCTATATGTATTTCAAGTGTATTTTGTTGAGAGCTTGATATACATTGTTGGTCCATTCTCTAACAACTTAAGCTTTTGAAGCAATTGGTCACTTAATATGGTATCAAAGCCTTAGTTATGAGATGTCTTGGGTTCAAGTCTCTCTATTTTTATTTATTCTCTACTTGCATTTGCACTCTATTCTGCTTCACATTTTTCTGTGATATCTTTTCCTCTCCAAGTGCGAGTCCGAGATCGCACGTGAAGGGGAGTATTTAGAGGTTGATAAACATTGTTGGCCCATTCTATAACAGGTTAAGCTATTGGAGCAATTGGTAATTTAACATATTTATGGGTTGTAATTTGGTTACTTGGAAGAATAAGAAGTGTAGTGCATTGTTGAGCAAAAAAGTTGAATACAAGGAAACGACTCATTTTGTAGGAGATGATGTGGATCTAAAAGAATAGAAATCATTGGTTTTTTCAAGGAGAGGAAGCTCCATTTGGGTTGTAAAGAAAATATTGTTGAGTACCCTTTTAATTTTTTGGTCTATGGGAGGCTCACCTTTTTCTATAGAGAATTTTGTATCTTATATGTGCAAGTCTCAAATTATAGTTGTAAAAAAATGTTTTGAGATAATCAAGCAACTACGTATATCACTAGTAACATAGTATTTCATGAACGGATCAAGCACATTGAGGCCGATTGCCATTTTATGTGTAATATTTTTTGATCGATGATAAGTACTTTATATTAATCACAAGTGACCGGAGAAAAGCACCCCAAGCTATACAAAGGAAAGCGACCGGCTACAAAAAATCAAAGCCTAAGATCTCCCAAAAAATCCATGAGCCCATCTAAATACACAAGGAACTCTTCCTTAATCCAAAAGAAAAAAGTTTTGAAAAAAGTGTCTTTCAACATCTAATGGGATGATTCCAAGCCTTCAAAAAATCTACAATTCCTCTCTCTCCAAATGCACCAAACAAGACAAATCACAACACAATCTGAAGAAACACTTAAATTATGCATATATATGTATAATATAGTCATGCACATAGTGCAGCATGTCAACGTCCTTCCATAAATCCTCATTCAGACTTGAGAAACATAATATCCACAACAACATTTCTTTTAAAGTAATCTCTGCATAAGAAGATTACGATCTTGATACATAGTTAGACATTGAACAAATGCATTATACACAATGGGGTTACACAACCATTTAAGAAATCATACGTGTGATAATGAAGAGTAGTTCAGGGGACAAACTATTTGGAAAAAAGGTGAAGCTGAACTACCTCATCACAAAGTGGTTCCAACTCCAAACTGTTTTCTGTTATTTCTCTGATGTGCTTAACTTTGGGGACCTGATTCATCCTTCCATATGTTGACTTACCATCTGCAAAGGCCTGCAAACAAGAAGGTGCACCAAAAAGAATTTAAAGGTGAAAACATAGTATAAAACAAAGACCAAACAAAAACCAAACAAAACCCAATGTTACCCGTGTACTGCCCCTCCACCCACATTTTGCTCGAAAACAGGTCCACAGTGCAGAAGTCCTATATGCATCGAAATGCTCAAACAGATATGGTTGGCAAACAGAGAAGTACTAAGAGAAAAACTAGAAGCAGCTTACCCATCTTGGGCGATGAAAAGGGATAAACTCTTCTCACTTGAATCCCCACCTTTGCACTATTGCAGTGAGAAAAACAACATAAAATTACACATTTTGCATCGGAAATTGAGGTTTTGATTTTAAACCCAAATAGAATTAAAAAATTAAGAAATATGCCCGAAAAATCTTATATAATTTGGTATAATTTTTCCACAAATACTTATGTATTATATAAGGGATAGGATCCACACAAACAGGCGTGAAAGAACTATTTTACATCTTATAATAACTTTTTGTAAGATTCATATTTTTTTCAATCCAACCGTTGAATTGGAAGCTCTTCCATGCTTATCAAGGATGCCAAAAACCAAATTAGTTAGAGACTAAGAACTGCCTCATCGACATCACTCTCTAAATTACAGTTTTATTCGAATATTCTATTTAAAGAAAGCATGCCAAAAACCAAATTAATTAGAGACTAAGAACTGCCACATCAACAGCACTCTCTAAATTACAGTTTTATTCGAATATTCTATTTAAAGAAATGAAAGTATATTTGGAAACTTATTTTAAATGCAAACCCATGGCTGAAGAAATAAATGTGATGTTTGGCAAGCTTAAGTTGGAAGGAACTATGCTTCAATGGTGGAAAAGAGTTGAAGAGTAATGTGGTCGACAAGAAAAACCAAAAATCAGCACATGGAAGCACAGTAAAGCAAAGTTGCGAGAGCAGTTTTTCCCGACTGATTACGTGATGGAGTAGTATGCAAAGTTCCACTCTATGAAGCAAAGGAAAATGTTTGTGGGAAAGTATACATTGGTAATAATATCTCTATTCGGGTTGGTTTAAGTGCGACTAATGAAATCTTGTTACCTCTCCAGTTTGAATCAATCCATTAGAGATGAGATGAGAATAGGTCACTCATTTAATGTCGAAGATGCACAACAACATGTTTTAATCCCAAGAAAGAAGTGGCACAAAGGCGCAAAGAAACATATTGTTGGACACATTGGAAGAACTTCTCGAAAAGTACCGGTGTTGTCCAAGATGTTTGGAGTGGACAAATAGGCCAAAGAAATGACCAAGGGGCTGCCATGGGAAGCCAAGCAAGTGGAAGAAACAATAATGGTGCTGTTAGACTTAGGAGCGAAATAGGGAACGAAATTGAGAGATTTGGAACTCAAAACAACACTATTGGAAGCTGTAAAAGAATAGACAGCAGACACACCAAGTCGATGTTTCACCTGTGGGGAACCCAAACATGGATCGTATAGTCGCCCACAACAAAGGGTGAACTTAACCAAATTTGATGACGAAGAGAAAGAGTCATTTAGGCAATTTATAATAGATCTAATGATGAAGAGGAGCATATAGACATTCTTAGAGAAGAAGGGGATTCTTTGGTAATGCAGCAAGTTACGACTGCCCTCAAAATTGAGAAGGAGAACAGGAGCTGCCATACTATTTTCCGCACACCAAAATTTGTGGTGGGAAAGTATGTAATGTCATTCTTGATACTGGTAGCAGTGAAAACATTATTCAAAAGGGGACTGGTGAAAACATAAAGCTACCAACTTAAAAGGATCTTAGTCCCTATAGAGTTGCATGGTTTTGAAAAAGAAAATGAGGTTCTTGTCACTACCCGTTTAGTTAACTTTACCATGGGTAATAACATTGATGATGATTTTTTTTTTTCATACATACAGTAAGTGGCCCTTGGGTGAGAGTTGAACTAGAGACCTTGGAAATATTACGGCCTCTTTTCAACTCATTCAACCCTAAGGATTATAATATAGATGATTGACTTCAGATAATTTGGAAAGAAGGGATATGCTTTTACCTAATTGGTGATGCATGTGTAGGATGACAGTAGAAACTACAAATCATCTCCTCCTCCATCGTGCAGTGGTTAGGACGTTATGGCCTATGCTTCGAGCTTTGTTTGGGTTCAGTGGACTATGCCTCACTCTTGATAGTGGTAGAAGCGAAAACATTATTCAAAAGGGGAATGTTGAAAAAATAAAGTTACCAACTTAGAAGGATCTTAGTCCCTATAGAGTTGCATGGTTTTGAAAAAGAAAATGAGTTACTCATTACTACTCGTTTAGTTAACTTTACCATGGGTAATAACATTGATGATGATTTTTTTTTAATATGTAAGTGGCCCTTGGGTGGGAGTTGAACTTGGGACCTTGGAGATATTATAGCCGCCCTTGGTTGAGAGTTGAACTTGGGACCTTGGAGATATTACAGCCTCTTCTGGTTAAAATATGGATGATGATTGACTTCAGATAATTTGAAAAGGAGGGATAAGCTTTCACCTAATTAGTGTTGCATGGGTAGGGTGACAAGAGAAACTACAAATCATCTCCTCCTCTATTGTGCAGTTGCTAGGAAGTTATGGCCTATGCTTCTAGTTTTGTTTGGGTTCAGTGGTCTATGCCTAATTCCATTCAAGATATGATGACTTGTTGGAGGACAGGTTGCCCTCCCGAGAGCGTCTAATGTGTTTGGAAACTTGTGCCTCACTGCGTAATATGAGAAATAGGTGCACTTTGAAGATGTTTAGTTCTCTATTAGTAGGTCGAAGAAGATCTTTCTTGATATATTTCATTACTTGATTTCAGCGCAGCATTCAGATTCTGTTATTTATTTTGTTAATTTTATTGGAGATCAAATTGTATAGAAGGAGCTTGTCTTTAGCCCTATTCTTTAGGTGTATATGAGTTGTGCCCCCTTTGACGCTTCCTTATACATTGCACTCTCTATTTATCCCCAAATAAAAAAATAAAAAAAATTAGTAATGGGGATAAGGCTCCACGTCCAGATGGATTTACTATGTCTTTCTTTCAAGCATGTTGGTCTGTAGTTAGAATATGATGGGAGTAACGAGTCTTTCCCATGAGACTTGTTGTTTTGAGAAGAGTTTTAATCAGTGTGGTTAAAGGCAAAAGGTGCTTTTAAGGCGCTACGGTCCTATATTGCCTAAAAAGTGAAGCGACAGAAAAGCGCTAGCATGAATGAAGCAAGGTACTAACTTATAAAAATAATTAAAAATATATATTATACATTAAAGGTTCATTTATTCCAAGTTAAACAATATTTTATGTAATAATTCTCCTTCTAATAATAAAAAAATTAATATAAAAGATGACATAACATAATTAAGTTTTAAGCAAAGAGACTGTTCTAAACTTTTTCTTCCATTTTTACTACTTTTATATTGGTTAAATATTGTCCAAACAAAAATAACTTTAATCCTAAAACAACAAGAAAGAAACATGAGCGCATTCAAGTAAAATAAATTTCAGTTAATGAGGCTCTCGTCTCAACGCCTTTCGCCCTAGTTAAGGCGAGCACCTAGGCAATGCCTTATTAAAATCGCATCGCCTGAAGTTTGTTGAGGCGTTACGCCTCAACCTCACCTTGCCTTATCGCCTAGGCAAGCGCCTGGTTGCCTTTGACACTGGGTTTAATGCTATTTTTATAGCATTAATTCCAAACAAGATTGGAGCTTCAGATGTTAGGGATAGATATAGACCAATTAGTGTAACGGATGATGTTTATAAGCTCTTAGCTAAGGTTTTTCTTTGCGGTTAAAAAGGTATTGGTAATTGTTATTTCTGATTCGCAAAATGCGTTTGTTGCTGTTAGACATATATTGGATGCAGTTTTGGTGGCAAATGAGTGTGTGGATTCGAAACAACATAGTAATGTTCTAGGTTTGGTGTGTAAATTAGATATTGCTAAGGCTTAAGATCATGTGAGTTGGCGGTTTGTGCTTTGCATGCTCAACAAGATGGGTTTCAATGAGAAATGGAGACCTTGGATTGAATTTTGTGTATCCTCAGTTAAATTTTATATTTTTATTAATTGCTCATCTAACGTTTTTTTTTCCATGATTCGAGGGGACTTCAGCAAGGGGGATCCCTTATCTCTTTTACTTTTTCTAGTGATTATTGAAGCTTTTAGTAGGTTATTGGGTCGTGCAGTGCATGAGGGTTTGTTGACGAGCAGTGATGTTGGAAATTAAAGGGATTATACATTGGGTATTTCACATGTGTTGTTCAAAGATGGCACGATTGTTTTTTTATGGGCCAAAAGAACAGCAGCTTTGTTATTTGCTAGTGTTGTTGTGTTTTGAGGCTATGTGTGGTCTTCAGGTAAATTTGGGAAAGGGTGAGTTATTTCTAGTGGGTGAAGTTGCTAAAATTGAGGACTTTGTGGTGGTTTTAGGCTGTATAGTGGGCTCTTTGCCAACAAAGTACTTGGGTCTTCCTTTAGGTACAAAAATAAAAAAATAAAAATAAAAATAGCGAAGGTGGTGTGGAGAGGTGTAGTTGAATGTTTCTAGAAAAGGTCAGCACGATGGAAGTGACAATATCTATATAGGGGTGGCAGATTGACGCTCAGTAAAAGTACATTGGCTAGTTTGCCAATGTACTTAGTGTCTTTATTTCGTTTTCCAGCTTCTGGGGAGAGTCAACTTGAGAAACTTCAACCGGATTTTTCGTGGGGTGGCATTGGAGAAGAGAGGAAGATTCACATAGTGAGCTGAGATAAGGTGTGCCGTCCTTTGTGTGGGGAGGTCTTGGGATTAAAAAACTAAGGATGTTTAATCAGGCCTTCTTAGGGAAGTGGTTATGGCACTTTTTCATGGAGAGAGACTTGTTGTGGAGGAAGGTAGTGGTGAGTAAGTATGGGTGTGAGTGCCGAGGTGCGTTACAATTACTTGTTCTTTGTAACATATGTCGATATGTGAAGAGAATTCTTTTGTTTAAAAAAATAAAAGGATGACTGACTCTTTACATGCGGCGGCAACTTTTCTATTAACAATCTAGTATAGATTCGTCTAGATAAATTCAAACCATCAGAGTTTCCCAGAATATAAATTGCAACAAACAATAGCATAGTAGCACAAAATGATGTTAAAATATACGTACCATTGGACAAATTAAGCGACTGTTCTGACCAGGTTGACAAAGATGGCTGTCAATCCCAAGCTCCTCCATTTTCTGACTCAAAGCCCTCATTGGAACCAAATCCAGGATTTTCTCTTCCGGGTTCTCCAAATAAACTTCAGGAACTGAAGAAAATCAAACAACAATACTGGCTGTAAGCCATCCAACAAATATGAATACATCTATACATTAAATATATCTGTCTGTGTGTGTGTGTGTGTGTGGGGGGGGGGGGGGGGGAGGGGGATATAATTTAGGACTTAAAGTGAAATACTTGGTCTGGGGACACGGGCATGAGACACGTATGAATAGCCAGACGTCCGCAGTGATAGAGGGTGAACCCTGAAGATGGGTTTTGAAGGGAAGGCAGAGAAAAGTCTATAGGTGTGGAAGAGATGGGTGCGTGAAGGGGTTGTTGGTATCACTGTGAAAGGTGTGGATTTGAGGAAGTGTTTGGAACCCATGAGAACTTTGGAATTGAAGAGTCTGTGGAGAGGGCTGCGATGAGGAAGAAGCATGTCTGTGGAATAGCTGAACTTAGTGCCTCCTTTAACAAGCTTCCATGGCTGAAACAGAGACGGCCAAAGCTTAAAGGGCTCTCTCTAATGCAGAAACAGGACGGCAGTACACATCTAGCGGCCACTATCTATGCTGCCGATGGTCCGTGGCCGAAACCTATTTAATTGGGCCTGGCCTGAACCGGTGCAAAACTGTAGTAATTAAGTTTATGAAATTATTTGGAGGTATTATACTTTTTTAGTTCAAATTTTATGATTGAATTTAAATAGCTATCCTAGTATAATTACTCTTACTGTGATAAAATAATTGGAATAAATTCATAAATTATAATAATATATTTTATTTAATGTTATTGTAATTAGGGTATTACTATAATACCTTGTTTAGACTTAATCGCACTTTGTATCATTTGATAATCCCAAAAATCCTTTACTTTTGGAAGGAATTTCAAGAGGTCCTAAGAGAATTTAAAAATCCGATGATTTGATAGAGTAAGGGATCCCGAATAGAATGATTTTGAATATCGATTTAGCACAAGCTCCTATTGCAAAGCTAGTAAGTAGCCTTTTTGTTTCTATAGCTTCAAAGCCAAAGAGGAAGTTTCTCTTGAATTCTCAAAACTTCTGTCGCTCCATCCCCGCAGGGGCAGAGAACCCGTCGCTGTTCCGGCTGTGCTACCGGAGGCTCTGGGGAAGTCGGAATAGGAGAGCACTCATCTTGGGGTGGGCTTACTACTTAGATGCTTTCAGCAGTTATCCGCTCCGCACTTGGCTACCCAGCGTTTACCGTGGGCACGATAACTGGTACACCAGAGGTGCGTTATCCCTTTGTTGGCTCGTATTTGCCGGTTCAACGGATCTCGCAGAAAGATGAACATTGAAAAGGGCGAAAAGGGTACTTTTTGTTGTATTTAATGTTTTAAGACTAATGTTTTCATTGCGACAATAATACTTTGACGAGAATTGTACGAAAAAGGCTTTGATTATTGGTCACTATCCTCGATTTTTTATGACCCATAATGGGAGATGTAATAATGTTATCGAAGTTTTTTTTTAGTTCAATCAAAGTCTCTTGAAAGAGTAAAGTTGAAGCAATAAATTTTAAACATTGAGTTGTGTTAGAATTTGGTTTCGATTTCTCACTATCCCATAACTCGTGTAATACCCATATGGGTTAAATAGAAAGATAAAATCAGATAGTATTTTATCATAAAATAAGATAGTATTTTATCCTATCTAGTAGAATATGAGGTTAGATTTAGGGTTAATTTGGGTTAAGTCCCTTGAGTAGATACTTAATTATCATAAAGTACATGTGCATCTATGTTTTTGAGTTGAAGGACAACTAATCATTTTGTTTTTTGAACTCGGGTCTATTTTGATGAGCTAGCACCAACCAATTTTAATATATAACTTTTTTCCCTTAGGTCATTGATAATGTTCACATCTTTTCCTTCCAAAAATCTCTCAAGACCATCATTGTTGGCTACCATGGTAACCACAAAAAATCTCAATGGAGCGAACCAAAATTTTTTGTACATCACCACCTTCGCCACCACTTGTCGATGGCTACCATGGTAGCCACAAAAACTCTCAATAAAGCAAACCATAATTTTTTGTACATCACCACCACTTCTTCTTTAATTGATTTCCATCTCTCTCCAACTCTCGGGGACAACTAGGGCATTGTATCCCATGCTCGCACAACCACCAGTCACTCTTCCATATTCTTCATTAATCGTTGTCAAAGAGTATAAAGCAATAATATTTGCCTCTTGCAGAGTATAGAACTCAACTATATGATTATTTAAAAAATATGATAAACACCATTGCCCTAAACCTTACCGCTCTTGTTGGAGAACTTGTTGGTGCTGTAACACCTTGACCCAATTAATTGGGTAATTTCCCACAATAAATTGAAGATAACTTGAATAAAAATCTTTAAAAGCCCAATGTGCAATATTACAAATAAAAGTTAGGCAAACTAACCTAATTATGGGCGAGACTAACCTAACCCAGGTTAGTGAGGCTGAATGACCAAATACACCACCAACCTAAAAGGTTAAAGATTTAATAATTATCTAATTATTAAATGAAATAAAGGAAGCATATAAAATATACGTGGCCAATACATCACAGGCACAACGAATATAGTGCCACGTACACATATACACACATATGAGTGAGAATATACATAAATATGTATATATATATATATACATATATATTAGTGCACATGAATATGTGTTAAGGTGTGTGAAGAAGTGGGTGTGTGTGTGTGTGTGTAATAAGTGAATATGTGTGAGCATGTGATAAGAAGGAAGGAAAGGCAAGGTGGGCTACCCCCTCAGTAGCTTGTAGAAGAGGAAAAAAGGAAGTAGAGGGGCTACAGCAAACTTGACGCTGTTGCCCATGAGAAGGAATCTGATTGGAAGATAAGTAAATGAAGGGAGAGAAAGAAAGAGGAAAGAGAGGGTAGTTATACAATATATATATATATATATATATATGCACACATGTGCTTGTAACCCTAAAAGAAAGAAACTGTTGAAGTAATAAAGGAAGAAGAAATAGAAAAGTTACGGTTGAAGGGAGAAGAAAGTGAAGTTCCAACTGAGGGGAAAGAAAATGAGGTAATATCTACTCTCTAAAATTTTCCTATATCTCCCATTAAATTGTTGGTTTAAATTATTTATATAGAACCTTGGTAGTATATTCAATAAGATAGGACCAAAAACAGAACCTAAGAGAGTTGGAAACAGTAAAAAAAATTGTAACAGAGGGATACCACTAGGATATTACTTAAGCTCCCAAACTGTGAATATCATTTACAAAGGGAGGTTGAATAGGTAAGTCTTAGAATAAAATTTTATCCTGTGTTAATTTCAATTTTTGTCTACAACAAAGATGTCACAATCAACAAAATCACTCAGCATGATTAATCCAACATGTATGCCCATCCACCAATGAAATAACTAAGAATCATTCAAAAACACCAATCTATCAACATTCACCAAATTGATCAACTAGCTTATTTTGATATGCAATTTTATCAATTCAATGCAAAAATTAACTTAGTGATCAATTTACTATTCAATTAAATTTACTCTATCAATTACTCAATTAAGTTTTCAATTAATCAAATTAAAGATCAATTATGAAATTCAAGAAAACTCAATTTCAATATTAATATTCTAGCGGAGGCATTCAATTAAAGCAATTAGTAAATTGAAAAAGATGAAGTGATTGAGAGATTTGTAAACCGATTGATGACGGAGATGTTAGGACCATGTGGCCCAATATTGTAATTGATTAATCCAGTTAGACAAAACGTGTTTTGTATGTAATCATTACATAAGTCCTACGAGTGAGTACTTCAATACCCGTTTTTCTCCAAGTTCGTCCAAGAGACATTACTGTGTATCACTACCGGTCGACTTGGTTCTTGAAAGGTATATTAGAGTTTTGTATTTGATTTAGATCTCACACACTCACATAATACATGCATTATATATAGTTTTTATCATAACATCATGTATGTGATTGACTTGTGGTTGTGAACCAATTTTCCCAAAATGCATCTTTAAAATACTTAAGAAAAAAATTTAGTTCACAAGACAAGCAAGAATGAGCAACTCTTTGTTGCTCGTTTGAATGAAGCTTTGGCTCATTCGAAAAAATAACAGAGAAGTTCGTTCTCATTCATTTTCATTCGTACAAAGGTTCTGTATCAAACAAAGAGCCGCAACCTTAGAGTTTTGCTCGTTTGATATTTGTTCCTTGTTCGTTCGAACAAACCTTTGGCAAAAAATAGATATACATTCTGATTTCTAGTCATTTGGGAATCAATCAAGCTCTTTGCGAAAATAGGCAAAAATACGATTTAGAGTAGTAAAAAAATAGAGTAAGAGAGTCTCAAATTGTGAGTGCTAATGTGTTGATAGGTCTTAAAGCTTTTGTGAGAGATCATTCATACATGTCATTCACAATCATCTCTACTCTTTTTCATTGATTGATTTAGATCATCCATATGATCCAAATCAGATTTAAAGATCCTTGGTTCACGTCAAATTCACCATTAATGATAGATGAAGTTTAAGCTTGATAATTCGACGTTGAGCGATCGATGGACATCGAGGTTGTGAGGATTCGCGATTGTTGAGCGGCTTGATCGGAGGAGTCCAATTGTTTAAAGGTTTGGCTATAAAAAGCTTAAGGATTCAAGGGGAATTTGAAGACGTACGTAGCTCGAGGTACTTAGCTCATTCGTAGATTCATTGTATTTCACTTTTCATCATAGTGCATTCCTTCCATGAGCATTGGTCCAACTCCGGAGTTTTACTCCAAGGATTGTTGTCCTTAGTAGCTTTCTCCGTCATCAATTGGTTTGGAATCTCTCTCTCTCTATCTCTTTCAATTTACTATGTGCTTTAATTGAATTACTTCTGCTTAAATTTAGAAATTTAGTTTTCATGAAATTCATAATTATTCATTAATTTGATATATTGAAAACTTGATTGAGTAAATTGATTGAATTCATAAATTGATCATTTAGTTGAATTTGCCTTGAATTGTTAAAATTGCATATAAAATCAAGTTAGTTTGATCAATTAGTTGAAGTTTGATAGGTTGGTATATTTGGACGATTCTTGGTGAATTCATTGGGGGATGGGCATAAATGTTGGATTAATCATGTTGAGTGATTTTGTTGATTGTGTTATCATTTGTTTTTAACCAAGAATAGAAATTACCTCGAAAGAAATTTTTAATTCAAGACCTACCTATTCAATCCTCCCCCCCCCCTTCTAGGTAATATTCACGTTTTGGGACCTTGAGTGATATCCTAGTGGTATCCCTCCACATCAAAGCGGTATTAGAGTCTTCTTTTTAAGGCATTTGATTGATATCCTAAGTTGTGAATAATGAAGGGTGATTATCTTGAGATGTGTGGAAAAGAAATTGAAGTCAATTTAGAAAATGCTTATGGTGAATTGGTCAAAGAATTTCTTTATTTCAAGAAGACTAATATGAGATTAGTCAAGAAATTAAAGTTGAGTGAAAAGGAAAAAGAGGCCTTACAAGTTAATCAAACCTTATTGAGTCAACTTAAAGAAACAAAGGCCACTCTCTTAGAAAAGCTTGAAAGTTTAGAACAAGAGAGAAATTTCTTATTAGGTGAGGTAAGGAGTCTTAAATTATCCTTAGATGCTTGTAAAATTGAAAATGAGGAATTAGGTATAAAATTTGATGAAAAACTTAAATTGGTTAAAAGTGTCATAAACACTCATGGAATTAAGTCAAACAAGTCATCTTCATCCATCCAAAATATTCCATCTACCTTCAAGCTTATGTTGGTTTCTTCTTCCAACGAAATAGGGATGATACTATGTCAAACCAACCCTTATCATTGTGTTTATGATCAATATCAACTCAAAATTTCATGTTGCTCCTTATGTGGAGTTTATGGTCATACTAGAAGGCGATGTAAAGCCTCTAGGAAAAGACATGGACAATATCAAGTCATGTCAAATGAACACAATAAGAAATTATCTTTGGTTAAGAAAAAATTGAATACCTATGTTCAAATGGCTAGAAGCATGTCTCTAAAGTTCTTGAAAATAAAAAAGGTTGTGAAACCTCAAGTATCTCCTAAACCACTTCCAAAGACATCCACATCCAATATACAACATGTTGAACCCAAAGTCAAGAAGTCCTTGAAGCAAATGTGGGTTAGAAAAGACATTATTAAGTGTCTAGTTATTCACACCGCTTTAAAAGCTAGCATTTCAAATTCTTGGTATCTAGATAGCAGGCATTCTAGACACATGTCCAGTGACAAATCTCTCTTTTCTAACCTTGTGAATCATAAAGAGGGGCAGTCACTTTTGGGAATGGAAACATGTTAAGTGTTCTAGGTAAAGGAACAATTATCCTAGGCAATTCCTTAAAACTTGAAAAAGTGTTGTATGTTAAAGGACTAAAAACTAATTTAATTAGCATTAGTCAATTTTATGATGACAACTTCATTGTTTACTTCACCAGAAAGGAATGTAAAGTGATTGATGAAAAAGGGAAGTGCATTTTAGAAGGATTGGGAACATCCGATAATTATTATAGCATAACTCTCAATCCAAAGTCTCATGAAATAGTGCTAAGGTTGATTCTTGCAATCTTTGGCATGAAAGATTAGGTCATGTCAACCATAAACAACTAAAAAGGTTGATTAATAATGACCTAGTATGAGGACTACCAAAGCTAGGAAAGATTCCCTCTAGGGTGTGTGAAATATGTCAAAAAGCCAAATAAACGAGAGTTTCACATAAGAAATCTTCATCTCTTGCTAGCACTCATCTATTGGAACTAATCCATATGGGCTTGATAGGTCCAATGGGGATGAAAAGCCTTGGTAGAAAGAGATACATCTTAGTCATGGTAGATGACTTTTCTAGATATACCTCTGTAGATTACTTGAGAGAAAAGTTGTTCGTGTATGATGTTGTTGTTAGAATTTGTAAAAGAATTTAAAATGAAAAAGGTTATCAAATCTCTAGGAAAAGAGGTGATAATGGGAAAGATTTTGAAAAATCTCCCGTCATTGTTTATTGTGATGACCTTTGCATAAAGTAAGAATTTTTGGGCCTTATCACCCCTCAATACAATAGGGTTGTAGAGATGAAGAACCGTGCCATACAAGAAATGGTAAGGGCTATACTTTATAGAAAAGCTATCTCGAAAATGAACTAAACAGGTAATGACCATCAAGAAAGTAAACTAAGCAAAAGTATAAACATGAAAAATGAGATAAGTAATATGATAACAATGATGATAGACATAATATAAAAGATTATATGCGATAAGAACCAAAAATATAGTATCCATCATCCATCCACAAAACATAAAAGAAGTGTACGTAAAAGGAAAAAAGTTGTCTAAAGGATATAACATGTAGCTGATGAGTGCAAAAAATATAGGTACACCTCACTACATAGGCCACTCATCACTCATGTGGGGAAATAATCTTAATCACTAATCTACTCTTGGTGAAGGTGGAGGTGGAGGTGGAAATGCACAAGTGAGTGTATTAGACAAGCTTTGGATGCCTCATTGATGGAATGCCATCTCATCCATTATCAGTAAGAAGAACTCAGATCAGATCTTATTAGGACCATGGGATCCGACATTGTAATTGGCTAATCCGGTTTGACAAAACGTGTTTTGTGTGTAATCCGTACATAATTCCTACAAGTGAGTACCTCGATGCCCATTCTTCCCCAAGGTCATCCAAGAGACATTACTATGTATCACTACCGATCGACTTGGTTCTCGAAGGGTAAAATAGTCTTTTGTATTTGATTCGGATCTCACACATTCACGTTATGCATGCATTACATATAGATTTTATCTTATCATCATGTATGTGATTGACTTGTAGTTGTGAACTAATTCTCCTACAATGCATCTTTAAAAACCTAATGAGAAAAACTCAATTCACAAGACACGCGATGAATGCGGAACTCACTATTGCTCATTCGAACGACGCTTTGGCTCGTTCGAATAAACAACAGAAAAGTTCATTCTTATTCATTTTCATTTGTTTGAACTTTTATATCAAATGAGTTGCTGCAACTTTAGAGTTGTACTCGTTTGATATTCGTTCCTTGTTCATTCGAATGAACCTTGGGTGGAAAACAGATTTATAATCCGATTTCTACTCATTTGGGGATCAATCAAGCTCTTTGCGAAAAACTAGCAAAAATACATTTGAGAGCAGTCAAAATAGAGTAAGAGAGTCTCAATTTATAAGAGCTAAATTGTTGATAGATCTTGAAGCTCTTGTGAGAGATTGTTCATCTATGACATTCATAATCATCTCTACTCATTTTCATTTATCAGATTTGATCAAACTACATGATCCAATCAAATTTAAAGAGCCTTGGTTCACGTTAAACTCACCATTGACGATAGATGGAGTTCAAGCTCGAAGATTCGATGTTGAGCAATCGGTGGACACCAAGGTCGTGAGGATTTGTGATTGTTGAACAACTTTATTGGAGGAGTCTGAGACCGTAGAGGAGTTCGGTTGTTTGAAGGATTCAAGGGGAATTTAAAGACGTAATCGGGGAGAATGGAACCAGAGGTACTTCGCTCGTTCAGAGATTCATTGTATTTCACTTTCCATCATAGTGCATTCCTTCCATAAGAATTGGCCCGTCTCCATAGTTTTACTCCAAGTATTGTTGTCCTTAGTAGTTTTTTCTATCATCAATCGGTTTGTAAACTCTTTCTTTCTCTCTCCATCTTTCTCAATTTATTATGTGCTTATTTGAATTGCTTCCGCTTAATTTTAAAAATTGAGTTTTTCATGATTTTCATAATTGTGCATTCAATTGAGATATTGAAAAACTTGATTTAGTAAATTAATTAAAATCAAAATTGATAGCTTAGTTGATTTTACTTGAATTATGAAAATTGCTAAAAAATCAATCTAATTGATCAATTCAGTGAAGTTTGAATAGGTTGGTAAATTGGTTGATTCTTGGTGGATTCATTGGTGGAAGGGTATAACTATTGGATATCTCCGCGCAAACAAAGTGTTATCAGAGCCTTCCTTCTAAGGCATTTGATTGATATTCTAACTTGTGAAATCCATGGAAGGGTTAAGAAATGGAGGATCGATCTTACGACCACCTCTATTTGATGGCTTAAATTATACTTATTAGAAAGCTTATATGAAAGCATTTTTGAGAGCTGTGGATGAGCGAGTTTGGCTTGCCGTCCAAGAAGGTTGGACCCTTCTGGTCACAATCGCAACTATGAAAATTCCCTCCATAGTCAAGCCTTCAAACACTTGGAACGAGCTAGAGTTAAGGATAAGTGGCTACAACACCAAAGGGTTGAACGCCATCTTTAACGCGGTAACTCCCGATGAGTTTTGTCGCATTATGACTTGTGAGACGTCCAAGGATGCTTGGGACATCCTCGAGACTACCCATGAGGGTACATTGGCAGTAAAGAGGTCAAAACTACAAATTTTGACCTCTAGGTTTGAAGCCCTAAGAATGGAAGAATCGAAAACTTTTTTCGAGTTCCATGCTAAATTGAGTGACATTTTCAACTCATCATTCTTCTTAGGAGAGAGACTTGAAAGGACCAAGATAGTAAGAAAAATATTGAGATCTCTTATCAAGAGATTTCAACCTAAGATAACTTCCATAGAGGATGGTAAGGACATGGACTCTCTAGTTGTTAATGAATTAGTTAGATCACTTCAAACCTTTGAACTAACTCTTAAGCAAGCAAAGAAGACCAAAAGTCTTGCCTTGAAATCAACACAAGTAGAAAGTGAAGGGGATATTGAAGTTGACCCGAGTCCATGAATGATGAGGACTTGACTCTTTTTGTTAGCAGGTTTAACAAATACCTCAAAAATATAATGCCTAACTTCAAGGGGTCTCAAAGTTCAAGTAAAAGATCATTGAAAAATTCTAGCACTTTAAGAGGCCAAGTCCAAAAATCTTATTCTAGTGGTGATGAAAGAAGACCTTCATCACAATCCACCTCTAAGCCTATCGAATGCTATGATTACCATAACTATGGGCATATAGTAGTCGATTGTCCTAATAAGAGAAAAGGAAATTCTCGAAATAGGAAAGCAATGAAATCATCTCTTTCCGAAGATGATGAAATGAAAAAAGGAGAAAAGAATGATGATAAAGAAGAAGAAGGTGATGAAAGTCAATTCTTGGCTTTCACTAGTATCACCAATGTCCATGAAGGATCATCTTCCATTGAGGATAAAGATTATGAGGACATCGAAGACTTTGTGTCTAGTGATGAAGAAAGCAATGATGAAGACAACATTGAGATTGCTTTTAAAAAACTATTCAAAGAATCTATAAATCTCAAGAAGTCTAACATGGAGCTTATCACTAATCTCAAGTCTTGTAAGAAGAAGAAGAGTGCCTTAATAGTTAATCAATGATTATTGAACCAACTAAATGAGGATAAATTGTCTCTCTTAAAGAAAGTTAAATCCTTAGAGAATAAGAGAAATTTATTGGTTGTTGAGGTAAGAGAACTTAAAGCATCCTTAGTTGCTTGTGAGAATGAGAAGAAGGAATTGAATTTCAAAGTTCACTCTCTTAGTGAACAACTCACACAAGCTAGGAATGTCAAAGTCAATCTTGAGGATAGGTCTAATAAGCTTTCTAAAATGCTTAATACCGTCCAAATCAAGAATGATAAAAGTGGGTTGGGATATGACATATTCATGAATAAGAACAAGCCATCCACATCCACTTCAAGTCAATCTTTCATTCTTAAGTCGGTTGTGCTTGTTTCTTTAAAATTCAAAGGTGTTGAACCACTTAAACCTATGAGGAAAGCCCAACCACAACCAAAGCCTTAATCAGATCCTTTCCCACTACCTCAATCTAGAGCTCATGTAAAACCTCAACCAAGATCATTCTATTGCTCTCATTGCATGGTTGAAGGGCATTCTAGGAGGAAGTGTGGATTTGTAAGAAAAGGCAAACACAATGTCACTCTATGACCTTAGAGCACAAATTGAAAATTGCTACTTTGAAGAAATAAATGAATAATCATATTCAAAAATCAAGAAGCATGGCTCAAAGGATCTTTCATATTTCTAACCTTGAAAAGCTTAAAGTAATTCCCATTCTAAGGTTGGAGGTAAGGTCAAGAACCAAAAAGCTCATTCTACTTCCAAAAGAATTGTGAGACAAATTTGGGTAAGGAAGTATAAACCAAAAGATCTTGAGCAGGAGTGTGTAAATTACACTTCACAATTTGCTTCTTCCTCGAAAAGAGAAAATTTGACTCTTAGGTGACTAAGAGATTCTATAGCAATTTAGGGATTTCATTCTTCACTCTCATATTAAAGTCTCCCTATGAATTGCTTCATTTCTTCTTACTCCATTTCACTCATTGAAAATCATATTGAGTAAATTGTGTTATCTTCCATAGTCTAGGTGATTCTTAATTTCTCTATCTATTCTAGGTCTATGGATTTTATTTTATTTTTGTGGATTTTGATCCCTCACAGTTAGATGCATTTCATATCTTTATGAAGTCAATAATCCAAAAATATTTTTTTCTTGTTTAAATTGCTGATGGTAATCTTATTTCTTTAATAGAGAATTGTATTAAGTTCATTTTGAGTGATTAAGTTTTGACTTGTGAACTTTATCCTATCAATATCTTTACGCAGTCATTTTTCACTTGGGTGCACACAATCTTTCAATCTACTTATGATCTCATATGTGTTAGTCTTGCATTTTTCTTACATGAGATTGTCTTGTAGATAGGATGGACTTAGTGGTTTTATGTTTTCATCTCAATGAGTCCATAGCTAGAAAGATGGACTTAGGTTGGAAAAATCAGAGGACTAAAAGAAAAAGCATAAAAAGAAATGACACACACATAAAAAAAATTCAAGAGTGGAAGGAAAGGGCTACCATTGAGATAGTGTGTTTGTTAGCATTGGTAAATCCTTTGAAAAGAGAAGCCTACTCAATTGTGTGAAAGCTGCCTTGTAAAAGGTGAGACAAGTGCAAATTCATTTTGCAATTTATTTCTTTTAAGTTGAGTGGGAGTTTTTGATTGGAAATGGTAAAAAATCCCTAGGTTGGTTAACTATGGTTATTTGCTCTTATTGATGTGAAAATCATTCAACACCCTAGAAGGTCGACCTCGAGACAAAGAACAGTTTATGGTTGAAACTAATGCATATGTCTAATTACCATGATTGAGTGTGTAGAGTGTGAGCTTGTGTGTGTTTTAGTGTTCTAAGATCATTTAAATGTGTTGATATTTTTTAGGACACATGCACATCTCTCTAATTCACACATAGAGGATTTTCTTATTGACCGGACACCACCGCAATTCTGTACCCCCTTGGGTGCAGACTTCCAAGTGTCAGCAAAAGCTTCCTCTTCTTCTATTGGTCAGCTGATCACTAGGGATGAGCTTGAGGAGCAATTATAACTTCATCATGATCAAATCACTGCTGATATAGATCATAGGTTAGAGCAGCATTATCTTCGGATCCGCTCAGATTACTTTTTCCTGATGATACAGGAGACTACTTAGATTTGAGTAACTCTTTAGGGACTAACAAGGACTAAAGCTCGTGTAATTCCTCCTCCACCTCTACTTGTAGATGATCAGTGATATTGTAGCTAGTTACACGAGTGATGAGTGTGACTATAGTGAGGTTTTTACCTATATTTTTGTTACTCGTCAGCTACATGTATTTTTTTTTACAATACTTCTCTTTACCTTTATTGCATATTTTTGTTTGAGATCGATGAGAGACCAGTTTTTTTTTTTTATATATCTACCGTCTTTATTATCTTTACTGTCTGTACTCTGTTATCTCTTTATGTATGTCTGTTTGTTGATATTTCTTCCTTATAATATTCCTTTGTGGTTACCTCATTTGTTATCATGATAAAAAGGGGAGATGGTGTTAAGGGGGAGTTGTATAAATGGGGAGTCTAGATATTTTGCACATATACTGAGGGAGAGTAATATACATTTTTTTTGCATATGTATGAGATAGTTTAGAGTCACTTTATATTACTCATTTGTTATTTGAATATGGTTTCTATGTTTACTGTACCTTGTTCTATATTGGTACTTATCTATCATGTGATCTTATTGGTTTTATTTGATATATCTCTTTTGATGTGACCTCACGCGGTATAGTTAAGGGTGTTGTGCAGGAAATAGGTTGGCTACTTGTTGAGCAGTATTAAGTGATATCTCTAATATAAGATACTAAGTCAAAATGTATAATTCCCTTCTATTTGGCTCTTTTGGGCTTATTGATTTTGGTATTGTATTTGTATAGTTTGTTTTGTAGTTTTGTCACGGATTACCAAAGGGGGAGTTTGTTAGGACCATGGGGTCTGATACTGTAGTTGGTTAATCCAGTTTGACAAACTTGCTTTGTGTGTAATCTATACATAATTCCTATGAGTAAGTACCTCGATGACCATTCTTCCCTAAGTTCATCCAAGAGACATTAGTGTGTATCACTACCGGTCGACTTGGTACTTGATGGGTAAAATGATCTTTTGTATTTGATTTGGATCTCACACACTCACATCATGTATGCATTGCATATAGATTTTATCTTATCATCATGTATGTGATTGACTTGTGCTTGTGAACTAATTTTCCCAAAATGCATCTTTAAAAACCTAATAGGAAAAATTTAATTCATAAGATAAGTAATGAATGAGGAACTCACCGTTACTCGTTCGAACAAAGCTTTGGCTCGTTCAAACGAACAATAGAAAACTTCATTCTCATTGGTTTTCATTTGTTCGAACTTTTATATTAAAAGAGTTGCTGCAATCTTAAAGTTGTACTCGTTTGATATTCATTCATTGTTCGTTCAAATGAGCCCTGGGCAGAAAATAGATTTATAATCTGATTTCTACTCAACTAGGGATCAATCAAGCTCTTTGTGAAAAATAGGCAAAAATACATTTGAGAGCAGCCAAAAACAGAGTGAGAGAGTCCTAATTTGTGAGAGTTAAATTATTGATAGATCTTGAAGCTTTTGTGAGAGATTGTTTATACATGACATTCATAATCATCTTTACTCATTTTCATTGATCAGATTTGATCAAACCACACGATCCAATCAGATATAAAGATCTTTACTCCAAAGATTGTTTTCCCTGGTAGTTTTCTCCGTCATCAATCGGTTTGCAAACTCTCTCTCTCTCCATCTCTTTCAATTTACAATGTGCTTATTTGAATTGCTTCCGCTTAATTTTAGAAATTGAGTTTTTCATGATTTTTATAATTGTGCATTCAATTGAGATATTGAAAAACTTGATTTAGTAAATTGATTGAAATCAAAATTGATAACTTAGTTGATTTTACCTGAATTGTGAAAATTGCTATAAAATCAATCTAGTTGATCAATTAGGTGAAGTTTGAATAGGTTGGTGAATTGGTTGATTCTTGGTGGATTCATTAGTGGAAGGGCATAAATATTGGATTAATCACATTGAGTGATTTGTTGTTGACTGTGTCATTTTTGTAGTTAACTAAAAATTGGAATTAACTTGAAAGAAAATCTTAATTCAAGACCTACCTATTCAACTCCCTTTTCTTAGTAATTCACGCTTTAGGACCTTGAGTGATATCCTTGTGGTATCCCTCCGCGCAAACAGGTTTTGGTATAGTTTTGCTCCAACCTTTCCTCCAAGTCAGCTCTGATGATCGATTGACCGACAGTAAAAGAGGTTGCTCATGTTGACTCATTTAATTCAAAACCTGGAGGAAATTGAAACTTTGGTAGAGTGTAGTCAATAAGGTAGTCCTCTACTCAAATCTATTCTCCTTGCTATTGTTGTAGTGACTATGGCAATAACATCAACTGCTGTTGTGCCAGAGTTGGAGTCAGAGTCGGAGCCGGTGCCAGCTACTGCTGCTACTCCTTATCATCATCATCATCAGTAGACTCATCAAGAGGAGTGATGACGTGTGCCCAGGACTGAAAAAGAGTCCTATGAGTAAATGAACTAGGCAGAAGTCTAAGGGTTTCAGCAACGTAGATTGGTACTCGTTAAGCAACACATATCCTAGTGATAAGGTTGCCGAATAATAGAGTGGCTGTACATTGGGTACTAGTGGTTGGTGAGTCGATAACTCCTAGAATGTAAGATGGAGCATCGATCAAGACAACAACACTGATATCATATAGTAATGTAGCATGTGAAAGTGTCAGCATGTTCATATGGTTGACAAGATGAAGAACACTATATTTTATGAGGCTAAAGATCCTAAACCCTCATAAAGGTAACCCTGCTTAAAAGCAACGACCTTCGTACATAAGTCCATGGAACTATCGGCTTGGAGGGTAGATGTTATGAGGTCAGGAGTATGAGGGATAACAGGCTGACGAAAAGGAAAACCAAACTACTCGACTAAGGGGATGCTGAGTATTTGAGCAATGAGTTCAACGTTGAGTGAAAACTTGACATCACGAACAGTGATTGAACAAGCTCCCTGGTCATCACGAGTACCATGGTTTGAGTAGAACTCTCGAACCACGATCTCGTCAATTGGACCCGTGATAGATAGGAGAGGTAACCATCCATACGACTCAAACATATTATACGTGAGTGTTTCACGTATATCATTAGGTGTGGATGCCCTCTCAACTATAACAGGATAGGACATAACTATATGTGCCTGAATCTTGGCCATTTGGGTTGGAAAGCGATCCAAAACATAAGGTTCCATGCCAAGATGAATGGCATAGGAAAAATGCTCTTATGCCATGGGTACTGGCTTGGACAATATGATCAACGTAGTATATAAAAAAAATATGATGATCCTAAGAAAGGTACTACGTCAAATGTACTGATCTAGCAATCCACATTAACCATACTATCTACATGATAAAGAAAATAAAAGACAGGAATTGTGAAAAAGGACCCGAGAACTTATCGACAAAACGAATAGTGGAAAATGATCGATGAAAGTGAAGTCCTCGATGCGTAGATCACACTTACCAAAGTGGAATGTACATAATATGAACACTGGGATCAAACTTGAGTAATGTACTATGAGGAACTAGAGAGAAAAAGATGGAAAACTGCACGAATTTAAAACAAATGGAAGGTTATACTCGTTTTTGAATTGATCAGTCGCTCGTTTGAACGAAGAAGGGCCTTCGTTCGAGCAAACCTTCATTTAAAGGAAGGCTTTTGTTCAAGCGAGTGACAGTTCGCACCCAGATTAATACATCTTCATTTAAATGAGTTCCAGAAAGTGCCTTTCTCTCAAAAAAATAGATTGTCCTATTCTGTTCTATAACTCCTCTACTCAACTCAACTAGACAAAAACTTGGGAAATCGATTATCTACAAGGCTAAAAATAATCCCAATGTTTTTGAGTTGAAAGCAAAGTTTTTTGAAAATTTTAAGTGACATAAAGAGAATGCAGGATGTTCTAAATTCAATCAAAATATTCAAGTAATCCTAGAACACTTAAATTAATGCAAGCTGATTGTCACATCCCCAGCCCCACCATTTATGGGTTAAGGATAATGACCGGCCAGTCAAGAACCTCGCTAATATACTACTCTTAGTGTAGTATATTGTTGACATGTCCAACCCAATGCCTTCAGTTGGCATACCATTCCATGTATTCACAATATAACATTGCAACAAAAAAACATATCATGGTAGAGCATAATCTGTAGCACAGTTATCCAATACTTCAAAGTTAATCTAATCTTAAATATTACAGCCCCAAAATTTCTTTCCTTGGCGAAACTACAAAAATAGCAAAATAGGCCTTGGAACTCTCATCCAAATCCAAATCCAAAAAGGTGGCTGTAAAACTCCTTCCCCCTTAAGCCAAGCTATCGGGGCTTGTACCTGAAATTTGTGGAAATAGACCTTGTGAGCTTACACAAAGCTCGTGAGTAACACATGTTTCCTATTGTGGGTTTTGAGAAAACCCTTCTTATAAATTTTCTTTGAAAAATGGATAAGCAGTTAAGAAATCTTTAGATGAAAGCTATTGGCATTCTTTTCATAATACAATAAAATAAGTCTGTGGTTCTTCAATATATGATAAAATCATTATATAAATAGTTCATACTAGTCTTGGTTTTGCAAGTATTATTTCATGATGTATTTCACAACAATGGATGGAAATAGGTAAATATCACATTCTAACGTCTTTATAGCGTATGCGCCTGAGGGTCATTATTGTCACCTTGGTAACCATATGTGTAATTTAGAGTTTCTAGGCTTACATAGCCCCTTCGGATTTTAGACTCCTGTTGAAGTCCTTGCTATATTGGCCAAGTAATGGCCTACCGGTTCTTATCCCCTGGTGGGGTCTATATGGCAAGTTATACTAAAAATGTGTTTGTAAAACATTCATGGCTATCTAATTTTAAAAACATTTAAGAATACTTAAACATGTTATTTAAACTTTTAACATGATAGCTGTAAATCATTTCGATGATAAAACATAGCATGTAATGTGAAAAGAGAGTGAAGAATCGAAATCAACTAGAAGTTTCCATTCCAGGGTTCAGGGTTACTCACAGATTATACTTATTCCTCAGCTACCCGGTAGCTGCTATTGCATTCTTGGTCATTGGGCGACTCGAATTCCTAGAAGTTGTTGCTTACACTTTCCTGCATAGCGGCTAGCTTGTTTGTGGCCCTTTCCCTCATCCATCAACCCTTTGGGACAATGGGGGTCCTAATGATAAAAGGGTTTGAACTTAGTACTTCCACTCTCCGAGTAGTCCTTACCTTCATTTGCTCTACCTCTTTTCTCCATGATTTTTCATCCATAACTTATCTCTTAATTAGTTAGTTTGATTCTCAAGTTTCCAGATTCTATGACAGTAATCAGTAAAGATCAAAATTTTGTTTCGTAGTGTTGTTTCGGTCACCTAGAAAACAGAAACATTTTGGAAACGTTTTGAAGACGTTTCGAAAATATAGTGGAAACGATGAAAAAATGTAAAATGTATAGAAATACTTGGAAACATGAAGTATAATATATGAATGTGTGAAGATAAATATTATAATTAATTGAAAATATTTTAGGGTACATGTTCATCCACACAAGAAGATATTAGGGTGAAATTGAAAAAAAAAACGTAAAGTAAATTAGTCATTAATACCAAATAACTCTTTACTTATTAAAAATTAGTATAAAAGATTTAGAGCTAATTTGTTTATGTAATATGAATTTGTTATATATTTGCTATAAAATATGTAAAATTATTATAAACCATAAATAATAAATATATATTGTGTAATATCCACAGATTAGACAATTTGGCACAAGTTACATATAATTTAATAAATAAAAATATAATAATTTAAATCTATTATAATTAGTAACTAAGTGTTATAATAAATTATTTATCTACATTTTATTTCAATTACTTTTACTGTTCATTTTCTATTATTTTTTAGGAAAAATAGAAATATCTTCTTATAATTTTGGATTTTAATCTTTCAATCTCCTCCATTTAAAAAACAAATTGATATTATCTTTTACCAACTTCTAGAAGTATTGTTGATACCAAAGAAATATTTCTACTATTTCGGTATGTTTCCACTAGTTTCGGTATGTTTCTACGGAAACAAATTTGTTTCTATGAAAACATGTGAATTTTGGTTTTTCACTAGTGTTTTGTTTTGGTTCACTAGGAAACAGAAACGTTTCGGCCGTTTCGCTGGAAACAAAATGAAATTTGATCCCTGGTAATCAGTATTCATTAATGTTTGTTTTAAAGGTAAATTTCTTAAGGTCTTATACTTTATGGACATTAGTTGCTTAAACGCACTTCATGACTAGGTTTAGAATATCTAATAATGTTTAAGTATGAAGTTTCATAATTTTCAAAGTTCGTTTGACTACTTAACTAATACTGTAAAGTTTTGTAGAAACAGTCCCTTGATCTTCGTTTATATTTTTAGAAAACTCGTTTGCTAAAATGAACCCCACCATTAGGTCCAGAGCACTAAAAAAACACAGTTTAGGCTTTTTTGGATCTTAATTTGGTCATGCGTAGCATTAATTATGGTATATTCATTTTCTAGGGCGTCGATGTTATTTTTGCATTTTTTTGGGGAAAAATTGGTCATTTTAACACTCTTACCGGCATTTTTGTAATTTATTGAAAATTTAGGGGCTAAATAATAATATCAGAATTTATTATTATTTTTAATTATTTTTCTAATTTAAAAGGGTTTTTCTAGAAATATATTTAATATTATTGGGCCTCTAAATAATTAAACACTTGGGGTCAATTCGTAATTTCAGAAACTAAAATATATTTGTCCAATTTAAAGGGGCTTTTCTGAATTTTAAAGTTTCTAAGTTGGGCCATAGTGGAATTTTCCTAAAGTTTTGGGTAGGGTTTATAATTTCATAAACTTCATTTAGGCCATTAGACAACCAAACAATGGCTTAGGTTCTAAATTAGGGATAAGATATCCCTGTTCCACCCTTGGTTATCAAATCTAATGGTTATTCGCGTAGCCAAATGCTCATTTTCTAATTTTTAAACATTTTAAAAGAACTCCTAAACGACGTAGTTTTGGGACCAACGTTTCTGCACCTGGGTGGGTTTTGACTTGAACCCAAAACTGACACGGATCCGAACCCGTTACTGTTCATCGTTTTCCTTAAGACGATGAATAGTAAATTAAAACCCTAAAAAATTCCACTTCTATTTTGCGTGATTTGGGTTGTGATCTTCTTATACTTTTAATGGTTATTGGTTTTTAGGAGTAAATCAAAGCCTTTGGTGTTGTTTTAAAAGGTCAAAGAAGCCTCGTAGTCTTGGTTTGGAGTTTGATAACCAAACCTACAACTCTATCGTATAGGCCCATTTCTAAACCTTTTTGCCTATGGTTTGGTCCATCATAATCCTAGGATCATAGGGATTCATTCTCCGATCAAGAAACCTAGCCTAGTGTTCATTGTGGGAGAGTTAGTTTAAAACCCATCACCTGCAACTCTGGGTATCTCCCTCATTTTTGGTCTATTTTTGAGAACATTAGTTATTTTTCAATCCTCATGCTCTCCATATCAAGCCTTAAGTGTTAGGATTTGGTTTCTCTCTGGTCGATTCAGACCCACCCCTTTGGTGGTCATCAATGGCGGTCCTTGTTATTTTTACTATTTTAAGGTGATTCAACTCAAATAGAAGGGCCTAACATGCATAGAAACCACTAGAAACTTACATAGAATAGTGAGGGTTGATTTTTAACCTGTATAAAAGCTTCACTGATTTTCTCTCTCTATACCTCCTTCTTTGGTTTCCTTCCTCTTCCTACGGTTAATGCTTCTGTTCATTCTCTCTGGTTTAGTAGGTGGATTCATTTTTCTTCAAATAGTAGAGCATGAAGAAACACTTCTTCTTCTTCTTCTTTATCTTGCTATCTCTTTCTCTCTCTCTCTCTCTCTCTCTCTCTCTCTCTTTCTCTCTCTTTACGCAGACACACTACTTAAAAGGCTGTTGCAGAATCCTTATAATTCTTCCTTTTACGCATGGTCTGCATATATCATGATTTGTTGCATGTCCATCCGATTGGCTGTTGTGGAGGTGCACTATGAGAGAAACAACTCATCTCTTAGCTTTTTCGATTTTTCTCACATTATATACTTTAAGTATAATTCTGAAGCCATCATAACATAAAAGTGTGAGTGGCCTAGTGGTCCCCCCCTTTGGGTGTTAGTTGTTCACATGTTCAAGGTGTTGAGTTCAAGCCTTGGCCAACCCCTTTGTTGGCCTTTTTTTTTCATTCTTTTTCCATTTTTCTTTTGTTAGGGTCTGTTAGTCTTTTTTAAACAGAACTTTTTGTTTTTGTCATTATTTGGAAACTAGGCTATGTAAGACATGGTTGTTATTAACCAATGCCTCTTGATTTTTATTTGAACTTCCTTTATGATAATTTTATATTGACACACCCTTAATTTTTACACTTAAAATAAGTTGTGGCTAATGCTCGAATACTACCAAAAGATCCCATTTTTCATTTATAATGTTCATTACAATCCCTTAACCATCAATTCGCTAGGTTGGGGTGTTACATTAACTCTTTACTCACTCAAACTTGGTGATTAGACATATGCAATAACTTCAACCTTGAAATGTTCTTATTTCAAAGTTGACTCTGTGGTGTTGAATGATTTAAACTTCAATAAGAGCAAACAACCATAGTCAATCAACTTAGAAAATTTTGACCATTTCCCACCAAAATTTTCCTTCAACACAAAAGCCAAATTTACAAACTTGAATTTGAACTTTTCTCACATTTTGCAAGGTGACTTTCACATAGTTAAGTAGGCTGCTCTTTTCAAAAGACTTTCAATGCTAGCAAGCACACTATCTCAAAGGTAGCAATTTCCTTCATCTCTTTTGATTTTTCAATTTTAGTGTGTGCGGCATTTTATTTTGAGGTTTTTTTTCTTTTAAGTCCATTAATTTTTTCAACCTAAGTCAATCTTTCTAGCCATGAACTTATTGAAGGATAAACATAAAACCATTAAGTCCCATCTATCTACAAGAGGATCTTGAGGAAGTATGTAAGACGAAAAATTATGAGATTACAAGTAGATTGAAAGATTGCATGCATATAAATGATTAATACTAAGTGAAGTTAGTGATAAAATGAAGTACACAAATCATAGTCTCATGCACTCAAAATGCATTTTAATTCATTTTTCTTTAAAAAAATATGGGATCATCATTAGCAATAAAGATAAAAGAAAAATATTTTTGGATTTTTTTTGAATTCATGTAGGTATGAAATGAACCTAACTATGAATTAAAAACAAAAATCCAACAAAATGAACCCATAGACCTATAATAGATGAAAAGCCTTAAACTTACCTAGACTATGGAAAGATGACAACTTTTTCTCAGGGACAATGATTTTCAAAACATATTGAAGCAAGAAGTATCAAAGAAATTCATAGGGAGACTTTAAGATACGAGTTAAAAACATGATCCCTAAATTGCTAAACTTTCTCTTAATCATCTAAGAGAGAAATTTGATTTTCCCGAGGAAGAACCAAATTGGGAATTATGACTTGCACATTCTTTTTCAGGACCTTTCAACTTGTCATTCCTAGCCCAAATTTGTTTCAATGGAATTTTGGGATTAGGATTAGGTGTGACATTTTGAACCTCGGTTTTATGTACCTTGGATTGAGGACTAGGAATAACATGAGGCTTTTCAAAGTTTGTCATGTCAATTATCTTTTGAGCCATGCGCCTATATTTTTGAACATAAGTATTCAATTGTTGTTTCAGCTGCTCATGGTTATTTTGGCCGATTGATCTTCCAATATGCTAGTTTCAACAACTCTCGTTCTTTACACTTCTTCCTAGCTGCGTGGCCTGTAGTAGGTATCTGGTTTACTGCTTTAGGTATTAGCACTATGGCTTTCAACCTAAATGGTTTCAATTTCAACCAATCTGTAGTTGATAGTCAATTAAAGATAACTTTATTTTATATTCCAAGGTCATGAGTTGATAAATTGTTTGATTTTTCTTAGCAAACCTGTCACGACTCGAAACCCACCCTGTGCGGATTACCGGATCGTGACCGCCACCCTCAGGCCCGGGGACCTTAGGGCCAAGGGTCACATAAGCAGCGATATCGAATAGATGTGAGACATGTGAATGCGGAAGCGTGAAAACTTTTTCTTTTCTTTTCTTATTTTTAAATTACGCACATCCGTCCGGTACTGCCGCTCCATACATAGCATACATGGTTACACATTCAGAGTATAACTAAAATTTAAGGACTTATAATATTAATACAATACATATTCAGTTGCCCTGAGGGCTTAATACATATTCTTACATTGTCTACTAATACAAAATGTACTACTAGAATTCATAGGTTTCTCAAAAGAAACTACTTAAACATATCTTCCCAAAAACAGCTAGACTCATCACCATCGTCCTCAAGACCTTGTCTGCTGTGAATCACCTGAAAGGGGGGTTCGAACAAAGTCTGGGTAAGCTAATCTAAGCTTGTGAGCAATTACAATATTCGTCATGGGGTTTTCAATTAGCAGTGGTTTTTAGTACATAAGAGCTTGTAAAACATTCACTGCCAATTGTTCGTATACTTGAACATAGAACATATGCATTTCTTAAAACAAATAGCTTTGAAACAATTAAAGTGTTCAAGCTAAACTCGTACTTCATCAGATAAAGTATATAAACTTTAAAACACATAAATATGTACTGTGAAAATGTGGGTAAAACTTGCTTCCATTTTCAATACATTTTCTTATCACTTTTCATTAATGGAATCCGTTTCGAACCAGATTCCCACTTTTCGTTTCGTGAAGATATCTTATGCCTGGGGGATTAGATCCTGCTATTTGGCAGTTGACAGTCAATTGAGTTCCGTACAACTCAATATCCCATCAGATTTAGGATTATTTTAACTCCGAAGTAATCCATAAAATTCGTGGTGCTTATGCCCAGCTTTTCTTACATTCAAATACATTTGAATACATAACCTCTTCAAATAGGTGCTTCTCATGAACATTCAAAACATCATATACATAATTTCATAATAAACCCTTTAAATATTTAATATAACAAATTCAGAATACTTTACATAATTTGACATTTAAAACTTTAGACATGCTGAAATATGTTTTAAGAAAACTGTGATAGAAACCATTCACTGAGCATGTCGAAATAGAGTTTTTAAAGATAGAGCAATTAAAACTGAATCATGTAAATACTGAATTTGGAATTTCAAACATTTCATATCTTTGCATTTAAAACCTTTTCAAATCCATGGAGTTAAATCTCCACTTCAAATACAGGGTTACTCACCTTGATCCTTTAGGGTTAGTGCTAATAATGCACTTTCCCACTTTCCTTGTAGTTCCTAAGAACAATTCATAAATATCTCATCAACTTCACATTCATTGTAAATCATCTCAATGTTCCTTAACTTAGGCTTAAATCGTATTAGATCCTAAAACGATTCCATAAATTCATATGTACTTAACTTAACTCATAACTCGTACTCTTAACCTATGACACAATTTAATGTGTTAGAAATTTAATTTATTTCAATTTATACTCTTCTGGTAGCTCCATTAACTTTAAATTAAAGTTATTTATTTCATAGGTTTACGTGTCGTGTCTTTTCGTATTTCATTTCTCGTACTGTCCTCAGTTTAGTTCTTTGGCAATATTTCAGTTCATAGTCATCTAACAGATGCTATTCATCAAATTTTATGCCTTTTTATTTAGACATTTCTTTTTGGTCGATAGACTCTACCATTGAGTCCGGAGTGTCGAAGAAAGTCGGTTTAGGCTTTCCTAACATTTAATTCGGACTGTTCTATGTAAAAGGACAAAATGGTCATTTACTGTTTTACGTGTCTCATTTTTTTGTACTTCGTTTCGTAATTTGGACTCCATTATTGAGTCTAGGATGTCAAAGAAAGTCAACTTAGACCTTCCCTAGTTTTAATTTGGCTTTTGAGGTACTAGGGGTAATTTGGTCTTTTTACCCCCTTACGTGTCTTTATGTTCGGGACCTCATCTCGTGTCGTGGACCTCACCATTGGACTCAGAAGGTCCGAGATAGTAAGAATACACTAATAACTTGTTAATTTTGGACAAGGGGTATTTTGGTCATTTACCTCGTCTCGTAAAAACGGATCCTACCATTAGTCTTAGAATATCCAAAATAGTAAGGATACATTATTCATATGTTTAATTTGGACTTTATTTGGTCAAGTTTTGAATTAGGGGCATAATAGTCATTTTACTTTATTTATTAAATAATTAAATTAATTATTTAATTATTTTTCAGGGGTCAAATTGAATAAATTTTCGCCCAGTTGGCCCACAGTAGGATTTCCCAGAATTTCTGGGGTCAATCTGCAAATATAAGAAGTTTTGGTTTATTTAATTTGAAATAATTTAGAAAACTATTAGGTTCGGTTCGGTTTTAAGTGAACCGGTCCGGTCTGATTGTAAACCAACCGGTTTAGCCAGTTTGCCACATGTTGCTGATGTCAGCCCCAATGTTTTAAAAATTAAAACCAAAACGTTACCGTTTAAATAACTCATGACCCGTTGGATCCGAACTAAACCCAGACCCGTAACCGACCCGTCCGCTCGACCTGAACAGTGTCATCTTCCCCAACGGGGTCGACACTGTTCATGTGAAACCCTAATTTTTTACAATCGGATTTCGTGACTTTTTAGGGACTCATTTCCTCTGTTTTCTTTTCCAAACGTTCCCTAGAGCTTTAAGGAATGTTTTTACATTGATTTTGAGCTTCGAATTTATCTCAGAGGCTCGGTTTAGGTCGCGATAGCCAGACCTGTAATACCCACAGTTCATGCTCATTTCTTGTTCATTTTTCATAAGGTTGGTCTTGTTTTGATCCTCTATTCATGAGGTTTCATATTTCATTAACAAGGGTAGGTTAAATCTCATGTTTTTGAGTTTTGTTTTGGGAACCCGAACCTGCAATTGGATTTTAAAGGTTAAATCATGAGCTTGGTGGTCGCGTAGTACGGTTTTTAACACCCTTAGAGGGTCTAGTTGAGGTCCCCATGAGCCAAACATGATTTAATCACCATGGGTTCAGACCTGCTTGAGAAAGGTCCTCCCATGGTGGTTCTTCGTGGGTTTGCATTTCTTAGGTGTTTTCAAGACCAGTTTTCATGCTTGATACACTTCTAAACATATTTTAAACATCCTACATATATAAACTACTCAAAACAGTTTACATTCATGCTTAAATCTTAGAGAGAGAAAGTGAAACGTTTTCATGGGTTTACCTTTTTGGGTTGGTATTCTTGCCCCTTTTCCTCTCTGATTCTTCCTCTATCCTCCTCAGTTCCCTTCGTTTAATTTCTTTCACAAGAAACAATCATGGTTTGCATGCCTTTAAAGAGAACCAACCGACCTCTCTCTCTCTCTCTCTCTCTCTCTCTCTCTACACTCTGACTCCATAGCCCTACCTTAGCCCTCACTTCTCATAAATCCCTCTTACACATTTTTAATTTTGCTTTTTCTCTTTGTTGCTTTACATTTATTGTTGTAGGATATTTGTATATAATGTATATATATATATATATATATATATAATACAACACACACACAACACATGGAGAACACACACACTGCCGACACACAAACACACCTTGTACACTGTTCACACTTTACACATATGTATATATATATATATATATAAATATATATATATATAAATTATATTTAATGTATCTATGTACATACATGCATACATGCTTGATTACATATATATATATATATATGCCTTCCATGTAATGTGTATTTATAATATATTTAATTATAAATAAAATAATTATTTCATATGAATAATTAATTATTTTTGTAAATAATTAATTTTTCCTTGATTGTAATAATTTTTATACTCATTTTTCTTGGCCTCGTAATGCGTGCCATATGACCCGGTATCCCGGGTCGGGATATTACAAAACCCACATTTCCTCCTAGAGTGACTATCAACCTTGCAATAAGAACAGTAGAGTGATCTAGGTTGAGGCTGAACTTGAGGTTTAGATTGAGTTTGTGGTTGAGATTGTACGTGAGGTTGTGGTTGAGGTTGTGATTGCCTCTTACGTTGAGGTGTCTTTACACCTTTTAGCTTAGAAGACACAAATACAACTGGCTTGACAATAGGAGATTGGTTTTAAGTGAATGTTGAAGACTTGTTCTTATTCGAGAATTTATCGTAACCTAATCCACTTTTATCATTCTTGATTTAGATGATATTAATAATTCTTGCTAATTTGTTTGACCTATCCTCAAGAGTGATTTTAACATCGTTAGCTTGTTTAATTTCTTCATTAAGAGAATGAACTTTTGAATCAATTCTATCTTTTCAACATCACAAGCTTTTAAGGATGACCTAAGTTTTCTTACTTCATCAACTAACAAATTCTTCTCTTGTTCTAAGAATTTTACATTTTCTAAGAGATAGAATTTTTCCTCATTGTGTTGTTTCAACAAGGATTGATCAACCACAAGGGAACATTTATCTTTCTCACTTGTCTTGAGTTTAATTTTAGACTTTTTGAGATTGATTGATTCATTAAACAATTTTTCATAGGCAATCTCAATGTCGTCTTCTTCTTCATTTTCATTATTACTAGACACACGATTCTCATTATCCTATTGTTCATCATTCTCATGGGATGAAGAACCTTCAAGGACATCGGTGATAACCGTGAAAGACAAAAATTGACTCTTATTTCCTTCATCATCCTCCTCTTCATTTTCCTCATCTTCCTCATCATCAATTAAAGTTATCTTCATTGCCCTCCTATTGTAAGGTTTCTCTTTTCTCTTGTTTGGGCAATTGATAACTATATGGCCAAAGTTATGGCAATCATAGCATTCTATGGGCTTGGAAGTGGATTATGATGAAGGTTCTCTCCTATCATCACTAGAGGATCCTTTTTTGACATTGCCTTTTGAGTTGTTAGAATTTCCTAAGGGTCTTCTATTAGAGTTTTGGTTTCCCTTAGGATATGACATTCTTCCTTTGAGGAACTTGTTGAACCTCTTAACAAACAAGGTTAGGTCATCTTTTTTCATGGACTTAGGGTCAACCTCTACATCCCATTCTAAGTCATCTTGGGTTGATTTTAAGGCAAGAGTCTTGGTCTTCTTATTTTGCCTAAAAGTTAGTTCAAAGGTTTGCAATAAACCTACTAACTCATTAACCACAAGTGAGTCCATATCTTTGCTTTCCTCAATGGCGGTAACCTTGGGTTGAAATCTCTCAAGGAGAGATCTCGAGATTTTTCTAACTATTTTGGTCCTTTATGTCTTCTCTCCTAGGTTGAATAAGGAATTCACTATGTCACTCAATTTGGCATAGAATTTGGTAAAGGTATCCGAATCTTCTATCTTTATTGATTCAAACCTAGAGGTTAGAATTTGTAGCTTGGACCTCTTGACCGCTGGCGTACCCTTATTGGTAGTCTCAAAGATATCCTATGCCTCTTTTGAGGTATCACATGTCATGATTCGATGAAACTCATCTGGAGTTACCGCATTGAATATTGTATTAAGTCTTTTAGTGTTTAACCACTAATTCTTAGTTCGAGCTAATTCTATATGTTTGAAAGCTTGGGTATGGAGGGGATTTCTGTAGTACTGGTTGTGACTGGTGTGGTTTATCTTTCTTGGACGACGAGCCAAACTCGCTTATCTACGACTCTAAGAAAGCTCTCATTTTGGCCTTCTAATATGTATAATGGAGCCATCAAATAGAGGTGGTCAGGAAATTAAACCTCATTCTCTCATCCCTTTTATTCTTCATATTACTAGGTATCCAATCTATTGCCTTAGTAAGAAAGCTCTAATACCACTTTGTTGTTGGTCCTTTAGTGTGAAACTAACCTAGAAGGGGGAGGGGGGTTAAATAGGTTTGTACTACTCTTTGAAATTCTTTATTCATAACTCTAACTACAACTCTTGATTTTTCATTTTGTGTGCTTGCCATTATCTTTCAAGGATTTTTCTTTTAGTCCTTTGATTTTTCTAACCTATGTTAATCTTTCTAGCTATGGACTTATTGATGCATAAACATAAAACTACTAAGTCCAAATTCTCTACAAGGCAATCTCATGTATGAAGATATACAAGACTAAGTACCAAGAGATCACAAGTAGATTGAAAGATTGAATACATCCAATTGAATAAGACTAAGTGAAGATAATGATAAACTAAAGTAAACATATCATAGTCTTAAGTAATAATAATACATCTCTATTCACTTTTCTTTCTAAAAAAATGGGATTACCATTAGCAATGAAAGTGAAAGAAAAATGATTTTCGATTATTGACTTCACAAAGGTATGAAATGCATCTAACTATGAAAGATAAAAAATCCACTAAAAGAGAAAAAAAAAGACAAAACAAAAAAATCCATAGACCTAGAATAGATGACTAAACTAAGGTTCATCTAGACTATGGAAAAGAACTCAGTTTACTCAAAGATGATTTTCAATAAGAAAAATGGAATAAATTGATTTTGATGCGGAGGGGTACCACTAGGATATCATTCAAGGTCTTAAAGTGTAAATTTGACTTAGAAAAGGCGGGGGGGGGGGGGGGTGAATAGGTTGGTTTTAGAATTAAATATTTTTTCAATGTTAATTACAATTCTTGTCTATAACAACGATGCCACAACAACAAAATCACTCAACATGATTAATACAACATGTATGCCCATCCATCGATGTAATAACCAAGAATTATTCAAAAACACAAACCTATCAACATATACCTAATTGATCAAATAGTTCAATTTGATTGTCAATTTTATCAATTCAATTCAAAATTCAACTAAGTGGTTAAATTTCAATTTAATTCAATTTACAATTTCAATTGCTCAATTAAGTTTTTAATTAATCAAATTAGATCTCAATTATAAGATTCATGAAAGCTTAATATCAATATCAATATTCTAGCAGAAGCATTCAAGAAAAACAATTAGTAAACGGAAAGAGATGAAGGGATTGAGAGATTTGCAAATCGATTGATGACGGAGAGACCACCAAGGACAACAGTGAGCATAGGCACTGAAAAATCTAGACACAACTTTTAAAGTTCGTTCCATTAAAGTAGGAGAGGAACATGCCCTCTTTTCGTATTGAGGTGTATATGAATACACAAAGGAGTCGCCAACTTGGTTTAGGCTAAATAACAAGCAAACTTGATACAACCCATGAAAAATACATATAAAAAAAAAAAACAAAGAAAACTGAAATTACGTCGCTTTGATCCTATTTACATTCTAAACCCCTTGACATGAGTTAAAATAAAGTAAAATAAAACTAATCCACAATGAAGCAAAGAATTCTGAATCTGGAAGCTAATGTACGAGATGGAACGGTGTTAAGCACCTATCCCGCCCAGTTCGAATGGACTGGCCTCAAGTGTTCATACACACGGCTTAATATTCTAGGACATAAACAAGATAAAGAGTGATTATACAAAGATAATGATAGTAATGACATGAACGAATAAAATAAATAGAATAAATAAAGTAAATAAGCCAAAAGAAAGAGTGGAGAAAGAGATTGGCATGAATGAAATAAAAAAAAGACATAAAGTAGATTGCTAAAAGGAAAAGAGTAGAGAGAGGCTGACATGGATAAAAATAAGAAAAAAGACATAAATTAAATAGCTTAAAGGAAAAGAGTAGACTCGAGCCCATTAGGCATCCGACGTATCCATTCAGATAATGGAATTAGAGCCAATGTAATTCTCTAATTCAATTTACTTTATCATGAGTGATAGGATAAACTAAATTAGGAAAAGAAAGAATATTAGGGTTTTAGGGAGTGTACATGATTATTTGTGTTGAATCAGACAAGGCTTGAGCTTGAACTCCTTGGATTGAATCTTCAATGGTGTGGAACTTCATCTTTAATGTATTAGAACTATTGCCTGTGTAGAACACGGCTTCAAGAATTATGGAAGAAGAAATATGGAAAGGAGAGAGAAGAATTATTGTTGCAGCACATGACTTCTTAATTTTTCTGTCCCTTATTATGGTGGCTAAGGGATCTTATTTATAAGGAAAAAATAAGGAAGTTTGATCCAAGGGCTCATAATGAATCCTATGGACGAATGGCCAAGATTGAATGTTTAATGAGCAAAAAATTAAGTATAGATATTATTTTGTGCACAAATCTAGGGTAAATCCCTTGAAAGAATGAAGAAAGGGAATTTGGCAAGTATTTGGTGGACAAACCTATATTTACTATATTGCCCTTACTTCGGTGGAGAACTTAGGGACAAGGAAATTACAAAAATTTCATTAGGCATAAAAAAGTCAAAATTGTCCCTAAGGGCCAAAATTACTAAAATAACCCTATGTAGGTAAAATGACATGGGAATTACATGTATACCCATGAATGACCAAAATAACTTATATGGGATAGGAATATGCTATAATTATCGAAATGCCCTCCAAAGGGCAAAATAACATTCATATTACAAAAATACCACTAAAATGAGAAACTTCTAGTATTTACCAAAATACCCATAATGGGTAGGGAAACAATAGAAATTACCAAAATTTCTGTAGTAATATTATGACTAGAATACCCTCAAGGGTCTTAATGTGTTAAATGTTAAAAATTTTCTTAGTGGCCATAATGACTAAAATATTGAAAATGCCCTTTATGGGAAAAATGATGAAAATGCCCTCTGGGCGAAATGACCAAAATGCCCTCTATATACAAAATGACCAAAATGTCCTTTAAAGGCAAAGTGACAAAAATGCCCTTTATGGGCAAAAATGGTGGGAATGTCCCTATAGGCAAAAATGAGAAATTACTAAATTACCTCTGGATGGGACATATTGTAGCAACTTACCGAAAATGGCAAACCCAACTTTATTTAATCGAGGGTCTCAAAATGAGGTGTCTATAGATAGCCCCTCATTGGCGGAGCTTGCAAGCAAGCAAGCAAACGTCAGTGCAAGAAAATGATGCCCATTTTGGGACTTTGATTATGGATTTGATGTGGTCAGACTCACTTTATATGAGGTTCTTATGTATCACCCTAAGGTGAATCAAACCATACATAGTTCGTGAATGATAAAAATGAGACCAAGAAGGAATATTATTCTGATAGGCTTTTTGAAATTGCATCCTCAAACGGCTTTATTTAGATGGATGACGTCCTTAGACGTTTTACCTAAAATAAAATGCAATCCAACAAGGCCTTTCACAAGGTTATGCCCTTATGAGATGGGATTACGTCATCAGACGTTTCACTTAAAGGAAAATGCAATCCTAATAAGTCTTTCATGGACTTATGCTCCTCATGAGATGGGTTTATGTCCTCAGACGCTTTACTTAAAAGGAAATTTGATCCTAATAAGTCTTTCATAGGGTTACGCCTCTCATGAGATGGGTTTACGTCCTTAGCCATTTCACTTTGAAGGAAATGCGATCCTAACAATTTTTTCATGGGGTTACGCCCCCCATGAGGTGGGTATACATCCTCAAATGTTTCACTTAGTAGGAAACATGATCCTAGTTAGTATTTCATGGGGTTACGCCCCTCATGAGATAGAATATTGCGATAGAATGCTTACCTAAATGGGCATGCGATGCTAATAAGTCTGAGATTCACTAATGATTTTGAGTTTCGGGTGTATCTCATTAGTGAGTTGACTCAGATTGGGCCCGTCGGGAGGATCCTGCTTTGTGTAACTCTATAGGGAAGAGTGGATTCATATGCCATTCATTGACCTCGAATGGGAGAATACTATTTCTTGGAGTATCCATGTGATTGGTATGAGAAAAATGGGACAGATCGGCTAGTTTTGACCAAAAGGTTCGGACCTTTGTATAAAATCGACATTTAGCCATGTTGATTTTGTGATTGGGATTGAGTCGTGATGAATTTGTGAAGAGGTTTTGGCAATCATAGATTGAAAATACAAAAAATAGGCTTCATTGGGCCAAAAAATGCCAAAATGGGCCGAAATCAGCCCGTCCAACCACTTTATGCCGATCGGCACACAAAAGGGGGGTTTTCACCCTCTATGTGATGATCAACCCCTGTGAGTGCAGATCGGCACCTGGGCGGGGGCAGTTTGTTAAATGCAACAATTTTTTGATTTTTTCTCACATTTCTTTTAACTCACTCTCTACCCATTGTCACCTAACTTATGCTAAATTATGTAGGGACTTATATTTAAGACTTTGAAGCTTAGATCAACCCTCGAGAAGTTCAAACAATGTGATTATTGCAAGTAGATTCTGGATTTTTCAAGGAAATGGCCAGCAAAAGTTTTGATAATTTAGATGCCATGTTCGATTTGGACCAAGATTTTGTGGCACTCAGGCCGGTGCTTGTGGCTATTCAATGTTATAAATCCCCTCAGAGTGCTCGAAATAATACGAGCTTGGTTTAGGAACCGACTCGGCACTTGTCTCATCGTTACCGCAATAGAGAAGTATGAATTTCTTGTGCTTTCCTTAGATTATTTTTGGGAATTTTTTCTTTGATTCTACCTCTTTGGTTCGATGAAACGTTGAGTATGTGAATTGCATGTAAAAATGGAGGTTGGCCATGTGTAGACACTTCACCCACGTGCCAACATTGGTAAATGATAGGCCAATTTGTTGCCGCAGTGCAAGGGTCACATCACCCAGACGGTTTTGTGCCATTTTTTGTTTGACTTTTCCATGCAGATAGAGACCAAAAGGTTCTCTATGCCTTGGTTGAGCGGTGGTGGGATACTACGAATACGTTCCACCTATGCTTTAGGGAGTTCACACTCACTCCCTTAGATTTCTTTATAACTATTGGCATTCTGATGGGTGGCGAGCGAGTGCCATGGGATACTGACATTCAGTGCCGGCCGATAGAGATTCGAAGGTTGTTGGGATGGGTCCCCTAGTTTGCCTCAAGTGGCGCGGCCCAAGTGAAGTACATTTAGGAGGATTTTCAACACAAGTGTCGCAGCACGATGACTTAGGACTAGCTGACTAGAGCTTTCATGCTCTTTGTTTTTGGGTAGACCTTCTTCGCCACTGGTGGGGACACAGTCCACCTTTGGTGCCTCGCGACTTTGGATGATGTAGCCAACTTTGGATGGTTCAGTGGGGGTGGTGAAAGGACTCAGAGGTTTCAACATGGTGTAGGAGGTATGATTTCCCCTTTTTGACTTTTGTTTTGTTATTTTTTCATTTGTGGTCCCTACTTAGCCTCGGTTTAGTTTTCTTATACAAATTTGGGCTTATAAGGTTATAGGACTACTGTCGTACCCTTGGGTTACACCAGAAGAGGATGTGTTTCCCTGTATGTGGCGGTGGAAGAAGGACAACCGGTAAGCCCGAATGAGTGCCAATGCGATCTAGAGGTTCCGACTAGCTTTAGACCAGATCTAGGTGGACATGGTTAGACCATTATCATGACTCGTCCCTTTTTTGTGTTGTTTGCCTATAATGAGGACTGACATTATATGCTTTTTGACAGTGCAGTTGAACCCATGAGGCAAGGTCCTTGCATCGGTGGGGAGAAATGTGGGGATATCCCACAGACGCTTGATTTTGGAAGGCCCCTTTGAAATGGTTTTTTATTTGGGTGAGCGAGTAGTCCACCAAGTGGACAACGTGGCTAACCTCTTTCCTCTGGAGGATCTTTCAGAACATATGAAAGATGTTGGCAGTCTTCCCAATGACGCCCAATATTTGGAGCTTTTGGACGGTATATTGATGGAGTGATTTTTCAATCGCTTCACGGTGTTCGGGGATTATCTAGGGGGGACTTGCACCTCCCTTAACTGGAGGACCCCCTCCTCTTGTGAAAGTTGGTCGTCCTAGTACCAGTGACCGATCTTCTCAAGAGGTTGAGACCGTGGCCGTTGAGATGGGTATAACACCCCAATCCGATTATCGGGAATTAAGTCACTAATTTAATATTAGAGACTTTACGAAGCAAAATGAAAATTTTGGAAAATTAAACCAAGATAATAAAGACTACAAAAAACAAATACAAGTAGACGAGAAGAAAAATAGGAAATAAAGCAAAAATGGGGAATGGGATAAAATATGCCAAATGCCAAACAAGGCATATCGAGAAAATGATTAGGAAAAAGGGCCAAAAGTGTTGGCTAAGGGATTTGATCCCATGACCAAAAAGGCAGGAAAAACTTATACACAAAAAGTAAACCAGCTAGGCTACAAGCACTTTTGTGCTATATATCTCATAAGATATATGTATATACAATATTAAACCTCATCCCACCCCGTATCACAACCAATCCCCATACATGCAACATATCAACATTCAGCTTAAAATATATAAATATATGTATATATATATATATATATATGCACTATGCATACAAGAAACAGAAGTGTGTGTATGTGTGTGTGCGTGTGTGTCTAAGGTTAGAGAGAGAGTGATAAAAGAAGAAGAAGAAGAAGAAGAAGAAGAAGAAGAAGAAGAAGGAGAACAACTTGCATGCAAGCATTGTTCCAGCCTTAAGGAGCATAGAAGATTAACATCAAGCAAGAAAGAGAGAGAGAGAGAGAGAGAGAGGCTGCCATTGAAGGTAAAACCCTAACCTTCCCAAGTTTATTTCTCTAGAAAACTTTGCAAAAACCTAGTGATTAATAGAGTTTAAGTGCATGCATACATGTGATATTGAAAAAGAAAGAAAATTATAAGGAAATGACCTTGTTAAACTTGGAAAGGAACCCTAGAACTTGAAAACCCCAAATTGTAAAAAATAGTGTTTTTGTACAAACTTGATTTAAGCTTGAAACTAACTACATGGCCCAAAAGATCACTGAAATTAGGTCATTCTACAACTTAAATCAACTGAAATGGTCAAGAGAGCAAGGAGAATAGCCAAGTTGCTGGTTCGGTTGAGCTTTAGTGATTAATCAAAATTTTGATCAATTCGTGGGGCTTAAGCAACGGAAAAAGGTTCCTTGTAGTTTCAAAATCATAAAGGAGAAAATTGGGGGAAAAATAGTGGTAAAACCTCACGAAATAGAAATTTTAGGTGTCATCGAAGCAGCCACTATGAGTGGCGTTCGACGGCCAAGAATTAAACCAATTGAAATTTAAACCTTAAAAATGGAAACCTTATGAAAAATGGGATTAGACCCCGTTGAAATTAGGCCAGAATTCAACTGGAGACGATTGCCGACACCAGAAAAGACACCGGAACCCTCGCCAGAGAAGTGGGGAAGATGAACAGTAGTGGGTCGGGTCGGAACCCGCCTTAGCGCATATCCGGTTAATCCAAACTACATCATTTAAGGGCTGTGGGATTTAAATTAAAATGGAAAGGGTCTATTTGGCTACACGGTTTGAGACTTGATTTAATAACCACAGACAAAACAGGGATATCCTATCCCTGAATTTCCCCTTGTCCGCTATTTGGAAAATGAAAAATCAGAAAAAAAAAAAAAAAAAAATTAAGGAGCCGCAGCCCCCAGGATTTGAACCCCTAACCTATGTGCGTGTGTGAACTTAAAACCCAAGTGTGTGGCCACTGTGCCAACTTCACACATGTGAATATTATGGACTGAATATTTATAAAATATAAAATAAAAGAATTAAATAAATTTAATTTGGTAAAATGGTACCGATGCCCAAATAAAATAAAAAGATAGTGTAACTCAATGTTTTAGGCATTCTGGACTCAATGACGGAGTCTGATTTATGAAATTAAATCCCAAAAAATTAAGACATGTAAAATATAGCATTATCATTTTACCCCTAATGATACTCGAAGGCAATTAAATATAAAAGGTAGTCTATCTTGACTATTTTGGATGTTCTGGATAAGCCTAAATAAATTTTGAAAAATATGAAACAAAAAATGATGTAATACTTATTATGTCTCGAGTAATTTTTTAGCTATTAAATGAATTTAGAAAAAGTGGGCGGGACCTAACTTTAAGTCTAAGGCCACAAAAATAATAAGTGGCCAATAGTAATGCCTTGGTTATGTTCTAATGCATAGTTATATATATTTGACTTATGATCTAGGAATTACAAACAAAGGAAAAGGGATTAGCATAGCAGACTGAAAGTTTGAGGTGAGTAATCCAACATCTTGAATTTTATCTTCTATCCGAAAGATACTAGAATTATTTTGTGAGTAATCTTGTGCCCTGAAGCAGCGATATTTTATATCCTATTTGAAAAATGCTAATTGTTTTGTGAGTAACCTTGTATCCCGAATCAGTGGTTTTATCTTCTACTTGAAAATGCCTAAGTGTTCTATACCTATTCAAATGTCCATTTGTACTTTGTGAAATATTTAAAAACTATGATCTTCATGACTATATTTTGAAATGGCATTCATATGTATCGATCTAAAAAATGTCTGTAAACCATGGCACCCCTTTAATGAGAAATAAATAATTTGTGTGGACCAATTTGACTATGAAACCTGAATCATAAGTGTTTTGATTTCGATCATGTGCTTGTTCGAGGCCTACCTATGTGGCGCTTTGACTCTTTATGAGACTTACCCATATGGTGCTCTAACTCGATTTCTTATGTTTATCCCGAGGCCTACCCATGTGGCACCCCGACTCTTGATGAGATTTACCCATATGGCATTCTGACTCGATTCTTGTGTCGACACGAGGTTTACCTATGTAGCACTTCGACTCTTGATGAGACTTACCCACATGGCGCTCTAACTCGTTGTGGAATACATGTATGAGACTTACCTATGTGGTGCTCCAACTGTTGATGAGACTTACTCACATAATGCTCCAACTCATTATGTGAATCTTCGATGTGTGTAATATGTGTCTATTATCTGTTATTCGAAATCAGATTTTAAAAGCAGCATCTCATGTGTATTTTTCATTCGTTATCATGTTATTTGTTCCATAGCTTATTATCTGAATTATGTTTTAAGAATTTCATGTGCTAGTATACGATTTGTGAACAACTCCTTACTATCTGTTTTGTGATTTGATATTCGAACTATGTCATCAAAAAATAACGTGTTTTAGAAATGCTTTTGTTATATCTGCCTGAATCTTCAATATGTTTTATACGTGATTTGTCTTGAAAGCATGTTTTAAGTTATCCTTATGTATATGCTATCTGTTTGAGAAACTTGGTGCCCATGGTATTTTATGCAAAACCCTGTCTTGCAAAACCTGTGACAGGATGCAGGAATTACTCACGAGCTTAGTGAAGCTCATATAGATTTATCTAATATATTTTAGGTAATTGAATTGGCATGGAAGTAGCAAAGTCCACACCGTATAGCTGAGAGCATGAATGTGATGGACCTTTTGTACCAGAATTTTGGTTAGACATGATGTGGATCATTTTTGGTAATGATATGATGTATATTTTTGGACTCGATGACAGATGGGACTTTTACAGATCTACGTTTTGTACTTTCGTGAATACGTACCTGATGTATATATAAATGTTGATGACACATGATGATAATAAGCTGACAATAATCTTACTTTGAGTATACTTTATAAATGACTGGTGTTGAAATGGTTATCAGATGAGTTGCACACGTGTAGCTTCCGCAATTAATATAAAAAAAAATATATCACTCTTGTGTAATTCATTGATTCTGTACGGCCAGTCTAAGTGACAATGTCGGTCACCGGGCCTAAATCCGCATAAGGTGGGTTTTGGGTCGTGACAATGGGCGTTCCTATAGCCTTTCTTGCGTTCAATATGCTGGTCATGACCTAGGACGACACACTTTTCCTTGAGTAGCTCACGAGGCCTACAGATGTTATTGAAGGACTTCCTCCACCCGACCATTTAACTATGGTAAGATCTATCCATTTGATATTTTTAGATTTTTTGTTGAAGGTTTTGCTAACCCTTTTGGTGGCTTTTGGGTAGCCTGATTGATTTATCAAGAGGCTTGTGTCTACATCATATGTTTGAAGCACAAGGTGTCTCGGCTTGAGTAGATGGATCAGCCTTTGACCAGGCCTAGTGGTTGGGTCCCAATAGGAAGAGAAAGAGAAGGATCGAGGAGGAGAAGCACTGACCAGCTTGGGAGCTCTTGGGCTTTAGCCCATAGGCTTAGGAAGAGCTCTGGGCTTGTTGATGATGATGATGAGGATACAGAGGAAGAAGTGGTGCCTCCAAGACAGTCGATGTGACAAGAGGATACACGGCATAGGCGTTGTTAGATTTGTCTAGCCCATTTTTTGAATGGTTAAACAATGTTTGTTATTATTTTGTATTTTTGTACAAAATCTTGGAACACACATGTAACCTTTTCCTAATGAAGACATCTAGTTTTAGACCAAAAATGAGTGATTTTGACACTCGGTGCGCCCCAAAAACCACAAAAATGCAGAACTGAGAAAAATGGCCGAAGGAACCTCTATGTGCCAATCGTCACATTGAGGGGGTATTTCCTATGCTCCCATGTCAATCGGCACTCATGTATGCCGATCGGTGCCATTTACAAGCTTCGTCCAATTTTGGCAACAATGTATTTTTTTCCCAAAATTTGATTTCCTAACCCAACTTGGAGACAAGTTGTGTGTTTTTATGATTATAGAAATATCTTTAGACCTTCTATCAAGTATCGTTCTCACTTTTCTTTGATTTGTACAGCCTCTTGAAGTATTGTCCTCCCTATGGTTGCCACAACTACTAGCATTGATGCTTTTGATGGCGAGCTTCACTCATGGATGGTCTCACTTATGCTGTCTGAGAGGATCAATTTGGGATCATTCAAATTGAAACCTCTTCTTTTTATGACTAATAACATGGTGGAGCAAAGCTTTTTGAAACGTTGTACGAGATTTTGGGACCCCGTAGATCACTTCTTTCGCTTCAACATGGAAGAGCTTTGCCCAACTTTTGAGAAATTCTGTACTATCTTTGATATGACTGTCCAAGGTAAGATGATCTTCTTCAAGGTTCAAAGAGGTTATTCTGCCCTCTTATTAGACTTGCTGTCATTGAATGCCGTAGAGGCGAGACTGTTAGTGCAAGGTAAGAGCTTATCTCTTTTACCTATTCTAGACTGCTTTAAGAGCCAAGTCGCGTTAGACTGGCTGCCTTGGATTTAAGCATGATTTCTCGTTTCTTACTTTTGATTAATCCTAAAATGGTTGATGCCTGCTTGATTAGAGTTTTTGATGACCTTGCAAAGGAAGGGAACATCATGGGTCTTATTTTAGCCGAGACTTTGAATGGCTTGGAAATGGTGCATAATGGTTTTGACCATAAATTTGGTGGTAGCCCTTTTGTTGATGATGTGGCTTAAAGAAAAATTGGAACTTTTGGAAAGTCCGCAACTTTGCCCATACCGACCCAGACACTAGAAGCTTTTGGTGACTTAATTTGATGAACAAGCATGGTGTGGCTTCTTAGTAACCTTTAGTGCTAGTGATTTTGATTAGACCACTTTGCTTTGGCATTGTAGTGACCCTATTTTGCGCTCTGCAGGTTATTTATATGTGTGCATAGCCGGCCTTATAGAAACATCCTTTTATTATCGTATCCGCCTTCTTCGTCAGTTTGGATTTGAGCAAATTGGGTCACGAACCTAGGGCCCACATTATCCTGTGGAGGAATTGACCCCTTCAATTATAAGAAGGCTGACCAACCTTTGGAAGGGGGTTCACCTTTCTAAGTTTAGTGATACAGATTTTTATAGGAAGACACATATGACTAAAGATCATTTGAGGTGGCTTTACAAGGAAGTGGGTGATCGGGAGTCTCTGAACGAGTGTTCTTCGCAGAGAGATGGGATTTTCTATAGAGCTAGATTTGAGTGTAAAGTTTGAGGAAATCTCCATATCAGTAAAGAACCACAACGAGGATTTGGTAGAGTTTGGACTTGAGGAAAGAGATACTTGAGAAGTTCATGGCGTGAATAGAAAGAAGGGACACCCGAGGGTCCATTGAGAGGTGTTGTGTTAGAATAGAAAATTGAACTTTGGGTGCTTTAAATTGCAAATTAATGTGAAAAAGGCCTTTTGTGCTTTTGGAGAAAATGACACGCAAGGAGTTTGAGTTTGAAAGAAAGTTGGTGGAGAAGAAAGGATGATCCCTTTGTAATGATAAGAGTGATCCCTTAATGATGATGATCCATTTTATTTTTTTGAGGTAGTCAGTCTTGCTAGACACCTTATCACCAAATCGGATAGGGTTTTAACTAATAATGAAATAAAGTATTGAGCATCTACTTTAGTTTAGAAGAATGAAATTTTATTGCTATTTTTAAGACCGCACTCACAGTAACTTCGTGAGCTACCTACGTACCCCTATGTTGGTGGTAACATTGTTTGATGGGGGGTCAGGTCATCGTAGTTTTATTATAATAAGCCTAGCCCCTAAACATAGTATTCTTTTAGCTGGCCTAGGTTGATGGGTGAGGAGAACTCATTTCCATCTATGTTTGTGATCCAAGTTGTACCTCTAGTTGCGATGGACTTGATGATGAATGGGCCACTCCAGTTGGGTCGAAACTTTTTTCGCGAGTCGAGTGCTGGGACCTTGATCTCTTTTAACATAGATCTCTTACTTTCAGTCCCTTTTTTTTTTTTTTGTTGAAAGCTCGGCCTATCTGATGGTAATAACCTTGTATTTGGTAAAGGCCTTTGAGCCGTCTTTCATCTAATGATGTTAACTCATCATAGCAATTTTGCATCTAGTTTGTTTTGGCTACTTGAATTTCAAGAAGCACCCTGAGTGAGGGTATTTCTAGTTTGATGGGTAAAATTGCCACCATTTTATATGTGAGGGCATAAGGGGTTTCTCCAGTAAGTGTCCTAATTAAGGTCTGGTATCCCTATAAGGCAAAAGGTAAAAGGCAGCTTGTTATGCCAATTTTTGCTGGCGTCTGTCATCTTTCTCAAGATGTTCTTTAGGGTATTGTTGGCTGATTCAATTGCCCCATTGGTTTGTGGTTTGTAAGGTGAGGACTTCTATTGGGTGATTTCGAATTCTTCCACTACTTCTGTAACCTCCTCTTCAAAGTGTAAGCCATTGTCGGAGACCAATTCATGAGGCACCCCATATCGGCAAATGATGTTAGTTTGAATGAATTGAGCCATTTTTTTTGCATTGAGGATGGCATATGAAGCCTCCTCTACCTATTTGGTGAAGTATTCAATAGCCACCATTTGTAGCTTTTGGCGTGATCCTGCCGATAATATCAATTCCCTATGTGGTGAATGGCCATGGAGATGTCAAGTTGTATAATTCTCTAGGGGGGAGGTGCTACATGTTAGCATGTATTTGGCACTCTTGGCATTTTCTCATGAAACTAGTACAGTCCTCATCCATGGTGTTCCAGTAATATCCTAAACGGATTGTTTCTTGGCCAGCATGTGTCCATTCATATAGGGTCCGTAGACTCCTTCATAGAATTCCGTTATGACATGTTCAACTTTTAGCTTGTCCAAACATAGGAGGTGAATACCATTGAATGACCTTTTGTACAGGCACTCTCCGCATATAATGAACTGGGTGGCCCAATGTCTGAGGGCGGCGTTGTCCCCTTTGGTGTATCCTAAAGGGTACTGCGAACATTTGATGAATGACCAAACATCCGTGTACCAGGTAGAGGGTTTTGGGTGGCTTGTGACCTCGTTGATGTTGTAATAGTATACTGGGGTTTCTCTAACCTAAACCAGGACGATTTGACATACCTCTTCGAGTACATCTATCATAGAGGTTAGGGTGGCCAAGGCATCTGCAAAACTATTCTTGGCCTGAGGTATGTAATGAAACTGAATGTCTTTAAAGCCATCCATAACCATTTCCAAGCACTGATGATAAGGCACAAGATTTTCTTCTTTGATTTTTCACCTTTCCTGGATTTGGCCAATGACGAGAGTCGAGTCTTCATACATATCAAGGTTTTTAACTTCCAGTTCTAATGCAGCTTGCAGGCTGACTATGCAGGCTTCATATTTTATGGTGTTGTTTGTGGAAGGGTATTAAAGCTTCATGGCTAAAGGCATGTGTGCCCCATCTGGGGCTATCAAGGCATGCCAATGCCATATCCTTTTTTGTTAGCGGCACCATCTATCTTCTTGGGTTTGCTTGATGTCTTTATCTGGGAATTCTGTCTCTTTGACAGCCACACCCTCGAGTGGGTAGCAAGCTATGTAATGGGCCACGACTTTTCCCTTAATGGACTTATGTGTTACGTGAATTATGTCAAATTCGAAGAGGAGTAAAAGCCACTGAGTTGTGCGGATGGACAAAGCTGGCTTTTCAAAAAGGTATTTTATAAGGTCCATTCTGGATACCAAGTGTATAGTGTAGGCCATCATGTAATGGTAGAGTTTCTGAGTGACCTAAATAAGGGATGTGCAAGTTTTCACGAAAGCATTGCAATTCTGCTCGTATGAGATTAGATTCTGACTAGCAAAGTAAATGGCCTTTTCCTTCTTTTCTGGCATTTGATTTTGAGCTAGCAAAGCTCTTGCAATTGTATCTATTACTGTGAGGTATAACAACAAGGGAATGCCTTGTTGGGGAAGAACCAATACTAGGGGACTGGCTAGGTAAGCTTTGGTTTGTTCAAAGGCTTCTTAGCATGCAGTGTTCCATCTCTTTGGGGAATCCTTTTTAGGAGCTTGAAGATAGGTTCACAAATGGTTCTCAATTGGGATATGAACCTGTCAATGTATTATAGGGTCAACCTTGATCCCTCTTTGGCTCACTACGAAGCCTAAGAGCTTGCCAGATGTAACTTCAAATGCACATTTTTGGGGATTCAACCTCATTTTTTACTTCATAATTCTTTTGAAGAATTTTTTGAGGGCAATAGGGTGGCTCTCCTTATCTTTAGATTTTATAATCATATCATCGACATGCACCTAAACGTCTTTGTGGATCAAATCATGTAAGATAGTGGTTGTTTCTTTTTGGTATGTAGCCTTTGCATTTTTTAGTCTGAAAGGCATAATAGTGTGGCAGAAGGTGCCCCACTGTGCTATGAATGTAGTTTTTTCCATGTAGTTGGGGTGTATTTTGATTTAATTATACCACGCAAAACCGTTAACAAATGACATCATGTCATGATGGGCTGTGTTGCCCACCAATAGATCTATGTTGGGTAGAGGTAGGTCATCTTTTGGACAGGCTTTGTTGAGGTCCCTATAGTCTACACACATGCGGACCTTCTCATCTTTCTTGGGTACAGGCACTATATTAGCAAACCATTCGGGGTATTCTACCATGGTTAGAAAACCTATGGCTAATTACTTTTCGACCTCATTTTTGACTTTGAGAGACCATTCAGATATCAATTTCTTGAGCTTTTGTTTAACCGGCTTGGCCTCAAGGTAGGTAGGGATTTTGTGTTGGATAATTTTTATGTCCAAGCTTGGCATATCCTTGTAGGACTATGTAAAGACGTCTCGAAATTCTTTCAATAGCTCGATCAAAGCTTCATTTTTAGCCTGGTCTAGGGTGACACCAATCTTTAACTCATTGGTTTCATTTTCTAACTCTAAGTTGATAGTCAATGTTTGTTCCATAATCGGTTAAGCCCTATTTTCTCTTTTAGTGATTTGTTTGGTGATGTCTATTAAGAACTTCCTATTTTCTAGATCAATATTCTAGTAAGGATCATTCTCATAATCACATTCATTATTTGCAATTAAGGGATACTCGAAAGAAGCACTTATTTCATTGAAAAGAAAATCAGGAAGAACATAGTGTTCAAGTTCATCAAACTTAAGAAAATTTAAATCAAATGACTCGTTAGAGTTGGAATAGTAAAGGTTTTCAGAATTTTTACCGCTTTACTCAGAATAGAGAAACTCCTTCTTGAGTTGGTCCCTTGAAGCTTGTGATCCCTTGACGATCTACTAGTTGTCTGGCGGTGTTAAAGCTTGGATAATCTGCTTCTCGAGGTTCCCTTGAATACTTCCTTCACTTAGCATCCCTACCATGTCTTTTACCAGCTCGATCTTAGCGAAGAGCTCAGAAAGCCCTTGAAGTTATTTTGCCCAATCCTCTATCGGGGGTATTGGGGAACATCTATCATAACTTCGTTATAACCACAAGTGCAGTCCCCAAAGATTTACCAACTAGGGAATTTAATTTTTTCCTTCTTATCATAATCGGGTTCTAGGAAGCCATAGTAGGTGCATTTTTCCTCTTTCTAAACAAAATTGCCGTTCAAGGTGGGGGAAATTTTTTTTAATTTCAATCAAGTTTGGGGGCAACCCCTCCTCTTTTGTAACTCTCTTGGCTCGAGCGACCAAAGCTCTATTTCAAAAGTCTTCTTTAGTGGGTGTATAGCTGATACTGAATGTATATTCCCTCTCTGGTTAATGGGGTGGCATAGGCAGGCCTTGTAAGTAATGACCAAGACCTTTGCTAGGCATGTACCCCATGAGATTCATGATATGTAGGACCGAACCTTGGTAAATTTCACCCTTGGGTGTTTTCTTGAACTCTTAACTTCCGACATGGCTAAAGCTTATGAGTGCCATGTTGCCAAATCCGTGCTGGATCTCTAAGATAGGAGCTCGATCCTGAGTGGGATCAGTGTCTCCATAATGATGAATACTCTGAGCTAGCATGTAAACTTGAGTTTCTGATGTAGGGAGGAAGCCACAACTTTGATTTCATGTAACCAGCGTCGACCTAGTAACAGGTTGAAAGAGGCCGGGACATCTAACACTTGGAACTGTGTAGTGGTTTTAACTGGGCCTAAATTCATGGTGAGTGTCATGACTCCTACCACTTCTCGTCGGGTGTTGTCGTATGCCCTCACTGCTTGTGTTGATGGTGCTAGATAAGATATTTCTAAACCAAGGCACTTTGCAGTCTTAAGAGGACACACATTAAGAGATGATCTGTTATCAATGAGCACCACATGTACTCTCTTTTTTAAGGAATCTACGATTATGTGTAGGCTTGGTGTAGTTCTCTCTGCCTTTTGGCAAGTCATGGTCCGTAAATGTAATGACATTATTGAACTGCACCCTTTTAATGATCTGAGTAAGGTGCTCAGGGTGTTAATGGTGGGAACTTGAGATTCATTTAGTTGTTTCAAAATAGCTCATCGATGTGGAAATGATGAGTTTAGCAAACCCCAAACAGAAATATTAGTCTGAGTCCTCTTGAGTTGCTTGAGGAGCTCATCCTCGATGGGGGCTTGTAATGGTGTCTCGACTGGTTGCTTAGTTTTTAGAAATTCAGTTACAAGGTCATCTGCTTGCAAGTGGTTTGAAGGGTTGGCCCCCTCGGGTGATATGTACTGCATTGGCCGAGCTAGCTTTACTATTGCTTCCTATGAGCTCATCCCAAGTGATCATGTTATAGTTTAGAAGAACTATGGTATTTTTCGTAGAATGACTGGACTTGGTGATGGACTTAGTGGGATCACCATTTTCGAGGTTTAACATTTGATGTTAAGGCAGTTGTTATGAGCTAGCAACGGGTTAGTAGTCACAATAGGTTTTGATGGTAGAGCCTTAACAGTTTCCCTATCAATGAGGTCTTGGATGGCGTGTCTAAAAGTTCATCACTGATTGATATTGTGTCTGTTGCCTTGGTGATAAGCATTGTGTTGGTTGGGATCATATCCTTTAGCAAATGATTTGGGATAGGTCTACGCTTAAGAGGCCAAAGGAACCCATTCTCATGGAGATTATTGTAAATGTCTCCCATGGGAGCTAGTAAGTGAGAAAACTTCCTTTGTGGGCACTGTTGGAGTGCGCCTAGTGGAACGGACCAAGAGAAAGGCTGAAAGGTATTAACAACACTGATCATGTGAGTCGGTCTGCTAGGCTGGGTGTTAGGAATGACTTTCCGTGGACTAGGATCGCTTGATTTTAGAGTGCCATCATGGATAGCATCCTCGACCTAAGTTCCAGCCCCTACCAATTCTTTGAATGTTTCATAATAATGGCAAAATAGAGGCTCTTGGTAAATGGGAAGCAAGTTATTCTTTACCATTTGCAGTTTTTCTGATTCGTTGGGTCGGTTGATCATTTGTGCTACCTTGCTCCTCTAGCGGTTGATAAAGGTTGACAGACTTTCTCTTGGTTGTTGCTTGGTGGTCTCCAAGTCTCTTAAGGTAATGTTGAACTCATTGTTGTACTTGTATTGCTTTATGAAAACATTACACAATTCTTCCTAATCCATGGATAAGGCATCCTCTAGGTTAAGAAACCAACGCAAGGCAGTGCCTATCAAAGTTTGATGAAACATTTGAGCTAGCATGTTGGTGTTAGCTCCCAATGGCTGCATTGCTCTTACATAGAGCAGATGATTTTCAATAAGAAAAATTGAGTAAGATAACTTTGATGCAAAGGAATACTACTAGGATATCACTCAGGGTCCCAAAATGTGAATTTGACCAAGAATGGAGGGTTGAATAGGTTGGTTCTAGAATTAAAGATTTCTCCAATATTAATTACAATTCTAGTCTACAACAACGATCCCACAACAATAAAATCACTCAACGTGATTAATCCAACGTGCTTGCACATCCACCAATGTAATAGCCAAGAATTACTCAAAAAGACAAACCTATCAACATACACCTAATTGATCAAATAGATCAATTTGTTTTCAATTTTATCAATTCAATGCAAAATTCAACTAAGTGATCAAATGTCAATTTAACTCAATTTAAAATTTCAATTACTCAATTAAGTTTTCAATTATCAAATTAGAGCTTAATTATGAGATTCATGAAAACTTAATATCAATATCAATATTCTAGCGGAAGCATTCAACCAAAGCAATTAGTAAATTGAAAGAGATGAAGTGATTGAGAGATTTTCAAACTTATTGATGACAGAGAAACCACCAAGGACAACAATCCTTGGAGGAAAACTCTAGAGCTGGGCTAATGCTCAAGGAAGACTTCCACTATAATGGAAATTAAATTACAACGTATCTAAAAACAAACTTTACACCTCAAGATCTGTTCTACCTGATCATGTCTTTAATTTCCTCTTGAATCATCAAGCTCCTCATAACCAGAATCCTCATACAACCGGAATCCTTGACTGTCTCGGAGTCCTCTAATCAAGCTGCTCCATAATTGCAAATTCTCACAATCTCGGTGTCCACCGATCGCTCAATGCGAATCCTCAAGATTGAACTCCATACTTCATCAATGGTGAAATTGACATGAACAAGAAGCTCTTAGATCTGATTTGGATCTAGTGAATGATCTAAATCAATCATTGAATGAGAGTAAAGAAATGTATGAATGACAATTATGATTGATCTCTCATGAAAGCTTTTTGATCTCTCAAGAATTTAGCTCTCACAATTAAAATATCTCTTACTCTGCTTTTTACTACTCTCAACTGAATTTTTGTAATGAAATTATTCAATCCAAAATGTGCTTGAAAACATTTTATAAATCTATTTTATGCCCAGAGTTCGTTTGAACGGGCCCTCATTTGTTCGAACAAACCAGGAACAAATATCAAACGAGCACAATTTTGAGGTTGCAGCTCTTTATTTGATACAGGTTTTTTGAGCGAATGAGAACTAACTTTCTGTTGTTCATTCGAACAAGCAACAAAGAGGTTCTCATTCTAGCTTGTCTTTTGAATTGAATTTTCCCTTTAGTTTTTAAGATACATTTTTGGGAAAATTGTTTCACAATCACAAGTTTAGCACACACATGATGCTTTGATAAAAACTATATGTAACAAATGTAATGTGTGAGTGTGTGAGATCCAAATCATATATAAATTTCCAATATACCCTTCGTGAACCAAGTCGGATGGTAATGATGCACTGTAATGTCTCTTGGACGATCTTAGAGTAGAACAGACATTGAGGTTCTTACTTCTAGGACTTATGTAATGATTACACACCAAACACATTTTGTCAAACTGGATTAGGCAATTATGATGTCGGACCCCTCGGTCCTAATAATAACAACATACATAATGACAATATGATATCAACTATTACAATGTATGTGTGAGATCCAAATCAAAATAAAAGTCTGAAATACCTAAAATACCCTTCACGAACCAAGGCGACCAGTAGATGTACACGACAATGAAACATGGACCATCTTGGAGTAAAACAAGGCATAAATCTAAGCATAGGAGTAATGTCATAATTACAACCAAAACACGTTTTGTCAAACTAGATTAGTCAATCACAATATCGGACCCTTGGTCCAAACAGGTTTATTTAACAATAACATCGCGTATGAAACATGTAAGGATTAACTTATACACCTATCAACAAAAGCAAAATTATGTAGATTTATCCATCCACCCAGAAGATATTTGCCTCTCAATCCAATAGGCTAAGATGAATCTTATAACACCCTGACCTAATCACTAGATGATTAAGTTTGATTAACATGATTTTTGACATTAGTGTATAATTTAATATGTTAATAATTAGGCATTGATAACTCTATAACTCTTAAATGAGATAAAATAATAAAGACTATTATATATATGACAAGATCAAAATTGTGTAAATTAGTAAGCTAGCATAAAAGGTAAAACTAGTACCAATTAGAGAACTTATAAAAAAAAATTAGAAGACTAGTGCAAAGGAATAAAAAAGAGAAGAGGCTAAAAAGCCTTAGCTAAGGTTTGAACTTGGACTGAAGAAGATTTACCCAAAAACCTAATCACTAGTCTACCAACCCATTATAGTTATATTAGCTACTTTAAATCCATATATCTTATAAAATGCATAGAAGTTTCCCAAATAAGTAACACAAGATGATTCTTCGGTAAGGAAGAAAATTCTCCGATCGGCCTTATTATCCTACCTTGCTTAGTCAACATCCTAACCGTCCAAAAACCATACCAAAGATGCTCACATACCTGATTTAACATTTGAATTGCTCCTATTAATCTTAAAAACAATGGTTGCTACGTTATATCTTTTTGGAAAGTTCACATTAAGGCTGCTTTAACTGCAAATAATCTCCCATGAATTAGAGCTTGTGAATAACCCTGCTATTTTGTCCCCTGCTGGGAAGTATGTGGCCTAACTACCGATGAAAAGGTCTTGGAACTAGCCTAGAGCTCTAGGTAGAAATTGTAGGCATTAGGGGAAATGGTGGATGTAAACTCAAGCTGGACTGAAAAGTCTGGGTTGAGTAAGGCTGTTGATGGCCCAATGAAGCCTCAACTCCCCTTAGTAATATGCATCATCTGGAAATGTGTCCCACATGACTACATCAAAAGCAAGTGAGGGTCTTTCCACACACCTATGATTGACCTTCACCTTGTGAGTGTCCCTGATCCTTGCTCTACGTCTATCTCCTACCCTATAACTGAGTCTGTCTCCTCTATGGGAAATTTTTCCTACTACACCTCGACTGCTGGCATGAGAAGCAAATCATCTCTCTTAGAAAATTCCTCCTTGGTGTGAAGGAAGCAAATTAGGTGTGTTCCTAAGATTGGGCAGCTACCTCTCTTTGCCTCTTTGTGTCCTGCTTCTTGGGATAAATGCTAACATTCTTAGATGGATATCGGATCTTTCTAAAATCCTCTACCTCAATCAACAATGCTCACCCCATTAACTGATAATACACTAGGAGCTTGAGCGATACTACCTTAGATCGGATAGTGGGCTTGAGTCCAAGCTCAAAGGTGCGAGGCTTCTCAGTCTCATCTATAACAACTTCTGGTGCATACCGAGATAGTATAGAAAATCGAGGCTCATACCGTGTTACAATCATGTCGCCGTGATACAAGTGAAGGAACTCTTGACGCATCACATCCCTAGCAACCGTTAGAAAATACTTATCAAGGAAGGAAACTATGAAGACTTCCCATGATATTTCCATGAAAGGCATAACCATGTCCCATCAATCTAGGGCCTCGCCCTCAAACAATACTATGGCAAAATAGATCCGAAGATCATCCTCATTAATCTGAACCGTATCTAGAAGTCTAGTGACAGTCCAGAGCTAATAATCCGCAGCTAGTGGGTCTGGCTCTCCCTTAAACTTGGGATGATTGAGCCATTGGAATTCTCTCATGGCCATAGAGGCCCTACTCTTACCAACTTAGGGATGTGATTGTGCTTTATCCCTATTGGCTTGTTGGAATTACTGCGTAAAGTTTATCATGCCATATGTTATCTCGGCTCCATCTACTTGGACCGTTGGGATTGGTTGTGGTTGAGGTGACAGTGGTGGAGGCTCAAGAGTGGGTGTAAAGATTCAAAAATTTGGAATAAATATTTTTTTTTAGAACATTATGTGAATGTCCTTAATTACTAATTAATTTAAATTTAAAAAAATAAAAAAATAAAAATGACATAAGACGCGAACGGACACCCAGAGACGGTAAAACAAATAATACTGATATTGAGCCGGCTTTATGCCAACTTTATTGACATTCGTAATTAATATATGAAAAATAAAATAAAATAAAATAAAAATATGTATAATAGTATATATGAAAAAAAATGTAAAGTATGGCATGGACAGAGCTGCGGTAGGTGGTATATATGTATATATATATAGGCGTGTAGATGTGTAAATATTGGTGCTGTGGGAGAGAAATTGTAGAGAGAATGATGCCTGTTGTGGTCCAGATTTGCGTGTGGATGGTGCGATTTTGTGAAGGGCACTATGGGGGTTGCGGTGACAGCAGGTGAACAGGTTGTCTCCATTTCTTTCCTTTTGATTTGGTTGCTATTGTGTGTCAATTTTTTAGGGAGATCATTGGGGTTTGATGAACAGTGCCGGTGGTTGTGATAGTGATGGTGATGGTGATGCCGTGATGTTGGGTCTCTGTTTGGGTGTTGGTCGTGTACCAATTGGGTGTATTGATAATGTTGCGGTGTGATGGTGTTTTGTGGGTCTGTAATGTTGAGGCGTGATTGGCATCGTGTAGTTGGTTTCGTGTGGAGGAGAAGAGAAAAACAGCAGTAGCGGCGCTGCGGCAACGAGAGGATGACCAAGCCGAATGCTCGTGTATGGGTCGGATTACTGTCCGAGTATCAAATCTCTGATAACCGAGGAAAATTCCAGAGTGCTGCAATCGGGATATAATATTGATGAATATAAAAATCAACCATGAATTAGATCTTCTCTCATCATAGGAACGCCCAGCACAGTTCCTGCGCCTCTTGTTCCATTACTGCTTCATTGAGGATTGCTGGAAAAAAAAAATTGAAGGAAAGGAGAGCTAAGGTTGAGATTTTGAAATTGGGATTTTAACGAGATTTAGTATTTCTATTACTGTCTATTTTGTTTAGTGAGAAAATAGAGGATTGTGCATAGTTGAGGGTTCGTCTTGAAGGATGAAGCGGTGGTCATTGATGCAGCAATTGGAGCTGTTGTTGCAGTAGCAATTGAAGTTGCAGTTGAAAGACTTGGTACGGTAGTTGTGGACAGTCTTGAAGATGAGACGAACACTGTAAGATTTGGCAAACTCTATGAATTACGATGGGGTCTAGAGTGAGCATAATCAGATTCTGAGTCTTATGCTTGAAGCAGAGGGTCACAAGAAGGGGCTTGAGGAACTTGATGAAAATTGAAGTAGGAACTCGTTTGAGGAAAGAGCGCTTAGCTCGGCCTGAAGAGGAAATCACGGGTTCAGCAAGCAGAGAAGTTATTGTTCATTCATCTAGAGGGTTGACTGAGTCTGGAACTTTATTCAAAAACTTAATGGCCATCCTTCGGGATGTTGTTATCTGTTGTGATGGCACGGTGAGGAATGTATGTAGTAATTCAATTATCCAATTTGAGTATGGGGTCAAGGCTGGAACTAAGCCCTAGAGTTTCTTCGCTACTGGCGAACCTGTTGGTATGTTGGATGCAACTACCATGTCGAAGCCTACATATAAGGCATTTCTTGATTCTTCTCCAAGTAGCAATTCGGCATGGGAGAATCTCTAAACAGTAGTACGTTATCACCGGTTGGTTTGACTTCGTGGCAGACGCGACTCCCGAGGGTTGAGACAAACCCTTCAGGTATGATATTTTACTAATGTGAGAAATGAGGTTAAGCTTAGGATTATTTGATAAGATGACTGAATGTTCTTTATCTTAATTGCGATTAGGAAATCACTTAGAAATTGATTGTCTTGATAGTCCTAGACTGGTGGTTTGTGCAATTATGTATTTCTTTGAATTGTTAGAAAATTTATTTGAATGAGAAGAATGGTATTTTGCTAAGTAAGAAATAGAACTAAATTTAGGAGTAATTGCCATATTGTTTGATTGGTTCTATGCCTATGTGATTCTTATTATCTTCCTGGATATTTGATTGAATGATAGATGTGAGCCATAGCTATATGTGTAATTCATATGTTATCATTGTGTGTGATTTATGGAATTGTTAAGATGATGAATGTGAAGACCGAGCATGTGATCAAATGGATTGTTCATGATATGTAGACTTACGGATTGAGTTGTGTGATTTGATTATTGCTTTAAGTAGAATATGCATAACTTAAAGCATGTTTCATGTGTGGATGAGATGCGTCATTGAGATTACATTGTGGCATGAATGAACCAGAGCATATTGGCATAGTGTGATTCTTTAGGCATGGTGTGAGTTGAGCTCGTGGTGCTGTGCATTATGAGGGTGTAGATCCTATAGTGAAAAACCCAAAATCGGCCATTAGGTACTCGCATGCCTGACGGGTTCCGGACCGTGAAGCGAGACATATATTAGTACTCGGGCTATCGGGGAAGGACCGTAAGACGAGACATGGTGGCATAGAGTTGCATGGGTGTGTCATGCATACTGTTCAAATGTTGTATTGATGATATTGAATGTTATGTAGATATAACTGTACACTTGCATATGCCACGCCCTTAATTTTGTTTCCTGCATTAGTATTATATCATACCAGCATGTTGGCGCTGACCCATTCGTGGGACATATATTACAGATGTGGATGCCCCAGCTACTTGAGATTCGATGACACCTTGATAGGATGAAGCACTTGGTGTATTTTGGCCCACGGGACTTATGTTTTGTGATGTAAGGGCTTAAGCCCGAATGACCTACGAACAATGTAGTTGTGAGATGTATTTTATGTTTCTATATGTGTTGATGGGAAATGATGCATGTCTAGTCAATTCCGTTGAGATTGCTTCTTACTTTATTTCCTTCTTGCCTTGTAGAAAATTTGTATATTGTGAAAAAAAAATGGAAATGATATTGGTATAGTGTAATGAATTGGGAGTCGATGATTCTTAAATTTAAGTGTAGCTGTATATATGATGGATTGTATAATTAGACGATGTACATTTAAATTCTGTGAGATTTGTGGCCATCGAGTGAGGATGGATTGTAACGTTTTTGTATATGTTCATGATGTATTGTGATTATCAGAGGGAAAAAGGCTCGAAAAACAAAGGAGGTTCTGTCAAAATTTTTTGAAAAATTAAAGGATTGTTAAGTGTGTAAAACACCCTGGTTATTATGAAAACAAGAGGCAAGGCCTATGGATCGTACAGAATAAGGAATTTGGTTAGTGTTGGAAATGTCTTGATTTTACTTTATTTTGTTATTATTTTATTTTCTCTTGTCTCGTTACTCACGCCTCGGGTTCGTTGGAATTCGGGGCGTGACAGTGGGTGCTCTCCCTTTACCTCGACCTCTACCACTCATTCTCGGTATGTATAACATGGCATCATACATATTGAAGCACTGAGCACATGAAATAACCTCGAGTAACCACGTAAGATATGTCTAGCATAATTGGAAGCAAGAAGTCCACATGTGGCCATATGTAATTTAAACAAAACACATACATTCTCATTATGCTTCAACCAACATGAAATTCACATCAAAATCTACACACTTAAACTCAACTATATTTGTTTTAAGTAAGTTTTAGGGTGACCCTGACCCGTCATCCCTAGGTACTCTAAACCTAGGCTTTGATATCATTCTATCATGACCTGAGTCCCAAAGACCCAAGTAGTGATGTAAAGTTAGCATCGAACATTTATAATTAAGCTCACATAGGTAATCATGTCAATAAAGTCAACCAGATTTTCGAGCATTAGGTTTGACCAAGGTGATATCACACCATGGCACGGAAATTAGGTATTTGAAATTCTTGGAATTGGCCTTGCAAAAATCCTGATAATTGTTCTAGGTATCTAATAGTCTAAAAATTATTTTTTTATAAATTTTAGCTATGGGGTAACCCACCCAACTACCTATGATCCAATGTGCTATTTTCAGAAATACAGAAATTTTGTTCTTGGAATGGGGAATTGACTTTTTATCCTTAAGGAATTAGGTCTTGGGACTATTTTTATTTGTTACATTATCAATATAATGTCATTATAATTTTCTTTTCATTTACTAATTTTCTTCTCTTTTATTTTATAATTTAATTATAATTTTCTTTTCATTTACTTAAGACATTATAATGTAAATAAGGTGTCCACCAACAGTGCTGTCAGTGCAGCAGAATGCAGAGCAGAATTTGTATTCTGTCAATTTCAGTCGACTATTCAGTCAACTGAGTCTAGTTTTTAGTCGATTGATTCTCCCATTCAGTCAACCGAAAGTTCAACACTTTTTTGGGTTTTTTAGCTTCTGTTAATTCTAGTCGACTAGTGTCATACTCGAACTCGGCCTATGTGGATTAGGGGTCTGTGATCAGCCACCAAGGCCTTTCAATGATCAAATCATCTTTCTAATTACCATTTATCAAACACAGCATAAATTTTTTTTCTTCTTTCATATTCATAAAGTAAACCATATAACTTGGTCAACCACTTAACCATTGTCTCCAAACAATGTAGTTTCCATAACACAATGCGATATGTTTAAATTACACAACTGAATTAGTTCGATAACAACACATCTGATTTCACATAGTTAAGAACCCTCTAATCCATCTTCAGTTTAAAATCCATCAAAACAACCCGCTTCCTCGCTGAATAACTCAGTCTGCATTGCTTGAAACGAGCCTGTCTAATCCTTGCTTGAAAACATGGTAAACATCTGTAATAAGCTTGACGGCTCTGTGAGAATTTCATAACATGCCAAGGGTTTCAAAACTACAGTATAGTTCTATACTGAAATTCCTATATTCATTTAGAATTAGGATACGTCATATTAAAACACAAGAGTTCAATGAATAGTATCAAATTCATTTTCAATGGTTCTTAGTTCAATCATAGTCGTAATTCAATAGTCAATATCGTAGTTCAATCATAGTCATAGTTCAATAATTAATATCATAGTTCAATAATCAATATCATAGTTCAATCTTAATCATAGTCCAATAACATAGTTCAATAGTCAATATCATAATTAAATCTTAATCATAGCCCAATAACGTAGTTTGATAAACAATTTCATAGTTCAATAGTCAATATCATAGTTCAATTATAGCCATAGTTTGATAAATCAAAATCATAGTTCAATAATTCTTATTTTGATGATTCAAAGTTCAATTATGGTACATATTCAATATTTATAAGGGTTCAAGCCAATAAATTCCCCTTCTATGGTTAGCAAATTAAAATCTCGGTGACTGAGATCGATATTCGATAAACTAGTTTGATAACGCCGTTTTGTGCGGCTTGTCACCAATATACCCTATGGGTAGGGTTCGATAAAGTCACAATCTATTCGATAATGACCAAACATAGAAGATTCTATAGTTAGCAAATTAGAACATCGTTGACTGAGATTGATATTCGATAACAATAGTTCGATAACGCCGTTCTGTGCTACTCGCCACCAATATGCTGGTTCGATAAAGTCACAATCTATTCGATAATGACCAAACATAGAAGATTCTATGGTTAGCAAATTAGAACATCGTTGACTGAGATCGATATTCGATAACAATAGTTTGATAACGCCGTTCTATGCTACTCGCCACCAATATGCCCTGTGACTAGGGTTTGATAAAGTCACAATCTATTCAACAATGACTATACATGGAAGATTGGTCCATTAAAAACATCAAAATCATATCCAAAATCAACAATCATTAATAACAAGCTTAGTTATCCAAATAAGAGTTCTATATCAAGTATTTAGTCAAAACAATTCAAAGCTCGGTAAGAAACCGTATAGTATTTTGAGTATCATACGAAACATTTTCTTAAATAAAAAAGAAGACCATATAGATATCAATGAATCATTCAAAACATATATTAGGTACAATGTATTTGTTATCAAAATTCATGAAGGAAATGACAATATATATCGATAAGTTATTCAAAAATATATTAAGTGAAAGACGTCAATTATCAAATTCATAAAAGAATTCAATATTTATATCTAAAATAAAATCCACCTTAAACATGGAATGAAATACTCACTTGAAGTCCAAAAGCTTATACCCAAAATCCTTCCTATAGTCGAAGGTCCCTATAATCACAATTCAAAGTCTTGTTACATACTTGTTTAAAGTATCACATAATTTAATCATTAACTTAGATTTCTTTCTATTCCAATTGCACTCTTCTGGTAGCCACATCAAGTCTTAAGGACGCATTGGTAAGTTTTCAGTTTGTTACTGAGTCTTATTTTCCTGAAAAGGATGTCACCATTAAGTCTGGAGTGTCGAAGATAATTGGTTTAGGTTTTCTTGGATCTTAATTTGCATACCTATAACTTATATTAAGCCAATGGGAATTTTCAAAATCTCACACTTTTACGTGTCATATTTTTGGTGCTTCATTCGCTAAAATTGTAAAGATCTGAAAAATCAGGGTAAATTTTGCGTTTTACCGGTAAGACACTATTCATGCACTATTTGTTGGTAGGGCACTACACATACATCATTTAGATATAAGTCATGTTTAGAAACATATTTTGAGTATTCCATAGAAGAGAAATATGCATAGAATGTTAAAATACACCTCCCGTGGGAATTTGAGCCTAACTGGAGACAGTTTGAAAAATGGACCATAAAGGGCATCCCGGTTGGCCCAGATGGACCTGGTCGCACTCGCCCACAGGTGAAAATAAATTTTTTGAAAAAATATCATTTAAAATAATTTTAAAAACTTTGGTTAAAGTAGAATGTCGAATTGAGGCGTTTCGGGACGGGTTGTAGTATAACGGGGTTTCGAACTCATTAAGGGCAAAATGGCCTTTCTACCCTTTGGCCCTTTTACTATAAATAGGACCCCTTAGTGTTAAATTTCTCAGAATATGGTCCGAGAAGAAGCAGAAACACGTTCATGGAGAGAAAGATGAAGAGAAACCTAGGTTTTCCAACTTTCAAGCTTCCAAAACTCATCTCTAGCCTTGGAATCTCACAAGGCTTCTTTTTGGGAAGTTGTTCCCCACATCAAGGGCTATAATCCTACCAATTGGTTTGGTATTGAAGTGAACAAAACTCCTTAGGGTTGAGAAAAACCATTCTAGGTATGGTATTTTGCTAAGTAAAGAATAGGGTTAAGTTTAGGAGTGTTTTTATATGTTGATTGTATGACCTACATGCTTATTTGTTATTAGAGAACCACCTAGCTTATAGTTACTTTGAAAACCTAGGGTTGGTACCTTATGTACCTATGTATTCTTTGGGAATTTGTTGAAGTGATGAACATGTAATATGACTATATATATATATAATTCATTGTATTCTAGCTTATGTTTATGTAGACAAAGTCTTGTAGTTAGAAAGTTATGATTTATTTAATGTGTTGGTACTTAATGTATTTTGTAATCTTTGAGAATTTGGTAATGTTATGAATATGTAATATGTTTATACGTGTAATTGATTGGATTACATGTTAGGTTCATGTAGACAAAGTTTTGTGATTTAAAAGTTATAGTTGCTTTATGTGTAATGCATTATTTAAGGCATACTCCATGTGTTTGATGAAATGCTTCACTGAAATTGCATAAAAAAATCAAGGCATCTTGGCATACGTGAATATTTGGAAACATAGTGTGGGTTGAGCACTTCGGTGTTACGCATTATGAAGGTGCAGATCCTGTGGTGAAAAACGCAAAATTGGCCATGGTACTCATGATCCAATGGGGACGGACCATGAAGTGAGACATATAATTGGTACTCGCATTCCATCGGGGAAGGACCGTGAAACGAGACATGGGTGTGGCATAGAGTTGCATGTGTGTGTCATATATATTGCCATTGCATTACATTGATGAATTGAAAGACATATAGCTTCTAAATGTACACTTGCACATGCCACACCTTAACTTTGTTCTTTATATTAACATTATGTCATACTGGGCCGTCGTGCTTACCCTATATGGGATACATATTGCAGATAAGACTCTCGACACTTGAGACTTGATGAGGTCTTGAAGCATAGAGGGAGAAGTGGACTTTAAAGAAGATTTGGCCCTTGGGGCATAATTTTGGTTGTATGAGGGCATAAGTCCTAAGACATATATAATTAACTTGTAAAACCTTGTATAGTATGGAAACTATGGGCAAGATCCTAAATTTTTAGTGAGCATAAAGTTGTGATCTTTTGAATTTCAAGTATATGTGTATATATGGTGGATTTTATGTTTTAAATGATGTATAAATGTTTAGTTGAATTAAAGGATGTATTTTGGTTACTAGTTTGAGAAATGGTGGATTGTGTTGTGGACTATTAGGTGAAAATAGGTTACTAAACAAAGGAGACTATGGTAAATTTTTTTCAAAATATAACAACTAGATTGAGTGGAGTGGGAGAGCATGCCTAAATTTTTTAAGTAGGGAAATAAATGACTTAAGAAGAAAAAGAAAGGTAAGGGAATGGAAATAGGGGCCAATTAGTTCAAAAACTTTCTTAAGGTAAAAAAATAAGGAAAAAGGGTAAAATGGTCATTTTACATGTTATAGGGCCCCACACCAAGTTTGGTGATGAAATAAATTGAAATGGATAAAAAAAATATCAAAATCAAGATTTTTGGACAAAGGTTAAAATTTTGGCACTGTAACATTTTAGCTACTGGTTTACTGTAGCAATGAATAGTGAATTAGCATATCTAGCCAGCCCAGTCAGCCAGCACGCCGCACGCCCGCGTACCCCGCGCGCCTAGGCCTCGTGCTTGCCTACGTGCCCGCCCCGCAAGCCACGCCTCCCCCTCGCGCGCGTGCGCCTTCGTGCGCCCATCCAACGCCCATGCTGCGTGCCTGCTGCCCAGCCTCATGCCCGCCCAGCCTGACACCCTCCTTGCTATAGCCCTTGGCCACCCTTTGGGCCATGTTTGGCCATCTTTTTGGGCCATGTTTGGCCATTTTTGTAGACCATGTTTGGCCACCCTATTGGGCCATGTTTGGCCACCCTTTTGGGCCATGTTTGGCCATTATCATGGGCTATGTTTGGCCACTTCCTTAGACCACCTTAGGTAGGATTTTTGACCTATTCTTAGTCTATGTCTTAGGGCATTTGGGGTCCGTTTGAGTCACTGTTTCAAGCTATATTAAAGACATTTTTGGGACCATCTTAGAGGTCATGCTTGGACATGACTTAGACTATTTAACCATTGGTTGGAGGGACGTGTTTGACTACTATTTAGAATTCCTCTTGGGTGAGTCTAGTTAATAAATTTTCATTATTTATTTTGGGAAACATAGGGAAATTAATGGGTAATCAACTAAATCCATTTAATTACCTTTTATTTATTTTTCTTAATTCATTTTCACTCACTCCCTGGGTTTTCAAAATTCGAGGCGTGACAACGTGGTATCAGAGTTTAGGTTCGAATACTTAGGGACCGTGGGGTGTTGTTGAACACCATGGGACTCTAAAGGAAAGCGTGTGACTTAGTATGAACTGTCGGTGGTATGTGATTGGATCTTGTACATTATGTGGCTATTTATACTTGACGCATCAAATGTTGTGATTACGTGTTAGTTAATGCTATACTAAGATGCATGTTTACGTGATTTGGTACAGTGGAGTGCATGATATGGATAATGTGTATATTGGCATGACTGTATGTGATAACTTGGTACATGTTCACATACATGATAGATTGGTGCTTGTTTGCCCTCAGGATATTATGTAGCATTATGGGAGAATGCCATGGGCATGAGTATATTGTATTGCTTAAACGGATTTTTTCTGGCGAAAGAATGTGTTTGAATTGGGTGAAAACTTGTTATTTGCTTATGGTAAACAATAAGTAGAGGTGGTTGACGTGAGTTTTATAAATTATGATTAAGCAAGTATGTCTATAGGAATTGTTAAGTTATTAGGTGATGATTGATGATCTCTTGTGTTAGGAAGATTGTATAAACATGAATAGTTTGAAAAAGATTGTGGATATTGATAAGTTCAAGTGATGTGAATCTGAAAGATAGGGGTTGTAATGATTTCTTTATTGAATTGGAATACGTTATCTTGTGGTGGACTATGGAGGTAACCTAGAGATGAATACTATTGTCTTACCTAGTCCTATAAAATGATCGATACTAGTTGTGATAAGAATAATGGATTGATTAAGTGAACTTATGAATATAAGCCTTGTGCAAATAATGAGTTGCATAAAATGGGCTAAATTGAGGTGTGAATTATGAACCTAGTTCTAGCTTAGTTTTAAGATTGTTTCCAGAATTGTGATTGAATAAATGGTAAATATTGATTGTTATTTTGGAGAAAATTGTGTATCAGGTTAAGAGTTGCTTGGAGTGAAAATATTATGGTTGAGGCACTGGGGTTATGTACAAACATGAGATGTGTAGTACAATATGAGAACTTGGATTGTTATATGACTTCTAAGTGAATGACGATTTTCACTTGTCATTTTAAAAATATGTGGCTAAAAAGTTATGAATGAATCTGATTGGGTGGGATAAAGTTATAAATGGTTGTATTGTCTGGACCTAGATAATAAATATTATACTTGGGAGATTCTTTAATTTATTTGGGGGCTTGTGATGATTGCCTTGTTCCACCACTATATGATTTACCGAGTTGGGGTAGCCAGATTTTGCGAGTCTCAGAAATGATGGTAGTGAGGTGGTATCGATAGTGTTACCACCAGTTGTATATGAGTTTCGAATATTTTTCTAGAAGACTTATTTGGTTAAGTGTTATATGATTTGGTTTGAATCGACTTTTGTGTTTTAGAATTACTTGAAAAATGATAAGATTATGAGGACATGAATAGCTGATTGAAAACTTATATATACAATAAGTATGTGTTGAGTATATTCTTATTTGGAATATGCATATAGATTGTTTTGGTTGGTATACATGATTACGTGCTTAAGATCTATTCCTTCATGATTATATAATGTATAATAGTCATGTTATGAATATATGAATGGTTGAATGAATGTTACTTGTTATGGGTGTGTAATATAAAGTGTATATCCTAGTTTATAAACCCATATGGTTAGGATCACTTGTAATTGTGCTATGAATATACCGAATTGGTATTAGGTCTCCAGTTACAAGTGTATGGACTGGCCAATCCATCACCCAGTAACAAAAGGAGCTGTGATCCATGAAGGGTTAACACTTAGTTATATACAGAAAAAAGGGGGTAAAAAATATCTAATAAGACGATAGAAGGCAGTAAGGAAAAGAAATTAGCTAATGTGAACTTGCATGAGTGTGTACTAAATAGATGATGGAACCGTAGGCATAGTTAGTATATGCATGAAAAAAAAAATTAATATCTATGGTATAATAAGTTTATCATGGCTTGATTGGTTTATTGTATGTGTTAAGTATAATATTTTTTCTTTCTTAATATATGTATAAGATATATGGGTATATCAATATTGTTGAGGAAAGTGGAAACATACTATGTTTACGTATTTGTAAAGTATATATTTAGGTATGAATACCTAGAGATACCTCGTAAAGATAAAGCATGTGAGTTTGCTAGTAGTGGATAAAATGCGTCTATTGCATCTTTTCTTTTCTTGATACATGCGATGAGAATATGGTGCTTAAGAGCGTGGAAAAAAAATTGTGTTAATTTGATGGCATGTGTATTGCCTGATTATTGTGTTGATAAAGTATGTTAAATTCTTTGATGTGTAAGACACATGTAGTGCATATTTTATTTTATAACACCTATGGATTGGGTAAATATGTGCTTGCATGGTTATGTTACATTTTAGAACATATCATTGGACAATGCATAAAAATTGAAAGCTTAAAAAGATGAAGATGGAAAACTTTTAACAATATGTGGTATGAATGTAAAGGAATTATACTAAGATAAAATAGTTGAGATAAATAAGAAAAGGTAAAGATGAATGCCTACCATTACTTTGTAAATGTGGGAATGTGTAGGGAATATACCTAGGGTACAGAGTAAAAGATTTTTTATTTCTCCTTTGAGGAATTGGATTGTTGAATTATTAGTTGATGGAGAATGATGATCGTGTTGTTTGATATAGAGAATGAATTGTGAATGGTATGGGTAGGTCAAGCTTGTAGTGAGTATAATTTCAAATTTTTGCTTAACATGAAATTTGGGAATGAAAATTTTAATTTGAAAATGGAATGATCTTGTGAAAGTCCAATGACTTGTGAATAGAAATGATAAATTATTGTTAATATTGGGGTTATGATTTGCTACCATTATTGGTGGATACTCTTGGAATGTAATGATAGTTGGAGATAGTACGTCTCAGGAAGATGAAGTTACTTATAGATATTAATATTGAACAATGGTTGGCTGTTAAGAATTATAAAAGTGCATTTGATGGCTTTTGATCTTTAGTGAGGTATGAAAATATTTTAAATTTCGTTATAACTATTTCCTATTATGGCCACATGGTGGTTGGATTGATCTTCAAGGGTGAGATTTTTTCTATTATATTTTTTTGATGATAGAAGTAATTTTGTTAATAGGGCTTATGCATGCCTATTTCTTTTTTTTTTTTTTTTCTAGTTGATGGATGATAGATTATAATCATAAATTTACGTAACGAGTGAATACTAATAGTGATGAATTAGTTTGGGACATTCTGATTCACTTGGGAAATTACTATTGTAGGGGGAGTGAGTTCTCCATAGAATGGTTTGATAATATATCTTGTGATGGTTGTGAAATTATATGAGTTGAAAAGTCAATTTGAGAACTTATGACAGAATGACTAAATGATGAATCTGATGTGTAGAATAGGTTTTGATTGTGTTGATTATAGTGACTAAATCAAGTTAGATTTGAAACTAATGTGATAAGTTTCATATGATTGATGGGTTCTTTTAATTAATCTGGAACTCAACATGAGTGTTATAGATCCTTGCAAGATCTTGATTGGAAAAGGTATTGGAGAAGTGGCCTATCAATTGGAGTTATTGCCACAGTTATCTAGGGTTCATGATGTCTTTCGTGTATCGATGTTGAGGAAGTATGAACCTGACCCTTCACATGTACTCGATTGGGTCGATCTTGAAGTGTAGGTTAATGTTTCTTATGATGAGAGGCCTGTAGGGATATTGGACTCTAGGGACCAGGTTTTGCAAGGTAAGACCATTCCTTTGGTCAAGGTTCTTTAGAGCCATCACGAGGTCGAGGAGGCCACTTGGGAGCATGAGGCTGAGATCCGCGCTAGGTATCTATAGTTGTTTGTTAATAGAGGTACATTTCTAAATTTTGTGACAAAATTTCATTAAGGGGGGAAGGATGTAAAGATCTAAAAAATCAGGATAAATTTTTCATTTTGCCGATAGGACAATATTCATGCACTATTTGTCGGTAGGGCAATACACATGCATCATTTAGATATAAGTCATGTTTAGAAACATATTTTGAGTATTCCATTGAAGATAAATATGCTTAGAGTGTTAAAATACACCTCATATAGGAATTTGAGCCTAATAGGAGATAGTTTGAAACATGGACCATAAAGGGCATCCCTGTTGGCCCGGATGGACCCGGCCACACCCGCTTGCAGGAGAAAATATTTTTTTTTGGAAAAATATCATTTAAAATATTTTTTTTAAAGCAGAATATCGAATTGAGGCATTTCGGGATGGGTTGTAGTATAACGGGGTCCCAAACTTATTAAGGGTAAAAGGGTTTTTTTACCCTTTGGCCCCTTCACTATAAATAGGACCCCTTAGTGTTAAATTTCTCAAAATTTGGTCTAAGAAGAAGCAGCAACACATTCATGGAGAGAAAGATGAAGAGAAACCTAGGTTTTCCAACTTTCAAGCTTCCAAAACTCATCTCGAGCCTTACAATCTCACAAGGCTTCCTTCTAGGAAGTTGTTTCCCACTTCAAGGGCTACAATCCTACCAATTGGTTTAGTGTTGAAGTGAACACAAATCCCTAGGGTTGAGAAAAACCCTTCGAGGTATGATATTTTGCTAAGTAAAGAATAGGGTTAAGTTTAGGAGTGTTTTTATATGTTGATTGTATGACCTACATGCTTATTTGTTATTAGAGAACCACCCAGCTTATAGTTACTTTGAAAACCTAGGGGTGGTACCTTATGTAGCTATGTAATCTTTGAAAATTTGTTGAAGTGATGAACATGTAATATGAGTATATGTATAATTCATTGCATTCTAACTTATGTTCATATAGACAAAGTCTTGTCGTTGGAAAGTTATGATTTATTTAATGTGTTGGTACTTAATGTATTTTGTAATCTTTGAGAATTTGGTAAGGTTATGAATATGTAATATATTTATACGTGTACTTGATTGGATTACATGCTAGGTTCATGTAGACAAAATTTTGTGATTCAAAAGTTATAGTTGCTTTATGTGTAATGCATTATTTAAGGCATACTCCATGTGTTTGATGAAATGCTTCATTGAAATTGAATAGAAAAATCAAGGTATCTTGGCATATGTGAATCTTTGGAAACATAGTGTGGGTTGAGCACTTCAGTGTTATGCATTATGAGGGTGCAGATCCTATGGTAAAAAATCCAAAATTGGCCATGGTACTAGCGATCCAACGGGGACGGACTGTGAAGCGAGACATATGATTGATACTAGCGTTCCATTAGGGAAGGACCGTGAAACGAGACATGGGCGTGGCATAGAGTTGCATGTGTGTGTCATGCATATTGCCATTGCATTACATTGATGAATTGAAAGGCATATAACTCATAAATGTACACTTGCACATGCCACGCCTTAACTTTGTTCTTTATATTAGCATTATGTCACACTGGGTCATCGTGCTTACCCTATACGGGATACATATTACAGATGAGACTCTCGGCACTTGAGACTTGATGGGGTCTTGAAGCATAGAGGGAGAAGTGGACTTTGAAGAAGATTTGGCCCTTGGGGCATAATTTTGGTTGTATGAGGGCATAATCCCTAAGACATATGTAATTAACTTGTAAAACCTTGTATAGTATGGAAACTATGGGCAAGACCCTAAATTTGTAGTGAGCATGAAGTTGTGATCTTTTGAATTTCAAGTATATGTGTATATATGGTGGATTTTATGTTTTAAATGATGTATAAATGTTTAGTTGAATTAAATGATGTATTTTGGTTGCTAGTTTGAGAAATGGTGGATTGTGTTGTGAAATATTAGGTGGAAATAGGTTACTAAATAAAGAAGACTATGGTGATTTTTTTTAAAATATAGCAACTAGATTTATTGGAGTAGGAGAGCATGCCTAGATTTTCTAAGTAGGGAAATAAATGACTTACGAAGAAAAAGAAAGGTAAGGGAATGGAAATAGGGGCTAATTAGTTCAAAAAAAATTACTTAAGGCTGAAAAATAAGAAAAAAAAGGTAAAATGCTCATTTTACATGTTATAGGGCCCCCACACCAAGTTTGGTGATGAAATAAATTGAAATGGGTATAAAAATATCAAAATCAAAATTTTTGGACAAAGGTTGAAATTTTGGCACTGTATCATTTTAGCTACTGGTTTACTGTAACAATGAATAGTGAATCAGTAAGTCTAGCCTGCCCAGTCAGCCTGCATGCCGCACCCCCACGCACACACTCGCTCTCGTCGCGCGTCCGCGCCACCTGCCTGCCTGCGCGCGCGCCTACCCTAGTGCCACGCCTGCGCCACCCCTGTGCCATGCCCATGCTGCGCGCCTGCTGCCCAGCCTCATGCGCCCTCAGCTTGACACCCCCCTTGCCACAGCCCTTGGCCACCCTTTGGGGCCATGTTTGGCCACCCTATTGGGCCATGTTTGGCCAATCCTTAGGTGATGTTTGGCCACCCTTTTGGGTCATGTTTGGCCACCCTATTGGGCCATGTTTGGCTACTCTTATGGGCCATATTTGGCCATTTCCTTAAACCACCTTAGGTAAGATTTTTGACCTATTCTTGGTCTATGCCTTAGGGCATTTGGGGTCCATTTGAGCCACTGTTTCAAGCCACATTAAAGACATTTTTGGGGCCATCTTAGAGGTCATGCTTGGACATGACTTAGACTATTTGACCATTGGTTGGGAGGAGGTGTTTGACTACTATTTCGAATTCATCTTGGGTGAGTCTAGTTAATAAATTTTCATTATTAATTTTGGGAAACATGGGAAAATTAATGGGTAATCAACTAAATTCATTTAATTTTCTTTTATTAATTTTTCTTAATTCATTTTCACTCACTCCCCGGGTTTTCGAAATTCGGGGCGTGACAAAAATGGACTCTACCATTGAATTCAAACTGTCAAGGAAAGTCAGAATAGACCATATCCGACATTTAATTGCATTTGGTGTTACTAAAGGCATTTTGGTAATTATTACATTTCACGTGTCCTAATTTTTGGGATTCCATTTTATAAAATGAACCTTACCATTGGGTCTAGAACGTCGAAGAAAGTCAAAATACACTATTCTTTCATTTTATTCGGGTATGGAATATTTTATCATAATTAAATTATTTTATTTAATATATATATATATATATATATATTATTCATTTTATTACATAAGTGCCATGGTGGCACAGTGGTCTTTAGGTTTCTCACGCGTGTCAGGTTGAGGGTTCAAACTTGGGGAGCTACGGCGCCCTTTTTTTTTTTTTTTTTTTTTTTTCTGATTTTTGATTTGCCAAATAGTGGACAAGGAGGTAAAATAGGGATAGGATATCCCAATCCTGTCTAGGTTATCAAATCAGGGACCTTATCCATGTTGCCAAATAGACCAAGTTCCCTTTTTAAATTAAAACCAAATGCCCAAATGACATTGTTTTACTTACTCATTTCTGTGCCTGGGCGGGTTCTGATTTGAACCCGAAACCCGATCCGATTGATGACCTACACTATTCATCTTCTTTGTCACATCCCGAACCCCACCCTACGCGGATGTCGAGGACGTGACTGCCAGTTGGTCGCGACGCGACCAACCAAAGGCAAATTCTGAACTTTTCGACGAATTGCACTCCAACTGTAGGGTCAGATGCAGCGGAATTTAAAACTTTTTCTTTCTGTCACGGGAATGCAACTCACTTATCCATCATAAGAATATGTATCACAGAGCAAGACTAAATCCAGTCAGTCAACAATTCTAATCTCAGAGCATATAACAACAGAGCAGATCTAATATCTCTAGAGTACTATTAGTTCCATGAGCCATGTCTATCTAGTATATATCAGTCAAGTCAGTCATAACATACCACTCACCGGAATAACCAGGTTCAATCCACAATAAACCAGTCTCTACAATTCAGTGCCGTCAGATCCTTACTTGAGATGCCACTTGGCCTATTCATGTCATGTCATAGTACCTTTAATCCAATGGAGGTAATTCCTGAAAAATGTCAAAATAATGGGGTGAGCTTAAATAAGCCCAGTGAGTAACACAGGTTCCCTATCATGGGTTTCAAAACCAGTTTTGTGCTTCCAAGGCACATGGATAATTTAGTCATTTCAAAAATAACTATTTTTATAAATCCATTTCATAAGCAGTCTAGTACAATAAAACAGAATCGAATAAACAATACAAACGGATCGGAACATGACATAACCAATCGGTCAAAACAATAACTATTGCTAATATATCGGTCAAGACACAGACTCTTCATTAACGGAACGAATCACAATCGGGACTGAGTGGGAACAATAAGTCAGTCAAGATAGGGGCATATTATCAATGGCTAGAACATAGCGGAGTTGAACGAGATCAATCAAGACAAGGCATACCAATAATAGGACGGAAGCATAACGGAACTAGACCATCTATCAATCAGGCCAGACATATCATCAACGGACGGAATATAACGGAATCGAACGGAAACAATACATCAGTCAAGCAAAGGCATATCGCGAACGGATAAAATTATAACGGAACTAAACGGAAGCAATACACTAATCAAGACACAGGCAAATCATGAACAAGACATAACATAACGGAACTGGGTAGAAACGATATAACAATCAAGTCAGGGACACATCACTGTCGGAACTAATCATAACTGGACTGAACAATGTTTCAATCAAGACAGACGTATCATCAACGGACAGTACACAACAGAACTGGACCATATACCAATCAAGGCGGACTTAACATCATTAACGGACGGAACATGTCAGAACCGGACGGAACATATCAATCGAGGCAGACATATCATTAACGGACAGCACATAACCGAACTGAACGGAATTCCTAATTCGAAGGACACAAGCACATCACGTGGAATGTGGTACAAAGGGCGTACATTAAGTACATACATTTAAACAATATAGCATTCAGACAGTATACTATACAAAGCGGTACGATACAACAAAATGTTGTTCTTTGCCTATATCACATGGTTTATTTAATCGTTTCGGAAATAATGGTTCAATATATCCATTTTATCTCAACAGTTCAAAACGGGCAAAACAGTACGGGATGCTAGCACAGGGATCAGGAATATAGTCAATTATTTAAAAAGACTAAAACCATGTCATAAGTGATATAGTACGAAAAGCATGCATTTAAATAATTGCACTTAAATAATTGCATTCAAAACAGATCAGTAAATCAAGGGACAGTATCAAAACAGTGTCAGAAGTTACTCACAAACTCTACGCTTATTTCCTTGCATAAATAATCCGATAACCTCCAGGTACGTCAGGCATCTCCATGTATATCCTGAATAATAATCATCAATCACAGACAGATCAGAACTCATCCATTCAGGTCTCATTCGTCATCTTAGGTATCTATCGGATTACCTAAGATAGCCTAGTAGCCTATCGCCCTTCCATTGGGTCTCACCCGAGGCTATTTCATTCTTTAATTAGGCTTAGCAGTTATTAGGATTATATCCTAAGTCATTTAGACTTCAATTGTTATCAGTCAGGCACTCATTCAACCTTAGGGGCAAAATGGTAATTTTATCATTCTTGTCCCGGACCCTGTCGTGGTCTTCGGAATAGTCTTTATATCTTAAGTACAAAGTTTTACGTCCTTTGGACTCCAATTGGTATCAGTTAGGTTCTCATTTTAACCCTAGGGGCAAAATGATAATTTTTCCATTCTTATCCCGGACCCTGTTCTGGTCCTCAGAATATCCCATATATCGTATATATGAAGTTTTAAGTCTTTTAGACTTTAATCGGTATCAGTTGGGTACTTATTTAGTCTTAGGGGCAAAATGGTAATTTTGTCATTTTTGCCCGGACCCTATCATGGTCCTCAGAACGTCCCATATATCTCATGTATAAATTTGTAAGTCCCTTGGACTTCATTTGGTATCTGCTTTAGATCGTCGGGACACATCGGTCATTTCTCGTTTTACGCGTTGACTGTCTCGGAGTCTTATTTAGCCCTTCAGTGTTCATAATTATCCCTATGATAATTTATCAGATCAGTTTGACCTTTATTCAACCTCTACTTTGCACTTACAATACTCAGGGGCATTTTGGTCATTATACGTTTTGTGTAATTCTGACCCCGATTCGTCATCTAATCGAGTATACAGTCTCACCAGTGTCTGGGCTCCTACCGGTATCAGTTTCGTCCCAATCGGACTTTGTTTAGGTCTCATACAGTATCAGGGGTAATTTGGTAATTTCATGTGTCGTATTTTTCGGCACGTCAGTTCATGAAATGGACCTCACCATTGGGTCCAGAGCGTCCAACTTAGTGAAATTGGACTGTCTGTTATGTTTAATCGGCCTTGGGTATCATTAAGGGCAATTCAGTCATTTACACCTACGTGTCTGTATTTTTCGGGACCTCAGTTCATTAAACGGACCTCACCGTTGAGTCCAGAATGCCCGAGATAGTCAAAATAGGCTATCTTTTATTTTTATTTGGGTCTGGTGCCATCAGGGGCAGTACAGTAATTTATCACTTACAGGTCTGTATTTTTCGGTACTATATTTCCCAATTTGGACTGTACCATTGAGTCCAGAATGCTTGAAATAGTGAAAACACACTATTTATTTAACTTATTTGGACTCCGTTTGACATATTTAATGTCTAGGGGTAAAATCGTAATTTTACCTATTTAATAAAATAATTAAATAATTATTTTATTATTTAATTAATTTAGCAGGGGCTTAAATGTACAAGATTTTCAGAAACTGGGCCAGAACCGGATATTCAGAAGGTTTTGGGGTCACAGTGTAATTTATAGAAGTTCTGGTTTTAATTTTCTTTCAATTAAGCCCCTGGACCGTTAGGTTTACCAAGCCAAACCCTAGACCGGTCCAAACCCTTGGTGAACCAGCCGGTTCACCTTTCTTCAGAAAATCGGGATAACATATCCCTCATATTCCAATTTCAGTCCCTATCCGTGTTTATGTCATGCCCCAATTCAATTTCTAATTTTATTTCTGTGTTACCAAACAGTCGGATTCCAGAATTTTAAAACATTAAAACCAAAACTGTGCCGTTTCATTAATGCGGTGGCCAGTTCATACGTCGACACGTGTGTGAGTCAGTTCGGTAGGTTTGGACGTGTTGGACGAGTCGACTCGGTCGACTCGTCGTCTTCTTCACCAACCAGTATACTGTTGCCCTAATTCCCAGTCCCCATTTTTCTCTATTTCGTGCCATTTCAAGCACGGTTTCCAACTGTTTTTGGTTCCAATCAGTCCTTAGGAGTGATTCCAACAACTTGGCATCGATTTGGTGCCTCGAATCCAAGGATTAAGCTCGGTAGAACCGATTATTGTGCATTATTTCAGTTCGGCCGTGTGGCCTTGTTCCTCAACCAAATCGCACACGGTTTGGTTCTTTGTGACCCTTAGGATAGGGGCTTCAATTCCCCATTTATAAATTTCAGTTTGCAAGCCTATCTCAGGTTTTGGGTTCCATGGCCGAAAAGAATAGTGTCAAATTTGAGGGTCTTCCCGTGTGAGTCTCAGTCGCGTATAGTGGTATTTGGAACCCTAGGAATGTCTAGTTCATGTTCGGACCCTCAGTAATTGGTTTAGTTGAGGTCGATTCAGACCTGCAACCTTAAGGTCCATTAATGGCGGATTTGGGTTTTTGCTTGAATTCCAAGCAGTCCGATGGTCCTTCTTATGCTTAAACAATCTAGATTTTCAGTCTAGCTAACATGCATGCAATTTATATGGCCTCAATTGACTGAAACAGTAAGCAAAACTTAAGAGGAAAAATTCAGAATTTTGGTGTTTATACCTTAGGGTCGACCACTGTCCTCCATGGTTTAGTATAGGGTCCTCGGTTGTGTCTCAGTCCAGTCAGAATGCCTCTGCTCCTTCCTTCTTTTGTGCACCTCCAATGGAGACCTCCATCTCACACATGGATGTACACACAAGCCGTGGACACACACATGCAAGCTTTCTCCCTCTCTCAACAGATCAGTCCCACGGCCACATGCAAACCTTCAGCTTTGTCACTCTCTCCATTTCTGATTTACACCCAAGACCTCTTTTTGTAACCCAAGTAAATCACCAATTCTTTATGCATAAGGTATATACACTTATACATATATATCACTATATGTAGGTAGGTCAATGAAGTGATTGGGAATCAGAGAATGGAGTAGCTGGTGGGAGATGATGTAACCCATCATTTGGGGTTTGCATGTAACCTCATTGGTTGCTTTGGGTGGCAAGTTGGGGCAATACAGATATATGTACAAATAAGTTGTGTATATAGGCACAAAGGTGCTGGATGGCCACCTGGTTAAGTTTTTGGGTGAGATTCATTCCTTCCATAGGTCAAGGGTTCAATTCCCCTTGACCACCAATTTGGCCATTTTTCCACATATTGGGCTAAGGCCCTGTTTGGCTGCGCATTAATTCAGTTTCTGATGTTTGCCTCATAACTTTCATTCCGTAACTCCTTTTTCGATGCGGTTTGTTCCGAGAGTTTCATATTTCAGTTATCTATAGTGTCAGAGGTTCCGTGTCATTTATTTGTCATTCGGGATTTCCGTGGTTAATTAATTCGAATTCCGTCAGTGTTAAATTGACATTATCTCACCTAATTAATGGATAATTAGGTTCGGGTATTATACCCTATTCTCGGACATGTTCTAATTATTTTATCGGCCTATCATGACCGTCGGGAGATTAGGGTTAATTCCCTTGATTATTCTCTGAGCCGGTATTAATTAATAATTAATTATTTAATTATTAATTATACAGAGTCGGGGTGTTACATTCTTCCCCGATCTCTCATCACTGTTGCCCTAGTTTTCTAAAAAATTTTAAACTCTATTTGGTGACATTCCAAGTATCCATTCTTTTTGTTTTCGATCCTAATGTGTTTTTGGGAGTTAGTTGAATCTTTTGGTGTTCGTATGGAGCATTAAATCTTGCTCAAAGATTCGATTAGAAGTTTGGGGCAACTCTGAATATTAAGCTCGTTCATGGCCATCTCTTCACCAAAATCAGTAAGGTTGACCTTGTTGTGATCCTCATTCCAATGGTTTCAAATCCTCGTTCTAAAAATCAAGCTTGGTGTTTGATTCGTGAAGTCGGGTTCTGGGGTCGTGACCTACAAATTGGTTTTTCTTTCTTATTTTTGATCCATTTTCAAAGATGGCTAGTGTTTTGGAATCCTTGGGTTGTCTAGTTTCTAACCCAAGTGACAAAAACCTATTTCTTCCTAGTTGTTTTAGACCTACCTTGGAGCTACCATTAATGGAAAATTTTCTATTTTGGTCATTGTTTCTTTTTTGTTTAGGCTCTATTAGGTCCCATTTTTTATTCCTACCATGGTGTATCATCAATAAGAATCATGCATGTATTTCTTTTTCATTAAACAATACGTAACTACAATATTTTCTTAGGGAGAGAAAGTTTGGGTTTTGGGTTTTTACCTTCACAGTGAGTCCCCTCTCTCTCTTTAGGTTCGGTTATGAGCTTCTAAGCTCCTTGTGTCTTGCTCAGGGCTTGCATGCAAGCTTCTCCCTTCATTCCTTCTCATTCTTCTTCTTTTTCTTCTTTCCTTCCTTCTCTCTCTCTCACACACACACACACATACACACACAAGGTTTGATGAATACTTTGAATCTCATGTAATGTTTGATTTTATCATATAACCTCGAGTTTATGTAAAATACATCATGTGGGTTTTGCATGAAATCCCATTGGACAAGAGGTGGGTGCAATGGGATGATGACACATCGGCTCTTCAGAATTTCTCCCACCCAACTTTATGTTATATGCATATCTTTTGTCCATGATAGCATACGTGTGTTGATAGCCTAGTGGTGTTAGGATTTGTATAAGTCTCTTGATGGACTAGGTCCTGGGTTCAAGTCCTTGGGCCAACACTTTTTGGCCTACTTTTCTTCTTTTCTTTTTATTTGCCTTTAGTTAGGCTTTTGCACTTTAATTTTGTTTTTCACTATTTTATTTATATTATTTTTATTTATTTTCTTCACGTGTCGGTTTCGTTAGCTGAAAATGTATTATTTTGTAGCCTTTATTTACTTGATCTAATTTTTCTCAATCATTATTTTGCTTCTTAAAGTCTCTAATATTTAATTAGCGACTAAATTATCGATAATCAGGTCGGGGTGTTACAACTAGTTCTTCCATTCAGTCGACTGAATCAGTCGTCCAACACCTAAACCTGCTATTTTTGTGAATTTTTCATTCATACTTTCAACCCTTTCTTCATCAAACCCCATTGCAACAGGGCCAAGCATTTCCTAGCCTAAAATTACACCATTTATATATTTGCTCTCAATTATTTAGTGCACATAGAAACCAATCAAAATCATAATCAAGAGATTAAAGTCCTAAAGTTTCTCAATACCATATTACGCAAGTTCTATTATGAAATCCCATTCACTTTTATTTTAACAAGCAATAATCCCATGCCTTCAAGCATAATATGTATAAGCTCCTTTCAAGTTTCGTTCAAGTCATAACCAAAAATAGATTAAGTATTACAAAGCTAATACTAATCTTTACAAAATAAGGACTTATACAAGCATTCTATGTCAAAAGCAAAAGAGAGTGTGACTTGGTCTTCAAAAGCATGGATCAAAATGATTCCTTCATCAAGGCATCATCCTATGGCTAGCTCCTTGCCATTCTATGGATTTGGTGGGGATCAAAACAACAACCCCAGTAGAGCAACAAAACAAAAGGAAGAATAAATGGTGACGAGTGTATGAATATGTCATGTGTAGTGCCAAACAAGTGTCATCAAACATATTATTCAAGGAGTACTCATTACAGTATCAAACAAAATAAGAAGATCAATAAAACTGTAGTGGCACAATTCAATTTACAATGGAGATGTGAAAAGGAAAGGAAAACTTAGAGAAACGCTACCTCACTTATCCACAATGCCCCTCTATAATTCCAACTACTTCCTCAATATAACCTAGTGGCCCCCGGTCAAGCCTAGTACTTTACGGGCTACTAACCTAATGGAGACATACGACCATCCGTGCAGGGTTACAGTTCGAAACTGATGTGGGATAGCATCCCCATCACAAAACCTCAGGTTATCATCAACAATCTCTTAATTCTTAACTTTTCAAACTATCTCATTTCTCACCCATTCCTTATGAAACGCTCATTCAACGTCCCATCCAAATCGTAACTAACCAAGGGGATAATAACATTTGTACCATGTGATAGCATCATATAAGAAATACAATCAAGAAACTCATAATATGGCATTATTGAAACCATTGGAGCATTTTATCAAACACTTGGTAGCCATACCAACTTTTACATGTACATGAATGACAAGTATATACATATTGACTATACAAAAGGTTGATTTGGACTGGGATCATGCATCGAATACATATATCTTCATAAAGAACAAGAATATGGCAATAAATAAACATATAATCATCACCTACTAGTCCAACTAGTGATCCGTGTCATAAAATGTACATGATACACACAACATATTTATGAAAATGTCATGGAACACATGATCTCTTCCTAAAACATTGATTCTTCACCTAGGTTAGAAGCCCTACCTTGTTCTTAAAGATTTTTATGAAAGCCAAACTTTTCTTCCTTTGTTCTTGTTAGATCCTTCAAAATCTCAACTCCAAAATGATAGTAGATGCCTTTTAGATGAGGGATCTTGGACTAGATATCTTAGTTTCACCCTCAAGCTTAAAGGAAATCAAGAAAATTAAAGATAAAGGAAAGAGATATAGAAAAACCTTAACTTTCTCTCTTGGCTGCCATAAAGTGCTGGAGAAATGTGAGGTGTTTATGAGATTTTGGTATTTGAAAGACCAAAAGTATGATTTTTGGTCTATTAACAAGTTTTTCCCTCTTTTATTATTTCCCCTCCTATATTCATAATGCCTATTTTGGTCATTCCCACTTATCATAAAAATATCTCATGACTTATGTGCTATATCTAAGTTCATTTTAAATCCCAATACAATGTTTTTTTAGCTACGATATTTTCATAGTCCCGATATTACGGTAAAATTATGATTTTGCCCTTATTAGCATTTTAAGTGTCTAAATGGACTTGGAATGTTCTAATATTTTTTCTAACTCATTCTTTTACATTATAAATTAAATGTAACTAATTAAGATGTATTATTTATATTTTTAAATATTACATAGCCAAAATAAATGGACTTGGAATGAGATATGCTTCATGAGTTGAAGCAAAGAAAGAGATGAACTGAGGAAGAAAGAGAGAGAAAAGTGTCTTGAATCATAATTGGGCAAGGCCTCTCACCCTTAACTTTTGAAATTTATTTTTCTTGTTTGATTGAGTCATAAATATAATGAAAAATGAAATAAAGAGAGAGTCGACCCTATATTGTAAAGTGACCAAAGTTAGGGCTGAAAAACTCAGTTTTGAGTTCAATAATGGTGAAAGAAGATATGACCATATTTAAACCTTGAAACCAATCCTAAATGCTTAAAAACAAAGTTTAATAATGTGTAGAAGTAATGAAAATATTTCATAGAGAATAATCAAAGAGAAACAATGGCAACCCAAATTCGGGTTCAACCATGGTGGGTGAAGTTTAATTTGTCTTTTGGTTGCAAAATCAATTACATGAGAATTATTTTATCATTGGTGATGTTTAGGAACCCAAAGAGGGTGAAAAGGTGGAAGAAAAACCCCAAAAAATGAGTTAGGGTTTTGCTAGGTTATGATTCATTGTCTAAAGAAGACGATAAACAATGTTCTCTCCCCTACGACACCATTTCACAATAAAAGGCAGGTCAAATTCGGATTGCTATTGGGTTAGGTCAGAATTATATCAGACCCATTAATGACTAAGTCAATCTATGCCGTTTTGAGGAATTAAAGGTTATTAAAATTGTGTTGTGTTTGTTGGTTTAAATAAGAAAAAATGGGCATTTGGATGCAGCCAAGGTTTGAACCTTGTTCACGAATAGAGGGACTAAGAATCGAACCACTAGGCCACCTATGGGTGGCTGTTGAACAATCAATTCCTAAAATATATATTATGTGTAATTTGGTATATAAAAAATAGCTAAGAAATGTTGTAGAGGGGATTCGAAGAACTGATCCCATACGAAAGAGGATGTAACCTTAACCACTATGCCACTTGAGGTGGTTGTGACAAAGTCTTACATCGAATATATATATATATATATATTAGATTTAAACAATTGATTAATAAATAATAAAAGGGGCCCAATCAAAGTATGGAGAGGGCCTACCTTAGCATTTTTTGACATTTCGGACTCAATTATGGAGTCCATTTTTGTAGAAGAAATGTGTAACACCCCTGACCTATTTTTCTAGTAATTAGTGTCAATTAAAAGATATTAATGTCATTAGTGTATAATTACACTATATTGGAGACTAAGGAACAATATTTCCTAAAAATGTCACTAAATGACACAAGTTATAATAAGATGACAAAATCAAAAAGACTAGTACTAGTGACAAAAACAATGTTAGCTAAAGAATTAATAAACAAAAGTTAATTAAGAAAGCTTAATGCATGAAAAATAAAAGAAAAGAGGAAAAATGAGGCCAAACAGGGGTTGTCCAAGACTTGAACCTTGCACATTGTGCAAGCAAACGATAAATCCCCAAAAAAGAAACCCACTAAGCTATCAACACTTTATGTTAGAATAACCCCAAGAAAATTACATAAAGTAAAAGAATGTAGGAAAAATTTTGAAAAAAGTGATTTGTCCTCACCCTAGTAGACCAAACAACCAACCAATTAGATTGCATGCACAAAACCCTCATCATGCATGTCAGCTTATGAATGTATATAAGGAGAAACAAACTTGCGTATTATGTAATTCAGACCTTGTGTTTCAACTAGAGAGAGAGAGAGAGATAGAGAGAGAGAAAGAGAAAGAAGAAGGAGGAGGATGAGGAGAAAAAACTAGTCTTGTATGGCTGCCTGAGTGAAGGAAAGCCACCAACCAAAATTAGGAAAGGAAACAAGATGAGAGAAATAGTAGAGGAGAGAGAGGATACTGCTAGAGAGAGAGAGAGAGACTGAAGCTTTCAAAAACTAGCAACAAGAGGTAAGTAATCGAACCTTCCTCGATCTATTTCAATTTTGAATAAGTTCTATGCATGTTAGATCATTATTGCATGAGTTGAACCACCAAAAGGCAGGGATAACAAATAACCACTATTGTTGGTGTCACGACCCGAAACCCACCCTATGTGGATCTCGTGTCGCGGGGCCGACCCGGAGCCGTCCCTACTTTTTCCATTCCTGTATCATAGTACTAATATACAATGTACTAAAAATTTTAAACAATGAACAGCGGAAGTCTTTATCAATTACAGTAATCTAGCGGAAGTCTTTTAAATAATTTAAATAGTGGAAGTCTATTAAATACATGACATAGTTCTACATAAGACAAAATGAGAACTAAATGTAACCAGCACCCGAGGGTGGTGAATACATGGGAGAACTAACATAGACTGATACCGTACTTCAAAATGTCCCCCTACGCTCTCAGACTCCTACTAGGGTCTCGCAGCGTCATCACCTGAAATGGGGGTAAGTGGGGTGGAATGAGCTACAAAGCTCAGTAAGTAAATGCAGATCTCCAACACTGGTATCGATGATCAATGAATCCATGAATAAGATTATGATAGCCAATCATAAGAATAAGATACTGTGATAGCCAATGGAAACAATTGCCACGAGGGCCAATGGAAAGTAATTACAATACACAATCAGAAGTATTTGTGTAATAGCGATATGAAGAAATCCAATGATAATATAACAACAATGAAGTACTGCCACAATGAATCGATCACAATCAAATCAATCAATTCAAGTCTTTCGAGACTCGAAGAATCATAAGGAATAATACCATTCAACAATCAAGTTATGTCAGTCATAAGAGATGCTTTTATTCTGTAACATGCCAGTGAATTTGCAAATGCAATGCCAGTGAAAATGCAATGAGATGCCAATGATCATGCCAGTCAATTGCCGGTGGAAAGCCTTCGAGGAATTCATTCCTGCCACCTGTCCATTCATGGACTTGACCCTTAGGTCTCCAGTCAATACAGAAGCATCGAATGGATGTTGTGATTGAGCACAAATCCGGTATTCATAACATATCATGATCATTCGTGATTCCATAGAAGTATAAAATGGAATATCATAGATTCAATGAAAGCATAATAGTACGCCTTTCAATGCATGGTTCAACATGATAACAATGATACAACAGTCAATCAATGTCCACAAGATAGAGCAATATCACATTGTGGATAGCAATAACATGAGGTACTTTCAAGGCACAGTGAAACATGATTACAATGATACATCAGTAAATCAAATATCCACAAGATAGGAAAATATCGAATTGTGGACACAAGGATGTCAATACATTCAAGAGCACGAGTTTGGCAGTAAAAGAATAAACTTGGCTTGTGGAAACACCACATGTAAGAGAAAGTGATCCACTTACCTCTATCGTGATCCTAGATCAGAAATCCGTGAGTGTACCATTGCCTTTCGAGTTCCCTATATATCAGTGAATACGTTTCAGAATAAATGCTATTCATCAAATTTTATGCCTTTCTATCATAAGTATTTCAAATACTAATTTATAATTTACCATTGAGTCCGGAATGCCGAAGAAAGTCGGTTTAGGCTTTCGCGGAATTCCATTTGGACTTTTGTACTAAAAAGGGCAAAATGGTCATTTTGCACTTTTACGGTATTTATCCTTCGGGGTCTCATCTCATAAAATGGACCCCACCACTGGACTCAGAACGTCTGACATAATAAATGTTGACTATTCATTTACCCCATTTGGACTTCGTTTGACCCACATTTGAAATAGGGGTATTTTTGGTAAAATTAATATTTTATTAATTTCCTATTTGGGCCTTAGTGGGATTTCTTAAAACATTTGGGGTCAGAGTGAAATTTCCCTAAGTTCCGGTCTGAACCAGTGGGCTCACGGCTAGGAACCCTAAACCGGTTTGGTTCTTTACTGACCCAAACGGTTCAGTCTATTTCAGAGAACCGAATTCCAATATCCTGGTTCTTACCTTATCCTTGGTTCGGTTAAACCCAAACCTAATTTCCATTTATTATCCTTGCAACCAAACAGCCCAATATCCATTTAAATTCAAAACCCAAACGACATAGTTTCATGTTCCCACTTGTTTCCGGTTGGGTCCCGACACAATCCGAACCCGGACCCGTTTCAGTTTTGACCCGATAGCCCCCACGACTTTCTGGTCATCTTCCCCGACTGGTTTTCCGGCCACAGTCGCTGGAACAGTAAACCCTAGGTACTGTTTTCACCATTTCACGCCCAAATTTTCACTGCATTTCAAATCTTTTCATGCCAAATCGATCCCACCATTTTAATCCTTCATTTGGACGGTTTAAAGCCTAAGAAGGCTACGGTTTCGACCGTTATTTTCCCCAGTTTCCAGCGTAGCACCGGTGGGGATTTCTTGACTGTAACATGCTCATTTTTGGACCATTTTTCATGATTTTTGTTGTGTTAGATTCCTGTGTGGATTTCCTATGTACTTACGAGCTCAAAGTCAAGTTTAAAGCACAAAATCTATGGAAACCAAAATTATCCACCGAACCTGCAACTCGGGTTTTCTCCCTCATTTGTGAACCAAATGAGGTGCGGTTTGTTCCTATCAACGCCATTTTTCATGCTTGTTTAGACCCTATATTCAAAATAATTCGAATCATGCTGTAACGTTTCAAGACAGAAACAGTGGCTTACCTCCAAGTTCGGATTCTCTTGGTGTTGAGCCCCTCTTCCTCGCGCCTCTACTCCAGATTTGTTCCCCTTCCTTCTCACTCCAAAACTCTCTTTTCCTTTTTGTTTTTCACCTTCAAACTCGGCCGTGCACAATGCATATCTGCACTTATCAATACCGGCCCCTCTCTCTCTCTCTCTCTCTAGTCAGACCTCACCATGCCCTGTGACCTTCTTACACACTCCAACACCTACTTCTGTCACCACCACTCTCTATTGAGTGTTAGACACTCAAGTTATTACATACACACATATAACCGTCCACACACACACCTTTTGATACACATATATATATATATATATATATATTCACCCACTCACACACACTTGCACGGCTGATAACAGCCCACTTGCCCCTTTTTGTTTTCTTTTCTTTTTGTTTTCATTTAATATACATATAATTGTATATATATATATATATGGTATAATACATTATATATATATACATGTATAAATTGATGACTATACCCATTTTTATACGTACATGCATACCCATATATATACGTATATACTAAACTTGGGCACGTATGCATACACTGATTTTTCATGGTCTACGTTCATGGGTGCATGCATGCATGCATCCGTTTACGTGCGTGCGTGCATTACGAGGTATAGTCCTGGGGTGCTCGGGTGTTATCCAGCACGGTTTATACATTTCAATCATTTTTCATTTCCAGTCATTCATTTCCGTGAAATACCATGATATACATTTCTTACCGTTCAAGTTACATATTTTAAACCAACCTACCTCGGTATACGTGACGTATCCCAGGTCGGGATATTACAGTTGGACCTCAAGAAAATGGGTCTGAACCAACTGAAAAGAAACTTGATTCCTTGTATTTAGACTTAAACTAGACACTATGAGGGTTCTAAAACACGAAACCTTTTTTAAAAGAGACCTAGGATCAGAGAGAAATTTGAAGTTATGGACCACGAGTTCATAATCCAACCTCATAAATAGAGCCCTAACCTTGATTTTTAGAACGGGGATTAAATCCTCATGTTGTGAGGGTCATCACAAACCAAATCCCATCAAATTTGATGAAGAAATGAGTATGAACTGAAAGACTATTCAGAGATGCCATGAAAGCTCTACTAAGCTTTTCACCTCGTTTTGATCCCCCCAAACCAACGCCAAATGGAAGCCAAGACTCTTAGTAATGGAATAAGATAAAAAAAAAAATAGATGGTATCGTTGCCCATAAATTCATTAAATAGGATCTGAAATGTGTAAAAAATTTGGGCTACAGTAATGTCTACACGAGGGAGATGATGAATAGTTAAATGGGTCGATTGGGTCTTCAGATTCGGGTCGGTTCCTAACCCGTTTAAATTAGATTCTAAATTAAACCAAAACATTGCCATTTCATTTAAATGGTGCGGATGTCATAGTGACGTTAGCTTGACATAATGAGCCGCTTGAACCGGTTGGTTCATGACCTAACTAAGCTGGTTCACTTGAACTTGGACTAGACTAGACAGTTTATTTGGTATTTTCTAGAATTTATAATTTAACCCTCAAATGTTTCTGTTAATTACGGTATGGCCCAGAAAATTAATTAAAAATTAATTTTAAAACTTTTTAAATAATAAAGAAATTACTAAAATGCCCTTAAGCAAAAAATAGGCCAAAACTAAGGAGAATTAAAATGTAAGGAGAGTCTAACCCATTATTTTTGGGCATTCCGGACTCAATGGCAGAGTCTGATTTATGAAATTGGATTCCAAAAAATAAGAACGGGCAAGCGGGAATAATTCCAATTGCATTCTAATGCTTTAAATAAGTCACCAATTGGATCTTGATGACTATGAAGTACCCACCTTAATATTTTTTGACGTTTCAAACTCAACAATGGAGTTCATTTAATCAAATAAGGTATAAAAAATACAGACACCTAGGAATGTGAAATTCTCAAACTGCCTTTAGTGTTGTAAGGGCTAACAAACAGACCAAAAAAATATAGAAAGCGGCATACTTAACATTTTTGGATGCTCTGAACTTAATAGCAAGGTCAAACTAAGCATTTGGGTACTCAAACATGGTCCCACATGAAAGTGTAAAATTACAAAAATGCCTCCAAGCTTAATATAAGCCACAGATAGGTTAATTAAGATACAAAAAGCCTAAATTGATTATCTTCGACATTCCGGGCTTAACAGTGACGTTCTTTTAAAGGAAATAAGACCTGGTAACAAACTAAAAAATAATGAATACGCCTCAAAGACTTAATGAAGCTACAAGAAAAGTATACAAAGTAAAAGAAACTTATACCAACGTATACAGGAGCTTCTGAGTTTGAACATGAACTCCTTTGAGATAATTGAGTACCTAAGACATGAGTTGTAATAACCCCAAAATCCGACATAATCCAGACTACACCCCGACTTAAGGAAAATAGACTATTTGACGTTAATAATTTAAAATAACTTAAAAAATACAGTGAACCATTGTTGGATTAATTATTAGGAAATATTAATCCAGGCCACTAAAAATGATATAGGCTCAGAAAAAATTAATTAACCCAGATAACCGAGTACGGAGATGAATAAATGAAGCCAATATGAACAATTAATTATAAAATAAAATAAAAATAAAATATGAACATCATCTGAGACATGAATGGGTCGGAAAAATAAATAATTATTATAATTGAGCCTCTGCTTTTTGGCAAATTTATTGACATTCCATAAAGTAATATTTTATGGAATAAAAATATTCAATGCAGTAAAATGTATCAAAATATGGAAATAAGCCTCGGGAAAATAGATGTATAAATCTATATTGATACGTAGGTGTATAAGTGTTATATACAATCCAGCCGCATTAGTTTAGAAAGCAATTGAGAAGCCAAAAGTATGAATATATGTGTATACTGATACGGCAGCAGAAGCTACTGGAAGTTGGGCCAATATAAAAATATGTATATTATATTATAAGTAGAAGCTTCAAAGAAGGTGCTGGAAAGGGGTGTAACCAAGCAAAGGGAATTTTGTTGGTTCTTCTTTGTACCGAAGCTGCTGGAACAATTGAGAAACAACCAAGTTATTTGCATAATATATATATATATATATATATATATATAAGAGAAATCTAGAAACCTCTTGAACACGTGACAACAGGGGCTGATTGAGCAGCTTCTAGATATACATATATATATATATATATATATATATATATATATATATATATGAGCAGCCGAAGCTGCTAGAATCGAGAAGGAAAGATAAGAAAAAAAATAAAGCAAAGAAAAGGAAAGGAAGTCGATGCTCTGCCCAGGAAGCCGTAGAAGTTGCTAGAAGGGATCAAGATATATATATATATATATATATATATATATTAGGTGTAAATGCGTGCAGGCAATTGGGATGGAGATTTGGAGAAGTTTGTAGAGACATATATGCGTGGGTGTTGTGATTGAAGGAAAAGGGAAGCTGAAGGTTGCATTTTGAATTTGGGATTTTGAGGCTGCTGCTACAGGAGTTGCGGTGCAGGGAATAGTAGAGGAAGGAAAGTGGCAGTAGGTTGTGCGTTGATAATTCAGGTGGCCACAAGATGAAGAATGGGAAATCTGTGGTCAGAGTTTTGGATTTGGATGATAATAGGAAAAATCTGTAGCAGTTAAAGACTCTACAATAGTGATCAGCAGAGAGAAGTAGTAGCGTGTTGGTGTTGGGTTGTGGTTTGAATGGATGGAAATTTATTTGGCAGTGGTGCTTGGTTGCGTGTTGTGTTGGAAGGTAGATGTGTACCCATTACGGTTGTTCAAGGATTGATATAGCTGGATATTAAAGGCAGCAACTGCTGAGGGAATTGAAATAAGGAGAGAGAGAGAGAGCAGTGGTGGCGGCAGCTTTGATCAGGTCTCGTCCCAAAGTGTACTAGCCGTTGTTCATCACGGCTGAACCAAACTGAAATAGAAAGGGAATAAAAACCAGGGATGCAACGCAGCCAATAATGGTGCATTCGACTCTGCCTATTCTGGATTAGGACTTCTTTCTCTCTTGTTCATCTTGATTACGGCTGTTGGAGCAGTTATCTCGTTGTCTGTGATTTCAATTCCGATAATGAGCGCATTTGGAAGATTGGCAGAAATGATAAACCTGCAGATGGCTCTAATGTTGGACCACGAGAATGGACAATTTGTGAAGTAACAGTGCTGCATCAATTGTTGCGATGGAGATTAGAAAACCTGCTGTGACTGAAGGTGGAAGAAAGAAAAGCAGTGGAGGAAGCCACGGCAGTAGATGGCAGTGCTAGAATAGTTGGGCACAAAGCTGCAGTTATTGAACTCAATTGTGAAATAGATTTTTTGACAAAGGATTTTAAAGGATCTTGAGGGCTGCAATTAGTTGTTCAGTACTCTTTAAGTATTCTGAATGCATTTCTGAGGTCTGAATGAGAACTGAAGAAAACTAAGACTTTGGAGGGCTTTGAGTCAGAAAATAGAGGAACTTGAGATTGACAGTAAGTGATACAACAGTTGAGGACTCTGCAATAGTGAACTAGACAATAATCTGATGAGAGGAAGGGGAAATTCTTCAATATCTGATGGATGGGATGATAAAAGGGAGAGAATCTGTCAGGATCATCATTTGCTTGGGGAAAAAAGGTTGAAGAAGCTGATGAAACTGGATTTAAAATGGCTGGCCGACTCGATCAACCTGTCGGTGTGTTTTCTTCAACTGCTGAACCATGGACTGAAGATTAACCTCAAACTCTAGATGCACAACAATTTGGTTCACATTTGACTACAAATTCTCCAAAGGTTGGATATGTTCACATCTGAGGAGCATAATTTTTTGGATGTTGAATCAATTATGATGGCCATCAGAAGGATAATGCCTAGGAGGTGACTGACGCATCTAGAGACTGTCAGACTATCTGTGAATGGAGATAAGCGTATATTCAGGTGAGTAACTCGGACTCCTGAGTTGGTGTATAATTTTTGTATACTGTACTACTTTATATGCTGAACTGTTTTATACACCGTATTGTTTTAATGCATATGCTTTCATGCATATGCTTTCATGCATACTCTTTATACTACATTGCGCATGACATGATTCCATTATGTCTTGCCTTTTGATGTATCATGTTCTGATACTATTCTGGTCTATCCTGTTCTGTTATACGCCATTTGGAATTTGTTCTGTTTTGGCTCAGTTTTAATCTGATCTGTTCTGTTAGGAGGTGAGTATAAATCTTACCCCAGAGGGACCAGGCGGCTGTTCCTGATGAGGAGTGAGTATAAGTCCTACCCCAGAGGGACCAGGCGGCTGCTCCTGATTTGTTCAGTTTTGATATGTTGTGTTCTGACCTATTCTGTCCTGGTCTATTCTGTTGATCTGTCTGGTCTGTTTTGTTTGATCCGTCTGATCTGTTCAGTTCTGATTTGCTCTATTTTGTTTTGTTATCTTCTGATCTGTTCTGTCTTGGCTTTATTATGATCTGTCTGCTCTGTTTTTCTCTGATATAATCTGTTTGAGCTGCATTTGTTCTATTTGAGCTACATTGTTCTATTTGAGCTATATTTGAGCATGCATATATATATATATATATATATATATATGAACTGGTTTTGAAACCCATGGCAGGATCCTATGTTACTCACTGAGCTTGTTTAAGGTTATTCCATTTATTTAACATTTTTCAGGATATAACTCCATTGGACTAGAAGGTATAAGGAGATGATACTAGTAGACCATGAATCATTTCAAGTACGGATCTAATGGCATGGATTTGTGGAGACTTGGGTTCTAATGGATTGATTCTGGCTATTTAGGTGAGTGACATGTTATGATTGACTTTATTGATATGCATTAGATGTATTGGGACATGGCTCATGGTAAAGGTACTCTAGAGAGATTAGATATGCTCTGTGTTCTCTGACTGGTGATAGATGTGCTCTGTGGCTTAGAGTTATTAATTGTTTGATTATAAACTTGCTCTGTGGTATATACCTCCAATTGTGGTATATTGATGAGTTGCGTTTCCGAGATAAAAAGGTTTTAATTTCCGTTGTTGCCTTTGGTTGGTTGAATTATCGGTCGGGAAATCGGCAAGGCGGCTAACTGGCATCACATCTTCGGCATCCGCGTAGGGTGGGGTGCGAGATGTGACATGAGTTATGAACGGTTAAATTACCAAACTACCATTGGGGCTTAGTTAAGTGATCAGATGAACTCAGAAACTAAAAGAGCGATTGCCTTATGATTAAAATACCACTTGGGCTCAAAAATGAAGTCTGTTTAAGCAAATGACGAACCGAATGATATAAGACATAAAAGGGTAAATGACCCAAAATGCCCTTAAAGGTTAAAGTAAGCTACACGATGAACTAAGAAGTATTAGGAATCCCAATTAAAAATCATATGGGAATCCTAAATTGAAAGACTAAGTTCAGAAGAAACTAAAAACACTAAGTAAGCAAATGATCAAACTAAGAAGCATACTGATATAGTATTACTATATCTTAAACTATGGTTTAGGATCACTAGCAAGGAATAAGGATAAGAAGAATGCTGAGGCATCTCAAGTAAATGAATAAAGGAATGACTGTGGACACTAAACCACAGACGAGTAACTTTGAACCCTAAAATGGAGGTTTTTCAATTGTTATAGTTTTTTAACTATTTTATTACATTTGCATGCTATGCTTACAGTTTTATAAAAATGTTTTATTATCATGATAAAGTTTTGAATGTCTTGCTTTATAAGTAGCATTCTTAAATGTTTTAATGCATGGATAGCTAATGTTTTGCAAAGCATGTTTCAATGTTACTTGCCATATAGACCCTGTCGGGGGATAAGAGTCGATAAATAATTTATTGATATAAATAGCGAGGACTTTACCGGGAGTCAGAATCCCGAAGGGGTTATGTAAGATCAAAGCTCTAAATTACATAGATGGTCACCAAGGTGACAATGATGACCTTTAGGGGACATGCGCTATAAGGATATTTTGGAAAGTGATACATACTTATTTCTCTTCCATTGTTATGGAATGCATGATGAAATGATACTTTGCAAAACTAAATTGGCATGAACCCTTATGTAACAATTATATCATGTCTTTATTGTTTTATGCAAAGAATGCCAGTAGATTCAAAGTAAAGATTTCCTTAACTATTATCCCTGAAAGCCATGAATGTTTTATGAAAGATATGGAAGGTTTATGAAAGCTATAAAAGATTTATAAATGGGTTTCGAAAAACCCATGACAGGGGATTGGAGTTACTCACGAGCTTTTCAATAAGCTCACCGGGTTTTGTCTTGTAGTTTTTCAATTGGACCGAGAAGTTACATGTGCAGATACAAGTTAAGTCGAGATGACTATAGCGACTCTATCTAGAAGAGGATTAGTAACCTAGCTGTGGAGGTGTCAACCTGAAGTAATGATTACTAGAGTGTTATAACTGTTTAGGGAAGAACTAAATGTCAATGATATTATCATTGTTGTAATAGTTAGATATTCGTATATAATGAATTGATGGGCTCATGTTATGGAACTCTGATGTAAATTTTAGTTATGCTCTGCCAAGTATGATTGCATTCAAGAGATTTTTTACAGACACAAATTTTTGCTGCATGAATTGTATAATTGAATGCAATCTATTTAAACATGTTAAGAGGACTTTGGGTAGACACGTCATCAATACGCAACAAAAAGGTTAGTGTATTAGGGAGATGCCTATTTGGATGATCCTTAATTCGCATAAGGTAGGTTCTAGGATGTGACAGAGGTGATATTAGCACTAGGTTAGTTTTCTCGAACCAAGTGATACCAATGAAATTGGTATCCAAGCAATAATTTCCTAAGATATGAAATAAATCAGAGCAAGAGTTTCCTAAAGTATGTGACTTAGGTTACAAGAGCCCAAGTAACCAATAAGGTTAGAGTTACCTAAACATTAAGTAACCAACATAGTTGGAGAATTGGAGCTAGGTTGCCCCAACTTAGGCGACCGACCTAAGGTAGGTTCTACAAGAATCCTGAAGGAACTAGAAGTCATTAAAAAGTTTGGTACATGAAACCTAGGGAATAAAGAGATGAGTTGATGAAAGTTTCGGATTCGAAACTCGTAAGTCCTTGATAGTGAGAGACATAAAGTGGGACTTGAAGTTTGGAACTTGATGATTGCCAAGTGCAATGTTACAGCTCCATAAGGAAGGAATCTATAGCATTTGAGGAATAAGATCGAGGTAGAGCAATGAAAGTAAGGTGATTATATGAATCACTTTTGGAGTCAATTAGATTACTTATTACAAGTGACTTAAGAATGAAGTTGGAAACTAATGTTTCCACAAGCCACAAGTGATTCCTTGCTAAAATCCCGCTCTTAAGAAGCTTTAAGATGAAAGGAGCCTTGTTCAAGGATAGGAATATTATGCACGCCCTAGGTGCACAAGGAGTTACAATTATTGATAAATCACCAAATAAGGAGATGTGAGATGATAGTGGCACATACTGCAATGTTGATAGATCTTTAATTACAAGTAAGGCTGGCCACCTTATTTTGTGAATTTGAAGCCAGAAAATATGCCTGCCATTCCCTATCCAGTCAACGAGATAAAGTCTCAAAAAGGATAAGCTCGGTAAAGATAGAAGGAAAAGCACATCAGATGTAGCAGAATGATTCAGTCATGATCATAATAATGATGACATAAGTAGATGAGTGGTTTCTTTTACAAAGAAATGACTATTGAAGTTCAGTAAGTGCTCGAGTCCACTTTTTGCTTTCCTTTGGTTTAATTGATCTTTCATTTAAACTTAGGATTAGTGTGGGTTGTAGTTCAATACATTGGTGCCATCATAGGGTTATCCTAAATTCTATATTTGATATATACAATGTGATCATGTCGTCGAAGACGGTTCCCATAGAGCGACATCTCTTTTCATATGCAATTCTTCTAAAAGAAGCACCTCGAGTTGTGGTTCGCTTTTTGACCTAGGTTACTCAGGTTCAGGTAGTGTTTGTCATGTCTCATCCAGTCCTTGTTGAGAGAGTATATACTATAGATGACATATGTGAGACTCTAGCTTAAATGCTATTTAAGTCACATGGTTGGCTACCTCTCTTGTCAGTCACGGGTCTGGCTAACGAGACCTTAGTTTAAGAGTTTTACTCAAACCTAGGTTCTCGTGATGACCAGGGAGCCTACCCAGTTTGTAGTGTCCCTTTTTCACTCATCGCAAACATGATTGCTGAGATTATTGGCCTATTTAGAGTCAAGAAGCCAAGCTTCCCATTCCATTAGGGTGCTATACTTTCATCTGTTGATCTTATCGTATCCACCTTCCTTGTTGACAGTCTTCACAACGAGGGGTGCCACTTTAGAGCAGGGTTATCTATATGAGGGTTATCGTATCCTAAATCTCATCGTGTGTAGGATTTTACATCCAGTCAGCCACATGAACACGCTAACTCTCTCCTATGCTACACTTTTGTACGCTATCCGTGCTGCCATACCGATCGATGCTCTATCATATATTCTTAGAGTCATTGATTCCTCCACCACTAGTACTAGATGCACCACGTATTTTCCATTCGGCAGCTTGATCACTAGGATTTGTGCTGCACGATAGGTACTTTTCTACACTACTGATATGCTCGTTTTCTTACATGGTCTATTTACATGTCGGACACTAGTTAGGTCTCGGGGACATGTCATCGTTCCTCCCGATGAGGAAGATGTTGTTGATAAACATCAAGAGGCACTACAGTAACCGGCACTGGCACTACAGCAACAGCCACATCTATCGCTACTGCAGCAATAGTCCAGGGATCATATTTATGTTGAGGACTTTTTTGTTGACCAAACTCCACCGTCGTTCTGTACCCCATTAGGTGCAAATGTTCATACGCCAGCAGAAGCCTCTTCATCTACAACCGGTTAACTAATCACAAGAGATGAGTTATAGAAGAGTATACAGCTGCATTATGATCAGATCACTACTTACATGTATACAAGCTGGAGTAACACTATCTTTGGGTAGGATCGGAAGTCTTTGTGCCAATGATGAAGGAGACGACCCATCTTCAAGGAGCCATGCAAGGTTTGAAAGAGGATCTCACACGTACCTTTCCTCCTCTACCATTACTTGGAGCTCATCAGTGATTTAGCTTCTTATTGATTACATGAGTGATGAGTGTTTTTGTAGTGAGGTTTCCCTGTATATCTATTTGTTCATCAACTACATGTATATATTTTGATTGAAAGTTTTTCCCTTCTAACTTCCTATTTTATCTTTTTGGGATTGATGATAAATTTACTATTTTGCTATGATATCTTTGATATTTTTCTTATCGTGTCTATTATCATTACTGTCAGTTTTATGTTATCTCACTATGCATGCCTTCCTTGTTACATTTTACTTCCTTATGATCTTTTTTTTTTTTTTATACCTCCTTTTGTCATTGTGACAAAAAAGGGGGAAATGGTATTAAAAATGGGAAATTGTTACAAAATGGGAGATTAGGTCATTTGTATTGAGCATATATTGAGGGGGAGTAGTATATATTTTTTTGCATATATATGAGATAACTTAGAGTCACTTTATCTTCCTTAAGATTTGAATTGAATGCATATGGTTACCATGTTTACTATACCTTGTCTTCTATTGATATTCATCTATTTTTGTGATCTCATTGGATTTATTTGATATATCTCTATTGATGTGATCTCACGTGGTATATAGTTGAGTTTGTTGTGCAAGAAATAGGTTAACTACTTGCTAAGCGTTGCTAAGTGATATTTCCAGTATAGGATACTAAGTCAAAACGTATAATTTCCTTCTATCTAGCTCTTTGGGGGTTATAGATTTTGCCAAATGGGGAGTTTGTTATGGCTAAGGGGTCTAATATTGTAATGGGCTAATCTTGTTAGGACCATGGGGTCGAATATTGTAATTGGCTAATCCGGTTTGACAAAATGTGCTTTGTGTGCAATCATTATATAAGTCCTACGAGTGAGTACTTCAATGCCCGTTCTCTCTAAGTTTGTCAAAGACACATTATTTTGTATCACTACCGGTCGACTTGGTTCTCGAAGGGTATATTGGAATTTTGTATTTGATTTAGATCTCACACACTCACATTATGCATACATAGCATATAATTTTTATCATAACATCATGTATGTGATTGACTTGTGGTTGTGAACCAATTTTCTCAAAATGCATCTTTAAAACACTTGGGGGAAAAATTCAATTCACAAGATAAGCAAGAATAAGCAAATCTCTTGGCTCGTTCGAATGAAGCCTTGGCTCGTTCGAACGAATATCTGACAAGTTCATTTTTATTTGTTTGAAGGCTCTGTTTCAAATGAAGAGCTGCAACCTCAGAGTTGTGCTCGTTTGATATTTGTTTCTTCCTTGTTCGAATGAACTAGTGCTCGTTCGAATGAATGATGGTTCGTTCAAACGAACCCTAGGCGAAAAATAGATTTATATTCTGATTTCTAGCCATTTGGAGATCAATCAAAATATTTGCAAAAATAAACAAAAACATGATTTAGAGCAACCAAACACAGAGTGAGAGAGTCTCATATTGTGAGAGCAAAATTGTTGATAGATTACCAAGCTCTTGTTAGAGATCATTCATATATGTCATTCATAATCATCTCTACTATTGTTCATTGATTGATTTAGATCATCCACAAGATCCAAATCAGATCTAAGAGTCAAATTCATCATTGATGAGAGATGGTGTTCAAGATTGATGATTTAGTATTGAACGATTGGTGGACACCGAGGTCGTGAGGATTCACGATTGTTGAGTGGCTTGATCAGAGGAGTCCGAGACCGTGGAGGATTCTGGTTATTTGAAGGTTCAGTTATGAGACGTTTGAGGATTCAAGAGGAATTTAAAGATGTAATCGGGGAGAGCGGAGCTTGAGGTACTTAACTCATTCATAGATTCATTATATTTCACTTTCTATCATAGTGGAATCCTTCCTTGAGCATTAGCCCGGTTCTGGAGTTTTACTCTAAGGATTGTTGTCATTGGTAGTTTCTCCGTCATCAATCGATTTGCAATCTCTCTTTCTCTCTCTCCATCTCTTTCAATTTACTTTGTGATTTAATTGAAATGCTTTCGGTTAAATTTAGAAATTTAGTTTTCATGAAATTCATAATTGTTCATTAATTTGATATATTGAAAACTTGATTGAGTAAATTGATTGAAATCATAAATTGATAACTTAGTTGATTTTACCTTGAATTGTTAAATTGCATATAAAATTGAGCTAGATTGATCAATTGGATGAAGTTTGAAAGGTTGGTATATTTGGATGATTCTTGGTGAATTCATTGATGGATGGGCATAAATGTTGGATTAATCACATTGAGTGATTTTGTTGATTGTGTTATCACTTGTCTTTAACCTAGAATAGAAATTAATTCGAAAGAAAATTTGAATTCAAGGTGTACTTATTCAACCCCCCATCCTTTCTAAGTGATATTCATGCTTTGTGACCTTCAGTGATATCCTAGTGGTATCTTTCTGCATCAAATCTGGTTTGAAAAAATGTGCTTTGTGTGTAATCATTGCATATAGCTTTAATCATAACATCATGTGTGTGTTAGACTTGTGATTGTGAAACAATTTTCCCAAAAATGTATATTAAAAACCTAAGGAAAAATTCGGTTCACAAGAAAAGCTAGAATGAGCAACTCTCTATTGCTTGTTCAAACGAGCCTTGGCTTATTTGAATAAACAATCGAAAGTTTATTTTTATTCATTCGAAAAACTTTTATCAAATGAAGAGCTGAAATCTCAGAATTGTACTCGTTTGATATTTGTTCCTTGTTCGTTCGAACGAATAATGGCTCGTTTGAATGAATGATGGTTCGTTCGAACGAACCATGGGCGGAAAAAATATTTATAATATGTTTTCAAGCTCATTTTGGATTAAACAAGTTCATTGTGAAAATACACGAAAAATCAGTTGAAAGTAGTGAAAAACAGAGAAAGAGAGATTTCAATTGTGAGAGCTAAATTCTTGAGAGATCAAAACGCTTTCAGGAGAGATCAATCATTAATATCATTCATACATTTCTCTATTCTCTTTCATTGATTGATTTAGATCATTCACTCAATCCAAATTAGATCTAAGAGCGTCTTGTTCATGTCAATTTCACCATTGATGAAGTATAGAGTTCTAACTTAAGGATTCGGTGTTGAGCGATCAGTGGATACCGATATTGTGAGGATTTGCAATTGTGGAGTGGCTTAATTAGAGGAGTTCGAGACCGTCGAGGAATCCGGTTGTATGAGGATTCCGATTATAAGGAGCTTGAGGATTCAAGAGAAAATTGAAGACGTGATTGGGTTGAATGGAGCTTGAGGTGTAAAGTTCGTTTGTAAATATGTTTTAATTCAATTTCCATCATACTGGCAGTCTTCCTTGAGCATTGGTCCAACTCTGGAGTTTTAATCCAAGGATTGTTGTCCTTGGTGGTTTCTCCATCATCAATTGATTTGCAAATCTCTCAATCACATCATCTCTTTTAATTTACTAATTGTTTTGCTTGAATGCTTCTGCAAAAATATTGATATTGATATTAAGTTTACATGAATCTCATAATTGAGCTCTAATTTGATTAATTAAAAACTTAATTAAGCAATTGAAATTATAAATTGACTTCAATTGACATTTGATCACTTAGTTGAATTAATAAAATTGATAATCAAATTGAACTATTTGATCAACTAGGTGTATGTTCATAGGTTTGTGTTTTTGAATAATTCATAGTTATTTCATTGGTGGATGGGCATACATGTCAAATTAATCACGTTGAGTGATTTTGTTATTATGGCATTGTTGTTGTAGACAAGAATTGTAATTAACATTGCAGAAATCATTAATTCTAAAACCAACCTATTCAACCACCCCTCTTTTCTAAGTTAAATTCACACTTGGGGACCATGAGTGATATCCTAGTGGTATCCCTATGCATTATATATGTTTTAGTAAAATAACAAAGATGCCCATAAACTTATGTAATGTAAATAAGTGGCTAATTAATATTCAAAAAGGGTACGCATAAGGTTTTTGGGTGTCCTAAATTTATGTTTCAGTATTGTTCAAAAAAATTAGGACTCAGGATTGGTCTCATAATTTAGTAAAATGAAAAAAAAAAACCGAAAACGAAAGGAAAATTAATACTCAAAAAGGGTACAACTAAAGTTTTTGGACCTCTTATACCAAATTCTAAGGTTTTTGGAAAAATTAAGTTTCAAAAATTGTGAAATGAAAAGTCAATAATTTATAAAAATTCTCTTAGGGTATTAAAGTTATTTAAGAAGCATTGTAACCATTGAAAATGACCTCTTTAGGTTTTTTTTGGGTCTTAGAATCCATTTTTAGCGTCTGTTTGGGGAAATAGGACTTAGAATATAGTTGAGGGGATGTTTGGCCCTAGGAAATTATGGAACAAATCGTGAATTATAATTAATGAAGTTTGGGTGGCTAAATAAATAATTAAATGACTTTTAATTTATAAATGGGACATGAGAATGTTGTCTAGGGTTAAGTTAGACGGGTTGATTGATTTGAATAAGATAATGACTATTTGAATGGTAATTGGGTTGGAATGAGAACCAGAAATTAAAAATGGAGAACCCTATTCACTACTATGTTGAATGCTTGAAATACATACTAGAAAATTGTATAAATACTGATTTATGAGAATTTTGATATAAAATTTCCTATAGTATATGATGCTTGATGTTGGGTATTCATGCTATATTGTGAACTGGTTAGACACTTGCATATGTGGAATGGGATGTTATCATTATATTATAGATGGATGTGTACATATGAGCATTCAAACATTATGTATCGTACACTAGATAACGTGAATGTGCATACTTGAGATGTGTATGCAAATGATGTATCAACTTAGGGATTTTTGACCATTTCTAATCAAAACTCCCTCTTAAATTCAAAGCCAAATTTTGTAATTTGAATTGCATATTTCTTACCTTTTGCAAGGTGGCTTTCACACAGTTGGGTAGCCTACTCTTTTCAAAGGATTTTCATTTGATAGCATACACATTAGCCCAAAGGTAGTCATTTCCTTCCACTCTTGATTTTTTATTTTGTGTGTTTGCCATTTATTTTAAAGCTTTTTCTTTTGGTCCTTTGCTTTTTTCAGCCTAAGTTAATCTTTCTAGCCATGGACTTATTGATGCATGATTATATTAGACCTTATTCTTCATTCCACAATTACAATTATAATTGTTGATTCCTACCTTTGCCATCTTGACAAAAAATGAGAGATGTTGTGAGAGCACTAAGTGGGGGGAAGCTCCTTAGTGCACATAGTCACATATTGATGGGAGTATAAAGGGAGTATTTTTTTGCATATGATTGAGATAGAATATATTTACACTTATCATGCTCACGGGTTTTGATGACATGGTTGATGTGTTACTGCACCTTGTTGTTACAGTGATGTTCATCTATTCTCGTGATTTCATTATGTTCATTTGATTTATTTCTCTTGATATGATCGCACATGGTATAGTGAAGGGTGTTGTGCAGGAAACATGTTGAATACATTTGAGCATTGCTAAGTATCTTGATAGTATAGAATACTAGATCAAAATTTTTAATTTCCTTTGTTGGCTCTTTGGGGGTTATATATTTTGATGTATTGTATTCTTGTACTAAATGTAGCAGTTTTGTCATAGATTGCCAAAGGGGGAGTTTGTTAGGACCACAGGGTCCATTTTTGTAATTGGTTAATCCGGTTTTGACAAAACGTGCTTTCAATGTAATCACTATATTAGTCCTAGGTTTAGAGTATCTCAATGCCCGTTCTATGCCAAGAAGGTTCAAGCTTCATTGCTATGATTTACTATCGGCCATCGTAGTACTTCAGCAATCTTAGTACTTGAGGGGTAATTGGGAAATTTGTTCTTTTGTTGTGATTTGGATCTCACACACTTACACATTACATGCATAGCAGATAGTTTATTTTATGTCATAATATCCGAAGTGGTCTAGTGATTGTGAAATAGACTTCTGAAACATGCATATTTCAAACACTTAGGGAAATTAATGTCACAAGGCAAGCAGAAAATGAGAACATTTTGTTGCTCGTTTGAATGAACCTAGTGGCTCGTTCGAACGAACAACAGAATGGTGATTGGCTCATTTTCATTCGTTCGAGAGGTCTGAATTCAAACAAAGAGCTGTAACCTCAAAATTTTGCTCGTTTCATGTACGTTCAAATGAGCAAGTTAGTCCTTCCAATAAACATACCTTCGTTTGAACGAGCACTACGTAAAATAATTTCTCAAACTGTTTGAGATCCAATCTTCACACAATAAATACACGAAACTTCAGTTTTGTGTGAAGAGAGAATAGAGAAAACAGAGAATTAAGAGTTCATCGTTGTAAGAGCCCTAGAATTGCTAGATCTAAGAGCTTCCATTGGAGAACTTCATATGTGTTACAAATCATGCCTTTCTCTATTGATTTTATCGATTAATATCGATCAATTCCACATGATCCTAATCACATCAAAGAGCCCCCAATTCACAATCTCACCATTGTAGAAAAGAGTTCAAGCTTAAGGATTCGACATTGAGCGATCGGTGGACACCGAGGTTATGTTGATTTACAATTGTGAAAGGCCCACTCGGAGGATTTTGAGACCCAAGGAGGATCTAGTTGTATAAAGAATTCATCTATGAAAAGCTTGAGGATTCAAGAGAGGTTGACGGTGTGATCACGTAGAATGGTGCTAGAAGTACTTAGGTCGTGTCTAGTTTACGTGTAATCGATCTTCATTATGGTGAATTGCTTCCTTGAGCATTGGCTAGCTCTGAAGTTTTCCACCAAGGATAGTTTTCCTAGGTGGTTTCTCCATCATCATTGTGGTTTGCACTTCTCTCTCTATGTATTTTCAATTCATAATTCGCTAGATTATTGCTTTCGCTTACTATCACAATTTAGGTTTTCATAATTGTGTTCATTGAATATTGAATTGATAACTGGAAACCTCAATTGGGCAAATTGAATTAGTGAATTATTGATTGATCACATAGTTGAATTGATAAATTGATATCTAAATTGACTTGTGATTTAATTGGGCATAGTTGAATAGTATGCATTAATCAACACTACATGATTGCATATTTGAATGGCTTGATATAATTGATAGAATTGTATACATTAGTTGAATATATACTGTAGTTGTAATTCTTTTATTTGCCATTTGAAGTAGTTGGTAGTGTTGTGGTTGAAGAATTGGAGATATTGAAAAATCGAGCTTACTTATTCAACCCCCTCTTCTAGGTTAGTTTCACACCGGGACCTAAGGCAATAACAATAATATATATATATATATATATATATATATTAACGTGAATAAATTTCAATCCATAAATAGTGGAAAGATAGGTTGGTGTTGAGCTTTTGGTCTTAAAGCCTAGTGGTTTTGTTTTTGTTCTTAACTGTACCTTGAAACCAAACAGTAGATAAAGTGGCAAAAAATGGACAAGTCAATAAACAAGAATAGGGTGTCCCATTCCACCCTTTGCCAATTGATTAACCCTATAACCAAATGCTCCGAATTTATTTTTTAAATTTTAAACTAATCAATTGAAATGCTGTCGTTTTACCCTTATTGCATTCCAATCAGGTCGGACTCGACCCGATAGCCCATTAACCAAACCTGGTCAATGTTGACTGATCTGACCCGTTGACCAGGGGTTGACTCGACCGACATTGCTGGCATCGATCACTTTTTTCGACGATAGTCGCCAAGTTTTAAACTCGATTTTTCTGGGCTTTTTTTTTTTATCGTTCTTTCACTTTAATGTGTTTTAAACATATTTTGAAACCAATTGGGACCACTTGGTCCATTGAAACTCATCGAATTGGCCGAAATCGAGGCACCCGACTTTCTAATCACCCACTGTAATTTCCCTTTTTATTTTTCATTTCTCAACAAAAATGGTTCATTCTTGAACCATTGAATCCCATTTTCGAAGGGCTTCAAGCCCATAGTAATTACATTGATTTATTCATAAAATTTTTAAGGTTGCCCTATTATTTCCATAACCGACAACTCTTTGTTTCTCTCTTAATTTTGGGCCATTCTCTCTCATTTCTGTTGCATTGTGCAATGTTTGATAGGAATTTTAGGTTTTAGTGCTTGAAAACAAGTTTAGTCTGAGTCAATCTTTGAGCTTCATTTGAAGCTTCGTTAATGGCAATCAGTTTATGGGGCTATTGACAATAGGGTTTTGATGATTTATATGCTTGATGTAATCTTAGCATCAACACAAAAATTTGTGTTTGTTTGGAAATTGAATTATACTGTCATGCTTTCTCTTATAAGTGAAATAAAAGAATTAATCTTAAGCATAAGCAAATAATTACAAAGTATAGAATCCAAATTGATAATCTTGATGGTATCTATACTAAATAATGACACAAATTAACATATGATCTTAGTTTTGCATTATATACATAAAGATAGCCAATGTAAAACTTGTATATTGAATTTATAAACATGGCTATTGCATAATTATGATTAAAATAATGCACTAATTATAGGATCATAAAAAGTGTTTTACTATGACTTGCTTATGACGATGATATTTAATATCTAAAGTAAGAGTATGGCTAAAAAATACACTATTGCTATACCTTGCTAATGTACTTATGATTAAGATATACCATTAAGCAAGAATAGCTAAGTAATGTGTTCAACATTTGAGTAAAAGTATAAAATGTGCAAAATTGCTCAATTAAGGTTAAAAGAAAAAAATATGAGCACTAAAAGCAAATCTTGATATATCTCATTACTTCAATAAGTAAGTTTTAAAGGCAATAAATTAAGATAGGTATACATGCTCCAAAATGCTGAATCATATAAATAGGCTAAGTTATTCAATTGCATAATACTAATTAGAGTTCAAATGTGCCTTTGAACATTTGTGTTTATGAGTAGCCTATTAAATGACCTTAAACACGAGTTAAGAATTAGTTAGACAATAACTCATGGATGTCAATATATATAAGTTGTGCATAAAGTTTAGCATGTAAAACTCAAATAAGCATATGCATAAAGTAAAATTGTTAGATTTATGGATATTCAAACAAATTCACAAACTAGTTCTAAGTCATGACATTCATAGGCCCTTATCAGTTAAAAAATGAGCAACTAATATAAGGCCACGATATTTAGGATGCATCTTTGTAATAACAATGTAAAATTCATATGGATACAAATTTTAGAAAGTTTTTCATGAATAAACAAATGTAGCCTAAAATTCATGAATGAATTTATGCTTGAAAATTTAACAGTATAAGTGGTCCCTTGATTTGAGACTTATAACATGAATTTAAATGTGATCTAACCATGCAACCTAGAAGGTTTTGTTTAAGCTTGAAACAAGTTGCAAATCAAGTAGACAATATAATAGATGAAGAAATAATGAAAATTAGTCAACTAGATCAAGAAAAAGATGGCCAATACTTGAAAGGTTTAAGAAAATGAAGAAATCCACTTCAAAGTTCAAGCATCAAGTCAAACTCAAGCAAGTGGATGCACTCAAGCCCAAGGAATCAAATGAAGTCATGTTAAGACTTTAATTTTTATTATTTTAGGTTCTTGAGTGATTTAAGATTGATTGATCAAGACATAATGCTCTAAGTATTTAAGTGATCAACTAATATCAATCACAAAATAATTTTTCAAAAGGAAATATTGATATACCTTAAGATTTGAAAAATCGAGTTAAATCGAAGTTGAAAACTTTGAAAGGATTGATTGTTGAACCTCTAAGCCTCTAAAAAAATCAGCCGACCTTTCAGTTAACTAGAGTATAATTTAGTCGACTGATTGTTGAAATCAATCAACCTTTTGGTCGACTAGATTATAATTAAGTCGGCTAATTTTGTTGATCTAGTAATTGCGAATTCAAATTTTGAACAGATGTTGCAGACACCGAATTTTGTGACCCTTGATTGGGTAGGTGCCATTTAGTAATTATGCCAAGAAAACTACTTCTAGTAGGATTCTTCCCGACAAAGTCCCATCTCTTATAGGAATATCTTGTCAGAGTCTCATTTCTAGTAGGACTCTTCTTGACAGATTCCTATCTCTAGTAGGACTCTTCCCATCAGAGTCCTACATCTGGTAGGACTCTTCCCGACAGAGTCCCTTTCCTAGTAGAACTCTTCTCGATAGAGTCTCACTCCTTGGAGGACTCTCTTGTCGGAGTTGTATTCCTAGTAGGACTCTTCCCGACACAGTCTCACTCCTAGTAGGACTCTTTCCATTAGAGCCTCACATCCAATAGGACTCTTCCTATCAGAGTCTTATTCCCAATAAGACTCTTTCTGTTAGAGTCTCACATCTAATAAGACTCTTCTTGCTAGGGATTCTTTCCGTCAGAGTCCCATATCGAGTAGGACTTTTTTTGTTAGAGTCCTACCCCTAGTGGGACTCTTCTACCCATGAAATGGCATTTCTATCATTTTGGCACCGTTTTTCCCTTTAAGGGCATTTTGGTAATTTTGGGACAAACCTACCCTCAGTGGGGCTCTTTGGTCACGTGAGGGGCATTTTCATAATTTTTATGTAAATTTATCATTTGGGGGGGGGTAATTTGGTAATTTAAGCCCTTTAGTGATAAATTAGGCACATTTTTCATGCCTTGAGGGGCAATTGGTCATTTCCCACACCTTGGTGGCAGTCTAGAGATTCTCCACCAAATTAGGGGCAATTTGGTAATCTTGAGTGATAGTAGTTTATTTATGCACAATTAAGACTTTCCTTTTCTAGAGTTTTCATAGATCTAGGTGCTACATATTTCTTTAAAAGGAGATACATTGAACCTAGACGCTTGCATTTTAGAGTTTCCAACTAAATTCTATTTTCTTAATTCTCATTGGGTCTTGCATGTAAACATCATTTCCATTGGTTCTTGTATTGTCACAATTAATTTCTAATTCATTTATTTTGGATAATCATCCCTTAGGATAATTATTTAATTTTTTATTTATTTAATCCTATAATTATCACTCAAGACATGATCCTAGCCATCCGTTTTAGGGTTTCATTTTAGGCCATTGGATCAAATCTGCATATTTTGCCTATAAATAGACCGCTTTGGCCATCACTTTTCAACACACACAATTCCATAGCTTTATGCTACAAGTATTAGTCCTAGAGTTCTCTCTCTAGGAACTATCCCTTTTTTTATGACCAAAGCCCTGCCAAAGTGACGGTCTTCTTTCCAGAAGCAAGTTGAAGCTTTATCTGGTTAAAGACTCTTTCATTTGCTTATCTTTACATTTCTTACTTATTTATTCATATTTCATTTTTCTGGATGAATGCATGATTGTATGGATGAATGTATGGACTAAAATTGGAATACCTTGCACACAACTCACTTAATAACCTTTCATTTTGCACTACATACCCTTTAAACCCCAAGCGGTTAGTAGTCCTCACCTCGTATGCTCACTCAGCTTGACGGGTGTCGCTGGTGAAAACCTTTTACTCCTTGATTAAATGCTGCTTGGCCGGGAACCCTACACTTTAGTGGCCTTGGGGGGTATGCAAAACGGCGATGCAATATCATTTGACCATGGTCATTACATTCTAATGACTGTGGGAGGTATATAGCACGTTCTGTCAGAAGGGGAGCCTTTTAACCTTTACCCGGTCTAAATGTCATGCATATAGTCTACCCTAGACCCATGAGCTAGGCAAGAAAACCCATTTTTGGTATGACACTTACAGACTTTTGCGCATCCTAACGTAATAAAAAAAAGTCCAAAAAGTAGAAAAAATAGTCCTCTTTATCAACCGATCGGCATAGGGGCTAACTGTCACGCCCCGAATTCCAGCGAACCCGAGGCGCGAGTAACGAGACAAAGGAAAATAAAATAATAAAGGAATAAAAGATAATTCAGTGAATTTACAAACATTCCGTACACCATTCTGATACATATACAAGATCTAGTTCATTAATTCACAATATACAAAATAAGATACAATCTCGGGCTTATGCCCTTATACAATATCAAAAAAAAAAAAAAACGCCCCTTGGGCCTAACATAGTCCCTAATCAGATCATCTCCACGTCTCGTACAGCTGAGACATCATCTGAAATGTTTGCCCCATTAAGGGGTCAGCTCAACATGCTGGTACAATATAATGCTAATGCAAGAAACAAAACTAAGGTCGTGGCATGTGCAAGTGTACAGTTATTTCTATATGACATTCAATGTCATGATGGCAGCATATAAACAACATGCAGTATATGAGCAGTATGCGTGACACACCCATGCAACTTTATGCCACCCATGTCTCATGATACGGTCATTCTCCGCTGGCATGAGTACCGCCGCGTGTGTCTCACTTCACGGTCCGGAATCCGTCAGGCAGGCAAGTACCTATTGGCCGATTTTGGGTTTTTCACCACAGGATCTGCACCCTCATAATGCAAAGCACCAAGTGCTTACCCACGCCAAGTCCAAAGAATCACAGTATGCCAATATGCTCTGATGTCATCATGTCATAATGTAATCTCAATGATGCATCTCATTCATACTTAAAGCATGCCTTCAAGTACACAATTCATAATATCAACAGTTCTTCAAAGCATATAATTCACACACCATACTAACACATGCGATGTACCCATAATCATCATCCAACTTAACAAGATAGCACGTAGCACATAAGCATGTGAACACTCAAGCAACCATGTGAACAATCAATGCAGCAAAGCAAGTAATCCTAATCTCAATTCTATTCCTTACTTAGCACAATATATCGTACCTGATAATCGATCTCAACTCAAGAAGGTGTACTCGAAGTATGGTAGAATCACAGTGAGAATGCCGAAGGTCAGATCACCTTCTCCTTGCCCTCTCGTGTTCCTAAAATGATAACATGAGATTCAGTTCATTGTCATTTGAATTATGCTATTCATCAAATTTTATGTCTTTAATTCATAAGTTTCTATTTTGCTAAATTAGACTCTACCATTGAGTCCGGAACGTCGAAGAAAATAAGTTTAGGCTTTTGTAGAATTCAATTCGGATACCTGGGTTCAAAAGGGCAAAACAGTCATTTTGCACCTTACATGGGTCCCTACATTTCGTGACCTCTTTTCACAAATCGGACCCCACGGTTGAATCCGGAATGCTCGAGATAATAAAGTTTCACTATTCGTTTACTAAATTTGGAGTTCGTTTGATAGCATTTCAACCTAGGGGCATTTTGGTAATTTTAAAGGTTACTACGGGTCTTTTATTTTTCGGGACCCCGTCTCGTAAAACAGACCTCGCCATTGGCCTCAGAATGGCCGAGATAGTCAAAATACATTAATGACTTGTCCCATTTGGACTCCGGATTATTTTAGAATATTTAATTAATTAAATTAATTAATTAATTAATTTATTAATTAATTTAATTATTATTTTATTAATATTTAAATCTGGTGGGTCTAATTGTAATTTCTCTAAAGTTTGGGGGTTAAAAGGTAATTTCCGAAAGTTCAGGACAGAATGGTAATTTTTAGAAAGTTCAGGGGCAATTTCGTAATTTGTAAAACCCTATTCTATATTCGGATATCCAAACAGTGTATAGCGACAGAACAGGGATAGGATATCCCTATTCTGATTTCAATTTCTATTTCAATTTCTTATGTCCGTGACCAAACACTCCTAACCCAATTTTAATTTAAAACAAGAGTGCGACATGTGGCAGGGGCGGACCGGCCCAAGCCCGACCCGACCCGACCCGACCCAGGTCCAGAACAGCCCCCCTTTCGTCCCCGATTTTCCGGCGATGACCAGTAGGGTTCCGGCGCCGGCGACCGGTCTCCGGCGAGTTTTCTTGGTTTTTAAAATGCAGTTTTCTTCCATTCTTTTAGAGGGTTCCATTCCTATGGTTGGTTTTTGGTTTGGCCCTTTAAATCTTCACGAAATAGCCCCAAACCGTAGCTCCGGTCAACCATGTTTTCATGATTTCAAGCTTGGTCCTTAACTGTTTCGGTCTCTATTCTTCTCTAATGAGTTTCTGCACCTAATGAGGTTTGCTTCCTATCATTTAAAACGAGTTCAACACATAAAATATCACAACCCATTTCTCCCAACCGTGACCTGCAACTCCCCATTTCTCCCCCTTCCCTTAACCATTTTGATTGATTCTTGTTGCGTTAAACTCCATTTTTCAAACCCTATAAGGCCCTACGATTTAAATAGACCATCATGCTAGAAAAAAAAAAAAAAAAACAGAAGCTAGACCTGGGCATACCTATTTTCGGGTTTCTCCTTGTTGTAGCTCTTCCCCTCTTTCCTTCCTCCTCTTGGTCACTCCTACTTCTTCAGAACTCTCTCTCCCTTGCTTTCAGTCTTTCCTTTCTTCTCTTTTCTTCCCACCCGAGACCAACACCCATACATCACTCAAACACCTCCATTTCTCTCCCTCGGTTACTCCCCCTTCACAGCCCCTTTCTCTGACTTCCCTCACCCTGCTCAGTCACCTGTTCTTCCCCAAATTTCCCTACAAAGCAGCTTTGCATTAAATGCAAAGCTGCCCTACACCTTACACCTATATATATATATATCACTTATCACACACACACACTAGACACACACACACCCATCCGAGACCTCACACAGTGCACACATGCACTTGTTATGTATACATATACCTATACACATATACATACACATAATGTAGCCCACACACATATATACATACCACACATTCACATATGATACATACACATTAAATTTCAATAATAATAATAATAGTAATAATAATAAATAATTAATAATAACCATGAAAATTTATATATTTAAAAAAAAAATTTCGGGTTATTACACTAACTGCCAATCAACACTCCCTGTTAGGGCTAGGAATATGTTACACGACTCGAAAATGACACGAATTTAATAGGTTTTGGATTGGGCTTAAACATGTTCGGGTAAAAAACGGGTCTGACATGAGTAACACGGCTATTTTTCGTGTAGTGTTTGGGTTGACCCTATTGACCCAAAATTGACCCGAATAATGTTCGAACAATGACCCGAATTTCACTCGTGACAAGTTTAACTTGTTAACCCGAATTTGATAAGTGACATGTTTAATCCCTTAACCCGAATTTGACACAAGTAACACAATTATATGTGGGTTTTTTTTTCTCTACTATAATAGCAATACTACAAAAGAATTTTTTTTAAAATTATTAATTATTAAGTAATATAATTATTAATTTTAAACATGAATATAAGTATCATAAGTATTAATATAAAAATAATAAAAGTATAAGAAATTTTTTTCAAACTAATTTTTTTAGTTGAATTCATCTTTATCACTTTAATACTAAATTTAATGGGTTCATATAGATGACAAGACAATTCCTAATAAAAGAATTAATAATTTTATAAACTACACTATATTAATTAACCATAATAATCATGTAATTCCTTTAAATATTCTAAAATATTATTATTATACTTAAATAACTCATATAGTACTCTTCTTTATCTCTTTTTCCTTCCCTTAAAATAATGTTATTAAACGTAAATTATTTATTTATATTCAGTTTTAAAAAAATTTCATTTGTGGTAACTTATAATATTAATTATTAGAAATGTGATTGTTGAGTTTCATACAATGTGATTGAGAAATGTGATTATTGAGTTTCATATAATGTGATTATTGAATTTTCCAAATATAATTGATTCTCTAATTAATTATAATATAATAAAGAAATGACAATGCAATAAAATATTATTAGAATATGAGTAATAAGAGGTTATCTATTTTAAATTTAAGATTATACAATAAAGAAATGACATTGCAATGAGAAAATAATATTTTAATACAATTGACATTTATCACAATCAATAAACATGAAAGATCTAAATAAATGACAATGTAACAAGAAATTTATATTAGAGAGTCAATGAAAATATAAAGAAAAAATAGAATGAAAGAAGAAAAACTCAAAAGTATGAGTTTAAGTATTAGAATCAATGTATAATAATTTATTTCATATTACATATTCAACAAATAAAAAAATTAGTATTAAAACTAATAAATTTAAATATTAAATTAAGGAGTCACCTGTAATAAGATTTCATCTTTGATTAATTATAAGATTCTTTTAAAAAAAATAGTTTCAAATATTTAAGCCCACTAGAAACAAATATCTTAAGACTAGGAGGTCTTCTGATTTGAGTTTAAATTTATAAAACAAAGAAATAACAATACAATAAGAAAGAGAGAATTCAAATACCATTAATTCTCAAATAATTATGATCATACTTCAAAGAAATGACAATGTAATATTTAAGAAAAATATAATTATGAGTTTTTATTTAAATAATAACCCTTAATTACGATTTGTTTTTCCTTTTTCCATTTTTTATTTTTAAATATTAGAATTATTTTATATTATTAGTATTAATATATGTAAAGATTTAATACAATTTTATATTAAAATTTATATGTATTAAAACTGGAAAATTTAAAGATATAGTAGTTTAAAAAATCAAATAATTTTTATAATTACTAGTTTATATTTTTACTCCACCAAACCAAAGCAGCCACCCGGGCAAAAGATATAGTAGTTTACTAATGTTAATTGTAAATAAATGTTTTACTAATGGACCAATAATCAAATACTTTTTCACTAATGGACCAACAAAATGATTGTTTGGGCTTGTTTAGGTCACACAACTTGAATCAGTTTTGATGCTGCACTTTTTGACTCGCAATAAGTGAGGGCTCCGTGACCTGTAGAACACTCAGAAAGATGATCAAAGGTCCACCGGATTGGCTCCGGCGGTAGCCGCTCCGATGCTTAAGTAAGTAAAAGGAATTGAAAGACTGTATTGAAAGCCAAAGAATGAGCATAAAAATAAAGCGTACCTTTAGGGTTTAATTTATAAGTCGTGGCCTTCCTAAGTTGATTAGGATTCGATGCCATGAATATAGGGATTTGATCATCGGAGATTGCAGTTACCTTGTGGAGTATTAAGTCATAGATGGAGATAATCATAGATAGTAGTTTCCGTGTTGAATACTGTTTCCTTATTCCCTGCTTGACAGTTGTTAAGGAAACCATAAGGTCGGAGCCGTATGAGGTGTTGATTAAATATTGCCCAGGACATAAGGTTTGGGAGATATGTGCATGAGAATGCCTTGGAGGCTTTGCCTGCACTGTATGACCAAGTTTATCGGCTCTGAATGATATATATATATATATATATATATATATATGAGAATGCCCTAAAAGCTAGTCACTGCTCTGTATGATCGAGATTATCAGCTCTGTATGATATATATATGAGAATGCCCTAAAGGCTAGTCACTGCTCTATATGATCGAGATTATCAGCTCCGTATGCACACGTGTCTCAAGGTGATTGGTGTGTCTGTTTGTGGTATATCAGCTACTCCCCCCCCCCCCCCGAGCCCTAGTTAGAAGCTAGGGCTTAACTAGGGTTATGGGTCTTGTGAAGAGTCATACGTTTTGTTCCTCCGTTTCTCGAGACGTCGGTTTAATGCGTCATTTATTATGCAGCCGATACTTGAGAATCCATCATTATCTTCAACCGTTGTGTCGGCTCGCCTTGGAAGGCTCATATTTCGAATGTGTATATAAAGAGAGGGAAAGGTCTTTCATACCTTTCTTCTGCATTCGCTTCTACAGTACCAGACCGCCATTTGACATATTTTGAAGTTTGAAGGATATCCGGTGTTCATAGTCCTTTCTTGATCTCAGGTTCGACTTTTAGTCCCCTTTCTACATTCCTTCTCATTTGTTTCACTTCTTTCTCTTGCTCGCCATGTCTGGCTGTGAGTCACACTCTGGTTCGGGCAGTCCTTCGGAGACCGTTCCTCAACTGCAGTTAGTGAATATTGATGAAAATAGACTGGTAGAACCCTCCTCTAGTCCAGGGGTTAGGATTGTTGATGCATTCGATGAGCCCCCAAATAGGGCTGGTAAGACTTCTGGTCGATCCGGTTACAGAGAGGAGGGTGAGAGTGTAATTACTGAAACCATGTTGAAGGAGTTATGGGCGAAGTTCAAACTTCCCACAAATGTTACTTTCAGGGTCCCAGATTCTCGGGATGGCCCAAGCGATGTTAGAGAGGGGGAAATCTGTGCCTATCTGGCTTGGTTTGAAATGGGTCTTACACTCCCCCTTCTTGATATAATAAAACAATTCTTTTGTTGGTTTAACCTTTGCCCCGCAGACCTGAACCTTAACAGTTGGAGACATCTGTTGAGCTTCATCGTGTTAGGGCATATGAATAATGTCGAGGTGTCCCTTGACTTGATCCGTAGCAATATGGATCTAAAACTTCAAAAGGCGGAGGGCCTTTATTATATTTCTTTTGATAGCGGGTTCAAACCCCTTACTTCTGTGCCTTCCTCCAACAAGACCTAGAAGAAGTGGTACTTTTTCATTAAAGAAAGATGGGAATTCAAGAACTTTGAAGGTCAACCCTCCGCATTCCCTCGAACCACTAGGCCAAGGGGTGAGGCTCAACTTTTCCATGGCTGTATTATTTCGTTTTGTTTGCCAATTGTTGAACTGATCAATTTCTGTGCTTGTTTTGCAGTCAAGAGTGCGTGGAAGAGACCAGACTTTTCTCCCGTGATTCAGAAGCAATATAAGAAGCTCTTGAAGCCCAGCAGTCGAGACTATTCTTCCATTGTTAACCCTGATAGATTGATGGCTGCCAGGGGGAGTGTTGAGGAGATTGCTGATAATGTGATGGCTCTGTGAGAGAGCGGGCCATCACCGTCCGTGGCGGCGGGGGAGGCTTCCTCTCCAGCGGTCCCTCCCATTCAAAAGAAGCGGAGGTTAGTTTTGTCCTCTCCTGAGCCTGCTGAGGGGGAGGAAGAGGATCCTGTCCCCATTTCGGTGGTCCCCCCAGTCCCGTCCCATCGAGCAGGTAAGGGGGCATCATCATCGGTGGCTCCTGATGCTGCTGATCAGGGGGCCAAGAGGATTCTGAGGGACTTCTGGGCCAAAGGCTCAGTTAAACTCAAGCCTCAGAAGTCGGGGAAGCTTCTTGCTGATTTGACCGCTCTTCAGGTTAAGGTGAGTTCGTCGGGCCCTTATTTTTCTTTCCCTTTTCTTGAAGTGTTTAGGCTGGTATTGAACTGTTTACTTTGTATTATGCAGACCCTGCACACCCTTTCTGCTTTGGTAGAGGTTTCTCCACCTGCAGAGGAGTTTGACCAACTCAGGGCCGATCTGGACGATCTGGGCCTTCAGCTTGGTACTGCTCGATCGGAGGCTCACGACTCCGCAAAGAAACTGAAGGAGTGTCAGAACTCCTTGATCGTGATGGAGTCGGAGAGGGACCTTGTCGTTGACCGGGCAAAGAGGTTGTAGGCGGAGATGAACGGCATGCGGTATCAGTACCGTAAATAGCTTGATGACGCCGCGGAGCAGGCATTGATGGATAATGAGGAGGAAATGAAGTCGAAGTTGGAAGGAATGACCCATTGCTTGATTATGTTTGGGTTCAACAACTTCCATTCCCGGCTCCTTGCCAAGTTTTCTGACCTTGATGTCTCCTCAATTGTGCCGCCTGGATTTGAACCTTCAGAGGTTGTTATCCAGGGTGAAGTGGCTGATGTCCTCCCTACTGATCCCACGGAAGTGGTCGTACCGACTGAGATGGTTGATGCTTGCCCTGCCAATCCTTCTCCGGTCGTTGATTCTGTTCCTACTGATCAGGCTTAGGATGTATATTTTGTTATTTTTAACTTCCAATGTACTGGAAATATACATTCGTTAATGGAACAGTCTTTTGCTTGATGCTCGTCTCTTTAGTTATATTGCTCTGTAGTGTTCGTACATGTCTTGAGTTATATTGCTTTGCAGTACCTTAACTTGTGGTTGATGGTGGTAATTGTTGCAAATAGCGCTGCTCTGGAGTTTAGTGTATACCAGACCAGATTTTGCTCTGTAGGTAGTTGTATTCCGAGCTGCTTTTTTTGCCCTAGGTCAGTAATTGAAGACTTCTTTTGCAAACACTTCAAAGCTGACTGTTCTGAACCTGGAGACTTATAATAATAAGTAGATATTTCGTGATTGTAGTTCGGTTGATCAGAACTTCAGCCTCCAGATCTGTTAAGACAAGGGTCAGGGTACATCAAAGTTGATGGACCTTTGTTGTATACGTGGCCTATCAAGCGTTAATGATCTGGAGAAACTGTCACGTCAACATATACGTGGACAAGACTAAAAAGTCTATATATTGCATGTGTGGCTTTGCCTTTTGCTTCTCCCGAGAAGGTGGTTTAATGCCTCATTTATTGCACCACCGTCGTTTGGGATTTTGAAGCTAACTCTTCACCTAACCGTTGCGACGGTTCATTTGGGTGGCTCTTGGGCTTCGAAGGCCTATATATATGAAAGAGGAGCGTACGGTTGCGCCCTATCTTCTTACTTTGCTTCGTTGTTGGAAAAGTTTTTAGATGTTTTTCAAAAAACTGTCGTTTATTTAAAGATGATTGACGGTCTTCAATCTGAGTTGGGAATGATTAAACTGTGGCCGAGAGTTAACCTTCCCTTTGATTCAGTCTCCAAGGAGGGATTACAGGAGGTTGAGATCTTCTTGTCCATCTTGGCATCCGGTCGAGATTTCTGTAATGGGAGGTGGTCCCTCCTTGATTCAACCGAGGCTTGGAGCGTCGGTGATGAAGACGAAGGCGAGATGCCTCCTTCCCTCTGTATTCTGGCAGGCACCCTTGCTCAAATCGGCCGGGGTGTGACAACTGCTTTGAGGGAAATGAATGTGGGCTGCTTCCTCCACTTTGTGACTTGGCAGAGACCCTTGCTTCAATCGGCTGGGGCGTCATGCCGATTACAAATGTGGAGAATGAAAAGTCTCTTGAGGCCCAGAGCCCTCATCATCCGTTGGTACTGAGATCATTGATAGCGATGATGAAATGGCCTGGGTGCTCTTTGATGCAGATTGGGGTTCAGGGTTCCTTCCTTTCAAATGGAGCCGGCGGCGGCGGTAATGGAAGGTTGGATCCTGTGCCCTTATATCATCCGAGGAAGAAAGCCATGATGCTGTAAATAGAAGTGATATAGTAGCTTTCTGTAGTAGCCTATGTAATGGTGTCTTTGTTATGGCCTTTTGTGTACTTGTTCTGTTTCCAGTCTTCTTGTACTGATGTAAATCTTCTGAATCATTATAAAAAATTGAGTTCCTTCTCCTCAGATCTGGTGTTCTTTGAATTCGAATGTGCTCTTCTGTAGTTAAAGCACTTTCTCGTGCTCTTCTAATATATGAATGTTCTAAGAATAGATCCAAGAAACTTAGTAGGATGCTTGCATCAAAATACTTTACTCCTGATCGGTACTATAGTACTTGCTGCTTGTTTGACAGATAGGCCAAATAATATAAATATCAGATCTGAGTTGTTTCGATTTAGGAAACTTTAGTTTGTAGATGTTCGAAACTTCTGTCTTTGGATGGACCGGATCATAGAATCTGTGTTTTAAAGATAGACCAGGCTGAAGAGACCTGTGTATTATAAATGGACCAAGTCCTAAGACTTGTGCATTGTAAATGGACCAAGTACGAAGACTTGTACATTATGGACCAGGCTCTAGAGGCCTGTGCATTATAGATGGACCAAGTCCTAAGACTTGTGCATTATAAATGGACCAAGTACGAAGACTTGTACATTATAGACCAGGCTCTGGAGGCCTGTGCATTATAGATGGACCAAGCACTGAGACTTGTACATTATGGACCAGGCTCTGGAGGCCTGTGCATTATAGATGGACCAAGCACTGAGACTTGTACATTATGGACCAGGCTCTGGAGGCCTGTGCATTATAAATGGACCAAATCCTAAGACTTGTGCATTATAAGTGGACCAAGCACGAAGACTTGTACATTATGGACCAGGCTCTAGAGGCCTGTGCATTATAGATGGACCAAGCACTAAGACTTGTACATTATGGACCAGGCTCTAGAGGCCTGTGGATTATAGATGGACCAAGCACTGAGACTTGTACATTATAAGTGGACCAAGTACGAAGACTTGTACATTATGGACCAGGCTTTGGAGGCCTGTGCTTTTATAGATGGACCAAGTGCAAAGACTCGTACATTATGGACCAGGCTCTGGAGGCCTGTGCATTTATAGATGAACATTCTATGGAAGTAAAAGAAAAAGCTCTACTGATAATACTTCTGTAAGTGTTCTACGTTCCATGGCCTAGGAACAGGCTTCCTAGTCATGTCTTCTAGCCAGTAGGTGGTAGGCCGAACAACCTTTGTTACTTTGTAGGGTCTTTCCCAGTTTGGTGACAACTTTCCCATAGTGGGATCCTTGGTGTTTTGAAAGACTCTTCTTAAGACATAGTCTTCGACTTGAAAGCTGACTGTCTTGAGTCCTACCTTGGATTTGTCGACCATTCTCTGTTGATAGGCTTCCATCCTGATGCTGGCTTGATCCCTTCTCACTTCGAGCAAATCCAAGTTTTCCACCAGCTGTTGATCATTGGATTCTTGCTCAAAGGCTTCTGTTCTCAGGGTTGGCATACTGATCTCAACCGGAATTATTGCTTCTGTCCCATAGGCTAGTGAGAAGGGAGTTTCAGAGGTGGGAGTTCTTCTGGTTGTTCTGTAGGCCCAAAGGACTCCAGGGAGTTCTTCTGCCCACTTTCCTTTGGCCTGTTCCAACCTTTTCTTTAACCCGTCAAGGATTGTTCGGTTGGTGACCTCTGCTTACCCATTTGCATGTGGATGGCCTGGAGAGGCGAAGTGCTGCCTAATGTTGAGATTTTTGCAGAATGTCTTGAAGCCTTTGCCAGTGAATTGTGTCCCATTGTCGGAGACAATTACACGTGGTATGCCGAACCTGCACACAATGTTCTTCCAGGTGAAATTCTCAACTTCCTTTTCTGTGATATGTGTCAGAGGTTCGACTTCGGCCCATTTAGAGAAGTAGTCGATGGCCACCAAGAGATATTTCCTGTTTGGAGGTGCCCTTGGTAATGGACCCACAATGTCCATCCCCCACTGAGCAAAGGGCCAAGGACTAGGAATAGGGATAAGCTCATGATGAGGCTGATGTTGGTACGGGGCAAATCTCTGGCATTTGTCGCACTTCTGAACATATTCCTTAGCCTGTTTCAACATGCCAGGCCAGTAATAGCCCTGCGATAGAGCTCGGTGGGCTATAGTTTTGTCCCCATTATGATTCCCGCAAATTCCTTCGTGTATTTCAGCCAAGACATATTGTGACTCGTTTGGAGCTAAGCATTTTAACAGAGGTTGAGAATACGACCTTCTGTAAAGCTTGTTGTTTAGGATCAGGTACCGAGCCACTCTGATTTGGATTCTCTTGGCTTTGTTTTTGTCCTCTAGGAGGAGCCCGGATCTTAGATACTGGAGGATTGGAGTCATCCAGTTCTGGGGCTGTTCATCAATTTGAGCAATTCGGGCTTCCTCAATACTGGATCCTGGCTGAAAGGAGATTTTAATTGTGGAGTTTACTTCAGACTTGAGGCGGGAGGCCATGTTAGCCAGAGCATCTGCTCTGCAATTCTAGCTTCTCTCAATTTTCTAGATAGTAAATGTCTGGAAGGAATGCTTCAAGTGGTTCACCAGTTCGGAGTACCGGAGCATCCTATCATCTTTAATGGCAAATTCTCCCAAGACTTGGCTCACCACCAGTTGGGAGTCAGAGAAGACATCGAGGTTCTGAGCCTCGCATTCCAAGGCAAGCTTCATGCCTAAGATTAGGGCTTCATATTCGGCTTCATTATTAGAAGCTTTGAATCCCAGGCTGACTACTTTTTCTGACGTGAGCCCATCAGAAGACTGTAGTACCAGGCCTACCCCTGAACCTTGATTGGTTGACGATCCATCAATGTATAGCAGCCAGGTTCCCGAAGTTTCGGTGAGTTGCGCTTTGTTCTGAAGTGCCGGGGTGAACTCTGCAACGAAATCAGCTAAGGCCTGCCCTTTGATGGAGTTTCGGGGTACATATGATATGTCGAATTCCCCTAGCTCCACAGACCACTTCACCAATCTTCCCGATACCTCAAGTTTCCTCAGTATTGACTTCAGAGGATAGGCAGTTAGGATCTCGATTGGATGGGCTTGGAAATAAGGTCGAAGCTTTCGAGCTGATATGACCAAGGCATAGGCCAGTTTCTCTACTTCTGGGTATCTTTTTTCCGTGTCAAGTAGTGCCCTACTGAAGTAGAAAATAGGCCTCTGTACTCCTCTGTCCTGTCTGATCAATGCGGAGCTGACCGCATTTTCAGAAATTGCAAGGTACAGGAGTAGCTTTTCTCCTTGTACTGGTTTTGACAGGAGTTCTGGAGAGGCTAGATACTCTTTTAGTTCTTGAAAGGATTCTTCGCATTGTTCCGTCCACTGCAAAGCTTTGCTGCCCTTCAGAGCTTTGAAGAAAGGTAGGCAGTGGTCAGTGGATTTGGAGATAAATCTGCTCAGTGCTGTAATTCTGCCATTCAATGCCTGAATTTCCTTCTTGGTTCTTGGTGACTTCAGTCCAATCAGAGCTTGGATCTGAGTGGGGTCTGCTTCGATACCCCTCTGAGAGACAATGTATCCCAAGAATTTTCCCTTCGTAACTCCAAAGGTACATTTCGAGGGGTTGAGCTTCATCCTGTGCTGTTTAAGGATATCGAAGGTCTGGGCTAAGTGCTGGAGGTGACTGCCTTTCTGCAGACTCTTTACCAGCATGTCGTCGATGTATACCTCCATGGTGCTGTCGAGCAATGGGCTGAACATCTTGTTTACCAACCGCTGATAAGTGGCTCCAGCGTTCTTCAAACCGAAAGGCATTACTCGGTAGCAGTAGAGCCCTCGTTCGGTTATGAAGGCTGTCTTCTCTTGATCTGGAGGGTACATCTGGATCTAGTTGTATCCAGAGTAGGCATCCATGAAGCTCATAAGCTCATGCCCCGCAGTGGCGTCAACCAGTTGGTCTATTCTTGGCAGTGGAAAGCTGTCCTTGGGGCACGCCTTGTTGAGGTCTGTATAATCAACGCAGACTCTCCACTTGCCATTTTTCTTTTTGACAAGCACGGTGTTGGCTAGCCACTCGGGATAGAACACTTCCCGTATCATCCTGGCGTCCAGCAGCCTTTGGACTTCTTCATTTACAATCCGATGCCGTTCAGGAGCAATCGGCCTTCTCTTCTGTCTGACTGACAGGTGATCTGGATCCACCATTAGCTTGTGAGTCATAAGATTGGGATCTATTCCCTCCATGTCTTTGGTCTCCCAAGCAAAGATAAAGAGGTTGTCTTTCAAGAACCTGACTATCTTTTCCTACTCGGTGTGTGTTAGGTCTGGGCCGATGTTCAAATAACGCCCCTCTGCTTCTGAACTGACCAATACTTTAATGGGCTCGCCAACAGGTTTGGCTCGGTTGTCGTGTCCCCTTGGGCTCAGGGGTTCTTCAATGTTGGATGGGCAATCCTCCACCTCAGGAGAGTGAGTGAGAACCGGATCTACACAATCCCGAGTGTACTGTAATTGCTATTTAGGAGCCCTCTCCTTGAGGGCAATAGCGTGGCACTCTCGGGAGGTTGGCTGACACCCTCTGACCGAGTGGACACTCTGGTTGTGGACGTACTTCAGACACTAATAGAGGGTCGAAGTGACTGCTCCTATCTGATGCAACCAAGGTCTCCCGCTTATGACGTTGTAGGGAGATTTCATGTTTAACACCATGTACTCCGAGATGGTGGTCTTCTGCCCTTCACCCTCTCCTACGGTGGTAGGAAGGTCGACGCTCCCCAAAGGGGTACTGAGGTTGCCATCAAAAGCTGCCATCACGGCAGTGGTAGGCTTGACGTTGTCATGGTCTATCTGCATCTGTTTAAGCGGCTCATAGAACAGTATGTTGACGGAGTTGCCAATATCGACCAGGACTCTCTTGGTCTCGAAGTTAGAGATTCTGAGGGTGATAACAAGGGCATCACTGTGAGGGCCATGTACCCATGCTAGATCTTGCTCAGTGAATTGAATCTCCGGTGCTGGCTTGAGCCTCTTTTCTACGTTGGAGATCTGTAATACGTTCGGGGCAACTCTGGCCTCCCAAGTATATCTCTTTCTTGCCTTGTTGGACATTCCTGTGATAGGGGAGTCAGCATGGAGGATGTAGATAACATGGTTGTTCTGCCTCTGAGGCTCGTTTCGTCCTTCCCTCTGCTCCTGCCTCTGCTCGGGCCTTTGATCTGGCCGTTGTTGAGGCTTGTCGTCTTGGGGGTTCTGCCTTCCGTCCAGCTTGACGAACTCCCGAAGACGCCCCTTCTTTATGAGCTGCTCTATCTCATACCGGAGGGTCCTGCATGTGTTAGTTGTATGTCCATGATCTTTATGGAAATTACAATACTTACTTTAGTCCAGTAGGCTGGGATCTCCTTTGATTGGTTCCGGCCACCTCAGGTTCTCCCGATCTCAGATCTGCCGGAGTACCTGGTTCGGTGTGGTGTTTAAAAGAGTGAAGTTGGTGAACTCCCTTGGCCCGGAGTTGTACACAGCTCGGGGTGCTGTTCTCTTCTCTGGGCTCCTGGCCCTCTTTTTGTTGGAGTCTCTTCTGTGATCCTCCTTCTTGTGGTCCTCCCTCTTTGGATTGTCCCTGTCACGACCTGAAACCCACCCTATGCGGATCTCGTATCGTGGGGCCGACCCAATGGCCGTCCCTACTTTTTCCATTCTTTTACCAATGATAACAGTAAATAATATAAACATGACATTAAAGTGCGGAAGCTTTATTGCAATTATTGTTCAAAGACTAAACTTCAAACTAACAATAAACTGATCCTAAACCACTCTTAGGTGGTGAGTACATGGGAGAGACTTCATTCATTACTACTATGCTCCTCAACTGTCTCCTTAAGCTCCTGATTTCCTACTGTGGTTCTGTAACATTCTCACCTGAAAAATTTAGTAAGGGGTGAGCTACAAACTCAGTAAGTAGAAGCCTATCCCTAATACGGGTGGGGATGACATAAATAAATACAAGTCAAGGTAACATGATAGCCAGTCATGATAATGATTCCAGTCAACTGTAAAATGCCACAATGGCCAATGAGTGACAAGGTACAATAACAGTCAAGAGTAACCAATGAATGACAACGTACAATAACCGTCAAGAGTAACGGTGTAGCATGAATATAGAATAGGCTCGATGAACACAATCAACATAAATACTGCCATAATGAAACGGTCACAGTCAAGTCCAATGAATCAAACCAATCAACATAGAACAATATCAATTAACATGGATGATGCCTTTACTCTGTTCAGGGTTTGGCAGACCCTCGGTCTTTTGGGGCCCGGCATACCCCCATTAACATAAATGCATATAAAATGCCCATTAACCTTAATGCGTAAAAATGCCATAATTGCCATATGTCCTTTTTGACCCGTAGGTCCCATAAATTGACCCGTAGGTCCCAGTTAATCAGATAGCATCAGATAGGAAATGTGACTGAGCACAAAACTCGGCACTTAAGATAAATTAAGATTCTATAGTATTCCATATGAATGTACAAAACATGGAACATCATAACATAACATACAGTAAATAGACATCAATGAAATGAATCAGTCATGCAACATCAAACAATAGGCATCCACCAGGTAAAGCAATATCCATGGTGGGAAACAATGACAGTGAATACATATATGAGTACAAGATTGGCAGTAATGGAAAGATCGTGGCTTGGAAACCACGTATCAAAGATAGGAATCCACTTACCTTATCAATGTCTTAATATCCCGTGACTTCCTCCTTTCCTTTTGACTTGCCTATAAATCAATAAACACGTTTCAGCTTTCATATAATTTACCGAATTTATACCTCGTTACTCTAAATACCTCCCGTACTAATTTGTGCTTTATGATTTCCATTTTAAACTTAATTTACCCAAGAGAAAAATGGTCATTTACGTGTCTCTACTTTTTGGGTTCTGTTTTCATAATTTGGACTTCACCGTTAAATCCAGTAGGTTTGAATTAATAAAAATTCACTATTTACTTAACTAAATCGGAGTCCGTTTGACTTACCTTTGAGGTAGGGGCATTTTGGTCATTTTGGCATTCTACGGTTATTTCATTTTTTTTTTCGGGACTCCGTCTCGTAAAACGGACCTCACTGTTAAATTCAGAGGGTCCAAAATAGTAAGTTTTCATTATTCATTCGACTAATTTAGGCGTCGAAATTAAATTTAAAATTTATTAATTTAAATCATTTATTTAAATTAATTAATCTAGAAATACATATCGTATTTGAGCCCAAACAGACCACATGTACCTTGGTGGCACAGTGGCTAAGCTTCTCCCCCTTTCTCCTTTGGTCACAGGTTCAATTCACTGCCCATACAAAATTTCCATTCCTCATTATTATTTTTTTCATTTCCTGTTCAAGTTTAACCCAACCATTGGATAGCTCTCATTTCTAACCAAACACTATCTAAACTCAAATTTAAAAATTTACTCATGAAGTACAAGTGTTGGGCAGTCATCTGAATGGGTGGGTCGGGTCAACCCGACTCGGTTTGGCCAAAATAAAATCGGAAAACCCAGCTGCCGCATAGCAACATTTCAGCGTGTTGGTTGTCTTCTCCGTTAACGGCGACTTGCCGACGACGGATTTTCTCACGTTTTTCAGTGGGGTTCACACCTACAGATTGTGGACAACTCAAATCTACCGTCGGATTTCAAATCGGAGAGCCCGAACACTCCCAAAACAGGGAAGACTTGCGGCTCAAGTGGCTGTGCGGTTTTTCCGGCCAGCCGTTTTTCTCTTCCATTTCCTACTCTTTTCTCCTACGATTGTGATCCAATTTTAATTCTAGAAACTTCCTGCACCCAAAAGGATGAACTCCCCATGATTTAAACAAATTTTATCACATCAAAATTACACCACTCAATTTGAATTCTTTCTCTGTAATTTCTGTTTTCTACTCGTTTCCGATCGGTTTTTTTTTTTCTTTGTTTTCCTTGATTCAATTCCAACACCAACCCAGTTCCATGCATCAACTAAGTTCCCATCCTCCACAAGATTCTATATCAAGTAGGAATTCATGCTTTAAAAATCCAAGACGAAAGGTTCAGTGGTTTACCCTGTTCCGAGTGATCCCCTGTCCTGGGCTGTGTCGTCGGTAGTATGGAGATTGGTTCGCCGATCTGATCAGAACGACAGTCGTCTAGTTGGGCATTCGGCCATCGATCTGACAACTCGATGGTGCGGTTGAGTTGTTCATTGTCATCGGCCTCCATTTTCTTGAGCTAGATCTCCGACCACGAGTCCATGGTGATGGATCGGATGAAGCTGATATGGACACCAAGGCCACGGTGTTGACTTCGAGACGTGAGAGATGGTCAGTGTAACACCCCAATTACTTGACTGGCATGTTTTGTGTATTGAAAACTGTTTTGGGAATGAAATGTCGGGTTTAGCTAATTTAATGTCTATTTTTAATAGTGATAAAACTCGAATTAGCTAATTATGAGAAACTCGAGGAAATAAAAATTGACATTGGACCTTGATCAATGAAAGATATTCTGAGTAGGAAGTGACAGAAAGAAACCGCACTGAAAAAGGAGTTACGGATTGAAAGTTAAGGCCAAAATAGTGAAACTGGAATTCCGCGACAACCAAACAGGGCCTTAACCAGAAAAATAGGAGAAAATGGTCACTTGAGAGGCCAAGGGGAATTGAACGCTTGACCTACCAAGGTAGGTAAAATCTGTCCCAAAAAGTTACCAACTAGGCTGTTGGTTACTTTGTGCATTTATACAGCAATATATGTATATAACCTATAATCTTGCCCAAGCCACCACCCAAATTGGCCAATGGCCTTGCATGCATTCCCTTCATCATAGCCCTCCATCACCTCCATCAGGTCAGCAGCCACTAACCCCACTAAGGGCAGAGATACACTCACATATATGTATATGTGTATAGCCCTATATGTATATGAAGCTATAATATATATATATAAGCTATAACTTGCATCAATTTTCTCTTTAGAGAATTCTGAAAATACAGAATTGTGTGAGTGTGTGTGCATACGTGAGGGACTGTGAGAGAGTGTGAGAGTGTAGTGAGAGAGAGTGGGAGAAAGCTTTGCATGCAAGGGAGTTTGAGGAAAATTTGGCCATTTGAAGTGCAAGGGGGGACTTGAGGATCATCGGTGCATGAACTGAGAAGCTTGAGAGACATTTAGAAAGGTCTAAACCGAGCCAAGAGTGTGAACTGCTACTGCTTGAAGGTAAAATTCCAAATTTATCTTCAATCCTTGTTTTGTAGATTTTGGAACTGTTTGATAGAATTAGACTGCATGCATGTTTTATTCTTGATCCTAGGAATTATTCTGAGTGTATTGCATGGCTTAGAGGTCTCGGATAGGTCAAGAACCATGAAACCCGAGACCAACCTCCATTGATGAAGCTTGAAACACCAGGTCTGAATCGACCATAACCGTTTGGAACTTTGCATGTCAAGACCTGAAATAGACCCTAATAGGATCTCAACCATCTACCTACGCGACCCCAGAACACCGTATAGCCCCATGAAATTGGAAATGAACCCACGGGTTTAAGATCCAATCCGTTAAAACTCGAGACTAAACTGAAAAATAAAAATAGGGGCTTGATCCTTATGGTCTGTAGATCACGTAGCTTCAAAAATCACATGAAATGGTTGAGAAATGAGGGTGCTCGAGCGTGTTACAGGTCACGGCTATTGTTTTGAAAACAGAATGGGTTAGAGTGATTCGATGCTTAAAATCGATGTCAAATGATAGATACTAAGTGCAGAAAGCTATCGGAATCGAAACCAGTTGAAAACCGCGTTCCAAATCTCACGAAATAGAAAGAGAAAATCTGCAGGTTTTAGGGCAACACTGTGTAGGGTTTGATGAAGGAGACGACGCTGAGTCGACTCCGTGTCTTTTAAACCGAGTTGGCGGGTTGACTCGGACATGTGTCAAACGATGGGACTGCCACCGAATAAATAGAACGGTGTCGTTTTGGCCGTTTATAAGTTAAACTGATATGTTTTAAAAAGAAAAGAAAGGGAAGGAAGAAACAAGGGCTACGGGGTTTCGAACCCCTGACCTCCAGAACCCAGGCGCCCCTTCTTTCCACTCGGCCACCCACCTACGTGTGACCCTTATGAGACAGAATATATATATATATATATATATATATTATATTTAATATAAACCAGAAATAAAAGACGCATTTTGCGCCTTATGAGACTCGAACGTGGTGTCTATTGGAGAGGGAGGTGGCACGCGTCCGCTGTGCCACCCTATTCGACCGTTCTTTTTCTGCCAAAAATAATATATATTATATATATTCCGAAATTAATTTAATTAAAATCATTTAATTAAATTAAATACTCCAAATTAGTCCGTTGTCCAAAAATCATAAGTTATATATGTATTCCTACTGTCTCGGACCTCCTGAGTCCAATGGTGAGGTCCGTGACTGCAAATGAGGTACCAAAAAAAATATGATGTATAAAATTACCATAATACCCCTGACCCTGTACAAGGCCCAAATGAAATCCGATTTCAACGGAACTGATACCAGTAGTAGACCTGACACTTGTAAGACTGTATACATGATTAGATGACGAACCCGAGGCAGAAATTATGTGACGGCAAAAATGACCAAAATACCCCTGACATACCCGAACCTAGATTTAAAAGCCGAGAGAGTCTAAATTGACTTTCTTCGACCTTCCGAACTCAATGGTTAGGTCCATAATATGAAAATTAGAACCGATAAATGTGTGAAGACACTGAAACCCTAAGCCAAATGCTTAAGAGGTAAGACCTAAGAACTAGCCACTATAAGTTAGTTCCATGAAACCCATCATAGGGTAGACTTACTCAGTCTAAGGTCATGAGTTGATAAATCTTTATAAATTGTTATAGGCTTAAAGAGAAAAAGAGGAAGGCTCCGTTCATAGCTTCAAACTCAAATATTGAAGGTGAGTAACTTCTGACACTGTTTAAGTTACTGCTCCTTGATCTGATGAATTGTTTCGAATACCATATGTTTTAAATGCAATTGTTTTAAATGCATGCTTTTATCACCGATGACATGGTTTTTAGTTTCTCAAATGATTAACTATATTTCTGATTGATATGCTAGCACTCTGAACCGTTTATCTGTTTTGATCTATTGAATTTGACTTGGATTTATTGAACTATTAATTCCAACTGATTTAATTAACCATGTGATTTAAGCAAAGATTGAATTCGAAACTCTTGCCTGGATATCTGTGTTACTCACTGGGCTTTTTAAAGCTCATTCCATTATTTTAATAATTTCGGGGGAACTCTCAGATGGACAAGTTTAGCAAGTCCAGAACTTAGGGGGAAAATGTTGGAGACCCCCAGATAAAATGATAACCCATTTTTGTGAATCTATACCATTTTTGTACTTTTTGTGTAATTGAACAGATTATGACTTTTTGTAGTGAAATTGTTTTGTAAGCTTGATTAAGATAGGACTGACTATGATGTATCCTGAATGCTCTGCCAAGTATAGATGTATGCATTCTCCTGTGAAAATTCCGCTGCTTAAATTATACATGTTGAATGCATTATGCTTGGGATTTAGATCGGAATGGCCTGTGGTTAGGATTACCGTCGGGGTTTTGTTTTCAAAAAAAAAAAAAAACTGATAAAACCCGATGGGTGCCTAACTGGCCTTTGTCACGTGCCCCAAATCCGCACAAGGTGGGTCTGGGGGATGTGACAGTCAGATCCATGGAGTGAGAGGGGTTGGATTTGCTGAGAATTGGATGTTTCAATTGGGTGAGAGAATGAGAAATCTAGAGAGAGATGCGCTTGGAGAACGTTCATCTTCTCCTCTGTTTCGCTTCTCTCCCTACCCGTAACCCCCTCCCCCTTCAACGCCCCACTTTCTCTCTAACGCATAACCGCCTCCCCCTTTTAACGCCCAACTTCTCTCCCTATCTAATCTTTTTTTTTTTTTTTTTTGAACCCAAATCCCCTTGATCCACAATTGAGCCTCTCTACTTATCCCATTTCGGCATATATATATATATATATATATACTTGTATGCACAACACCTTACATATACATATCCGTAGATATATATATATATATATTAGAAATATATATATACATATCTCTATATATAATTACATAAATAATATTTTATTTATTATTATTATTTTATTTAGTTATTTATTTATTTTTATTATTACTATTATTATTATTATTATTATTATTATTATTATTATTATTATTATTATTATATTCCAGTATCCGTTCGTGATTTGCTCGGGCATCGCCCGGGCATGACTCGTACTTCCAACTATTAAGATTCTGACTCATCCGTTTATTCAATATTAAACTAAAAAGCTTTAACGGCTTGGTTCACATGGTTCACTTGGTTAAAATTTGGGTCAGGGTGTTACAGTCCCTCTGGGTCTGATCTTTGCCCTTCTGGGATGTGCGGTTGGCTTCTTCCAGGTTGATGTACTTTCTGGCCCGATCCATTAATGCCGCCATATCGGCTAGAGGGCTCTTTGTTAAGGAGTCTCTGAATCCACCTTGGGCAAGCCCATCAATTAGGGCTGCTACAAGGAATTTCGGGCTACAGTCAGTGATCTCCGTGAGTTCGGTATTGAAGCGCGCGATGTAGGCTCTGAGGGATTCCTCCCTAGTCTGCTTGACATTTAGCAAGAACTCTGGGCCCCTTCTGAGCCTCCTGCTGGTCATAAACCTGTCCAAGAACTGTCTACCGAGCTCGTAGAAGCTAGTAATTGAGTTTGGAGGGATGTTATGGAACCACTTCAGAGCAGTTCCCTTCAAGCCGGTGATGAAGGTTCGGCACATGAAAGCATCAGAGGCTCCGTAAAGGGCCATCGTATGCTGATAGTGCGAGAGATGGTCCCCTGGATCTCCAGATCCATCATATAGGGTGAACTTGGGCACCATGAACTTTCTGGGCCTCTCTTCTGACATGATGGTGTGAGTGAACGGAGTGGCTAGTCTTCCGAGCAGCCTGGCCAACTCGTCTTGTTCTGGAGGGTTTTGAGGTCCTCTCAAGGCGATTGTTCGGTCCATAGACTCGGCAATTTTCTCTACCCTCCGTGGGTCTCTGAGTCTGACATCTTGCGAACCTTGCCTGACAGCCTCGGCTTTAGGGTAGTAGGGTTGAGTACGCCCTTCGGACGGAGGAGCATTCCGAACAGGAGGGATTGGTGCTGCATGGGGAGGAGGCTCCTGCGGTGCCGGATGTGCTCCCGAGGCCCTTGGAGTTGGGGCTCGAGTAGTACTCTGGTAATGGACGTCAGGAATGAAGGCTGATGTTCCCCAGCCTGGAGCTGACGGCTGTGGATCTCTGCCAACGCGGGCAACGCCCGGGGGGTGCCCAGGCTGGTTAGTTGGAGCCTACTCATGGAGTTCTTCATTCTCCGTGGCAACAAGAGGTTGCGTTCCTGCGGCGAAGTTGACCGGCGGGTTAGGAGAACCCGTTGTTTGGTTTTGTATGAGTATTGCCAGCGTTCTAGTGATGGCAAGCAACTGTTCTTGCACCAGTTCATTGTGTCGTTTGATCAATTCGATCTCTTGTCGCATGGGGTTAACCGCTGGTCCCTTTGTACGAGGAGCAGGCGACTGACGCTGAGAGTTTTGCGAATTCTGAGTATTCTGTCGTGGTCGGAGATTTGGTGCCATGGTTTTCCTGTGGAAAGAGATGAGTTTATGAATAGAGCACTTGGAGATTAGTCGATTCCCACAGACGGCGCCAAACTGATGCTGCACTTTTTGACTCGCAATAAGTAAGGGCTCCGTGACCTATAGAACACTCAGAAAGACGATCAGAGGTCCACCAGATTGGCTTCGGCGGTAGCCGCTCCGATGCTTAAGTAAGTAAAATGAATTGAAAGACTGTATTGAAAGCCAAAGAATGAGTATAAAAATAAAGCGTACCTTTAGGGTTTAATTTATAAGTCGTGGCCTTCCTAAGTTGATTAGGATTTGATGCCCTGAATATAGGGATTTGATCATCAGAGATTACAGTTACCTTGTGGAGTATAAAGTCATAGATGGAGATAATCATAGATAGTAGTTTCTGTGTTGAATACTGTTTCCTTATTCTCTACTTGGCAGTTGTTAAGGAAACCATAAGGTCGGAGCCGTATGAGGTGTTGATTAAATATTGCCCAGGACATAAGGTCTGGGAGATATGTGCATGAGAATGCCTTGGAGGCTTCGCTGCACTGTATGACCGAGTTTATCGGCTCTGAATAGTATATATATGAGAATGCCCTGAAGGCTAGTCACTGCTCTATATGATCGAGATTATCAGCTCTGTATGATATATATATATATATATATATATATATATGAGAATGCCTTGAAGGCTAGTTACTGCTCTGTATGATCGAGATTATTAGCTCCGTATGCACACGTGTCTCAAGGTGATTGGTGTGTCTGTTTGTGGTATATCAAGTTTAAATTCTAATCATGTGTCATTTTCTAAGGTTTGATTTTTGTAAATGTCCAGTCGTCGTTTTTAGGATCCAAATTTTTTTCGATCTTTAGAAATCTTTCTGTCAAAGTCTAGAAGTAATTTTTGTCCTTCTATGTAAAACTTTCAAAAAATTTAGAATCAAGTCAGGCTCGAATTTACGAGCCCCCTTTTCAAGTCTTCGAGATAGGTTTTAATTCCATTTCATGAGTCATATCTCTTTAGGATATTCATATCGTAAATCAAGATTCATCTTGACAAATCTCTTTTTAGGTCTAATCCATTCTAAGATTATATCTTACTACTTTTTAGGAACTCTATCCTCATTCATGTAAATCACACCATTCCTTTTAAGACTCGGAAATTACCTACACATCATGTTTTTACTTTAATTTTTTTTTCCAAAATAAAAATTGATTTCCAAAAGTGTTTAAAAAAATGCTTTCCCTTGACAAAGAAAATAAATTCAAACGTTTTCCAAAAAAATTACACTCTTAAGGTCAGTTAACCTTTGGTTAATTTTTTTTTCTTTTGCCAAAAAAAAAAAAGAAGAAGAAGAAAAATCTCCAATTTCCTTTTGAAAAGAAAAAAAAATCATTCCTTTGGTAAAAAAATAAAAAAAAAATGTCATCTCTTTTTAAAAAAGACAAAAAAAAAAACAAAATGACGAGCCATTTTTTTTCGAAGGAAAAAACATTTTTGTCTGCCGAAAGGCAGACAATGGACTAGTTTTCTCTACCTACGTTACTAATTGGTACACTTAACACTTTTTATTTTCTCCGTGCCATTTTTTTCCTCTTGCCAGCAATGTGAACTCGGTTACTTTTTGCAGTCTGGATTTGTGAAAACGGAAGGAATTAGCTTGTCTTACGAGCTTTTCTGTCTTGCACGTCGATGTAGAAATCTTTCTTGTCAATAGGACAACTACAAAATTTAGTCGTCTATGTATTTTTACAATCCAAGTCCAGAGGTCTCACGATGGTAACCTCACAAGAATTTTAGAGAAAAAAAAAAGAGAGGAGCGAGGAGAGTTGATGGATAACCAAGTATCCTCTCAAACCCAGCGCTTAACCAAAAACACGATATATATCTGCATTGGTTGAAATTCAAAACTAACGAAAGAAGATAAGAATTTTAATCTTATCACAACTCTCATTCAAATCTTGTGGATACCCAAATGGCTATAGGTTTGGGTCAAACCCATCCCAATATCTAGCATCTCACACTTATCCACATAGGGTGAGTGCTAAGTTCTCTACATCACCTTCCACACACAGGAAATGAATCGTGCAACTGGACGAGAAAGTTCAGGTTAGGAATACTGTATCAAGCTACCATCACACCAAAATAGTACCTCACTATAAACAAACAAATAATCTCTTCTATTCCACAGACTATTCCATTACACTTGATTCAACATCCCCTATCCCTCACGAGAACTAATATTAGTGCGATGCTTGAACACTTCAATCTATATTGTACTCATGATCACATCGATAAATACATAACTGATAAATCGCCCGGGCAATGAGTCACAAGACAAGAGTGTATTAAGGAACCATCTTCCCTAGCTACTCACATTAATCCAATCGAACTCAACTGCTTTCCCAGACATGCTCTGTCACGATCCGAAACCCACCTTGTCCGGATCTCGCATCAGGACCGCCACCCTTAGGCCCGAGGACCCTTGAGCGAAGGCTCACATAAGCAGCGGTATCGAATAGATGTGCGACACGTGTTTTGCGAAAGCGTGAAAAACTTTTTTCTTTTCTTTTCTTATTTTTAAATTACACACATCCGTCCGGTACTGTCGCTCTTTACATAGCATACATGATTTAACATTTAGAGTATAACTAAAAGCTTAAAGACTTTATAAACAATACATGTTTAATTGCCCCGTGGGGCTTATACATAACAGGGTACCAGTTTACTAATACAAGATTTCATACTTAAAGTTCGTGGTGCTAGACAAAACTACTTGAACATAACTTCCCAAAAAACAGCAGATTCATCACCATCGTCCTCAAGTCAAGACTGCTGCTAATCACCTGAAAGGGGGATCCGAACAAAGTTCAGATAAGCTAATCTAAGCTTGTGAGCAATTCCAGTATTCGTCATGGGGTTTCAATTAGCAGTGGTTTTTAGTACATAAGAGTTTGTAAAACATTCACTGCCAATTGCTCGTATACTTGAACATAAAACATATGCATTTCATAAAACAGATAGCTTTGAAACATTTAAAGTATTCAAGCTAAATTCGTACTTCGTCAAATAGAGTATATAACTCGAAACATATGCATTTCATAAAACAGATAGCTTTGAAACATTTAAAGTATTCAAGCTAAACTCGTACATATGAACTTCAAAGCATATCGCATAACATGTATTCTTTAAATAGAGTATATAAACTCAAAACATATGCATAGTAGAAATGAGGGTAAAAACCTGTTTCCATTCTTAAAACATTACATCTTATCACTTCCCTTAGTGGAATCTGTTTCGAACCAGACTCCCGTATTACGTATAAATAGAGATATCTCATTTGCTTGGGGGATTAGATCCTGCTACCGGGCATTTCACATGATAGGTCCGTTGAGTTCCGTACAACCCTCCTCACTACCTATGTGATGATGCACATGATAGGTCCATTGAGTTTCGTACAACCCTCCTCACTACCTATGTGATGATGCACATGATAGGTCCGTTGAGTTTCGTACAACCTTCCTCACTACCTATGTGCTTACGTATTGTTTATTTGGTAAAACCTTTGTCAAGTGACTCTTATGAATGGTTAAAACATGTGACGTATAACCTTTGCAATGATGGGATAATCAAATTCAGAATATTTAACAATAATTGCATTTAAAACTTAGACATGCTGAAATATATTTGAAGGAAGAACTGTTGCGAAAAACCAATCACTAAGCATGTCATAATAGGGTTATAAAATAGAACAATTTAAAACTGAATCATGTAAATACTGAATTCAGAATTTCAAACACTTCATATCTTTGCATTTAAAACCTTTTCAAATCCATGAAGTTAAATCTCCATTTCAAACACAAGGTTACTCACCTTGGTCCTTTAGGGTTAGTGCTAATAATGCGCTTTCCCACTTTCCTTATAGTTCCTAAGAACAATTCATAAACATCTCATCAACTTCACATTCATTGTAACATCATCTCGATATTCCTTAACTTATGCTTAAATCATATTAGATCCTAAAACGATTTCATAATTTTATGTGTACTTAACTTAACTCGTACTCTTAACCTATGATACAATTAATGTGTTAGGAATTGAATTTATTTCAATTTATACTCTTCTGGTAGCTCCATAAACTTTAAGTTAAAGTCATTTATTTCACATGTCTACGTGTCGTGTCTTTTCGTATTTCATTTCAGATATGTACCGTACTATTTAGTTTGGTACCTCGGGCAGTGCACTAATTTATAGTCGCTGGACTTATGCTATTCATCAAATTTTATGTCTTTTTATTTTTGACATCTCTTTTGGTCGAATGGACTCTACCATTGAGTCCGGAGCGTCGAAGAAAGTCGGTTTAGGATTTCCAAGAATTCAATTTGGACTTTTATATGTAAAAGGACAAAATGGTCATTTATCATTTTACGTGTCACATTTTTCCGTACTTCGTTTCGTAATTTGGACCTCACCGTTGGACTCAGAAGGTCCGAGATAGTAAGAACACACTAATAACTTTTTAATTTTGGACAAGGGTATTTTGGTTATTTTACCTCCTTACGTGTCTTTATTTTTTTGGGGCCCCGTCTCACAAAACGGACCCTACCATTAGTCTCAGAATATCCAAAATAGTAAGAATACACTATTCATATGTTTAATTTGGACTTCATTTGCTTCATATATGACCTAGGGGCAAAATAGTAATTTTGTTTTATTTATTAAATAATTAAATTAATTATTTAATTATTTTTCAGGGGTGTAATTGCATAATTTTTCCATCAGTTGGGCCACAGTTGAATTTCTTAGAAATTCTGGGGTCAAACCGTAAATAACAAAAGGTTTGGTTTATTTAGTTTAAATAAAATTAGAAAACCAGTTGGTTCGGTGCAATTTGAATTGAACCGGTCCGGTCCGTTTGTAAACCAACCAGTTCAGTTGGTTTGCACGTAATGCTGACGTCAGGATGACGTCAACCCTAATGTTTTAAAGAAAACAAAATGCTGCCGTTTCATTTATTCGGTGGCAAGCTCATATGCTGCCACGTGTCCGAGTCAACTCGATTATTTTAAAATGAGTTAACTCGTCGTCATCTTCCCCACGTCGACCCCTATGTTGCCCTAATCTCTGATTTCCATTTTCTTTGATTTCGTGCAGTTTGGATCAATGGATCCTTAGTGTTTTCGTTCCATTTTTGTTCCTGAAGTACCCAGAATCCATTTGGCATTCGTTTTGGAGTTCAAAGTGAACTCTTTGCTTCGGTTTAAGAGGTGATAATCCAACCTGTAAACCGTCGGTTCATACCCATTTCTTGGCCAAATCCAATGGGATTTGTTCTATCTTGACTCATTTTCTTTATAGTTTCATTTCCCATTCTATTTGATCCATTTTGGTGGGAGTTTGATAGGTTCGTTTCAACAACCGAAACCTGCAACTTATGTTATGAGGGTCATTTCTTGTGATTTATGATCGCGGTTGTAGGTTTTTAACATATTTGTGGAGTCTAGTTGAGGTCCCCATGAACCAAATATGGTTGAATTGCCATGGTTTCAGACCTGCTTCAAGCAAGGTCTTCCATGGCCGTAGCTTCTGGGTCTTATGTTTTTAAGTTTTTTCATGGTCTAAAATCATGCTGGACACACTTCTACACATATATTAAGCATCATACTTTAACAAATAACTCTAAAATAGTTCCTCATGCATCAAAATTCTAGAGAGAGAAACATGAAAATTTTGAATATTTCTTACTTTTTTGTCGTAGGTTTTATCTCTTTCTCTTTCTGGTTTTCCTCCTCTTTTTCTCCTTTAGTTCCTTAGTTCTTTCCTTACAAAACAAGCATGAAATGCATGCTTGTTTCTTTTAAAGAAGAGGCAACCGACTTCTCTCTCTCTCTCTCTCTGTGCAATCTGACTCCATAGCCCTACCTTAGCCCTCACAGCTCATCAGCTTCATTTAATTTTGCTCTTCCCAATCTCCACTTTACATTAATTGTTGCTTGATATTTACATGTTATATATATATATATATAATATATAACACACACTAATACACTCCCACACATACCCATGAGACACACACTGCCGACACACACACACACACTTACACACTGATATTTATTTCACCCTTATATATATATATATTTATATCTATAATATTTTAATTATCTTACATACATACTTATACATATACATGTACATATACATATACATATACTTGGCTTATATACACATATAGATATTTGTATATTAAATATATTTTCTCTTGTTTCCATGTGTACATATATATATATATATATATATATATTTCTATATACAGATATACATGCATAATTTCATATGTACACACACTTAGTGTGTGGGTATTTTACTTTATTAAAATATTCATATATAGAATTATATGTATACATGTAATATTATGCAAATAGATACATAATTAAATTTTGTATCCTTCGATCCTCGGTTTATCTGCAGTTATTTTTAACCACTATTCGTTATCTCGTAATACATGCCATATGACCCAGTATCCCGGGTCGGGATATTACATGCTCTACCGGACTGTATCAATCATGGTCCTTTAGCAACATGCTAAAGTATCAACATCAAGATCTTTCTTTATAACGTAGCCCTAGGTCACAAAGGGCAAAGTGGAACTCAAAGTGGCTATCAGAGCTCACACAGTGATGAAGTAGGGATACATTTAGTCACTCTCTTTATTAAAGGTCACATCAATAGCACATACAGTATATAATGTATGGTACGACAAAGCTCCCACTCAATTGGGTATGTTAATCTCAATCTCAATCTCAATCTCATAAAAATAAGAATATATGTCGTACAAATCTTAGTTTAGTTGCTATCTAGTGCTCATCGCTATCTCAGCATCCCTCGTCACTATCTCAGTGCCTAACCGGAATACTTCAACCTAGTCGCTCTCCTAGCACTTGTCTCAAAGTTCGTGTTCATTTTACTTCAAGTTACATGAGATGTGTGGTCAACCTTCATGCTCGATTCTTTAAAAGAATCTCATCTCGACCCTCATTGTCAAGGTGACATGTATGATAAAAATGAATTCTCTATCCAGCCAAGAATTTAATGTCTCATCTTGCTTGCTATCTAAGTGCCAAGGTGATTGCTCATGTGAGAAATCCATCAAAACCTGTTAACATCTTTTATGTATGCTCATAAAATCAAACAATCATCACAATATGAACAAAAAATCATATAACGATGAAATAATGTCACACAGTGTCCAATTCATTAAATCAAAAAATAAACCGAACCAATAAACACTGGATGTAAAAACATCACTAAGTATGGGCTTAGGACCACCTCCATTTGCGCAACTCTATCTCAAACATGTGTAGCGAAAAATAATGCCAATATGTTTGGTTCTCCCATCACCGCTATTGGTCTACCAGCCCACTAACGAGCCTAAGCATCCAGCCTAGTGGCGAATTCGCACAATTTTTTCCTTATGGACCTTAAGTCTAAAAGACACCACAAAAAGTAAAAGGCATTGCCTGCATGTATATCCCTCAAGCTTGTAAAGCTTATTAACAATGTCGAATAAAGTTGTGACGAACACAATACTTGTATCTGCTAGAGCTGCTATATAATCATAGCTGATGAACATATCATCACGCTTATATGGCGCTATGTTAAGACGCTACTAGAATCTCCACAACCAAACTATTGCCTCAATTACGATGACTAATCATGTATTCTTGACATCATATAGATATCAAATAAATCAATTAACTAAAGTTTGATAAGCAAGCACTAAGTCACTCTTAATAATTTGACCATCAATAAAAGCTACAAAAACAATCGAGTACACATCTTAGTGCACTTCAAAATCTTAGTTGCACTCAAATAGGAAACCTTACAAAATATCTCTCTTTCCCCTACTTTTTCAATAACAATAATCAAAATTAAATTATGCCCCTATCAATCTGTCAATAGGTTAGGACTGTGCTAATAAGATCGCTTACAGATTTCTCAAGATAAAATGAGAAATCCCTTAAGGCAATCTCCATAGAACTTAAATCAAACATGGTCTACTTCATCTATGTCCTCCCCAATACAGGACAACCACCTCTAAGTGGTGACAACTAATTCCATATATGTCAGCAACCACACAAAAGATCAAAATGCTCTCTTTGGATTGTTTGTGGCTTCCTCGATCATCATGAAGACAATTGCTCGATGAAATCTAAGGTTCCACTAACTTAACAATTGCTTTAGGTCACAAGTGAACAATTGAGCAAGCAAACTTTGCACTCTTTGTTCATTAACCTTAAAGCTTAAAATTGCATAGATGATTACTTTAGGTCACAAATGAACACTTGAACAAGCATGTTTTGTGCTCTTTGTTCATTGACCTTGAAGCCCAAAACTTGATTCATTAAGAATCATCATCTAATTCTCCATCGAAGAGATAATTTCTAAGTCCATCTAAAAAGCTTCTAAGATCCAACATGTGCAACAATCATTGGAATAAGGTGGATGGAGACAATTCTTACCACTAGGGAGAATTTTTCTCTTCATTAGTCAATACCCCCTTAGGGATAAGACATTTTCCAAAAAGATAGGACAGAAACACTAGTTAATCAATCTTACACAAAAGAAGATCAATCATTTTCAAAGTTTGATTCTTTGCTAATTTAGCTCAACTTATCACTTATTGTAGTCATCTATACATTATTAGCGTAAAAATTTTTTGCCTCTACATAAGAAGCAATATTCATTTAAACATGTGAAGCAATAGCTAAAATTTATCCCTTCAATCTCACAAAAAATGATTAGAAAAGATTTTACATAACTAAGAATCTTAAGAATCTTCCTCTAGCGGTACAATCCCAACTAATGGTACACTCTCACTAGGCGGTAAGTCATTCCCACTAACCAAAACATTATCGACGATTACAAAATGAGATATTAATTTCCCACCCTCGCCGAGAGATGGTGTGACTTTCATAGATTCCATTAACTGACAAAGTTAAAGATTCTTTAAAGTGTCCTCATTGCATAACTCAATTTAGTCATTCCTTTATTTGGGGTGTTCAATTAAAAACCCAATGACCCTTTAAAATTTTTAAAACAATATTTAAAAAGAAATATTTTAAAACTTAGGGCTAAATTTTCACAAAAATAAATAATATAAGCAAGTCACATAAACCCCAAAAGGTGATAAACCCTCTAAATTAGGATTTTCACCATTCTCAAGCTTAAAGGAATTGACTATTCGGGCACTCGGCTAAGGATATAGGCCGCACAAACATATTTGCGTCATTATCGACTTAACTGTATTTAACAAAATTCAATTTTCTCATTTTTCTCACATAATTGTCTTGAACTAATTAGATAAGTATTCTCGCTTACAATTAGTGTGAAGAATTTCTGAATTCTTCATTTTAAAATGCTCAACCTCTTGACAAATGCTTAAAGCAACTAATGCTTATAGCAATGCTCAATGCAACTAATGCTTGAGTTAGGTGAGAAATCATAACGTGAGTAATAAAGTAAAAAAATAAGAGGTTCTACTATGTGCCTAATTTTCAAAACATCATGAGTTCGCATATGCTATTAGGACTGACTCGAGTGGATAATGAGCTGGTCTACCTTACAAACAAGGTTTCTTACAAGCCCTTCTAATCAAATAGGGTTTACACACTAATAGACTGATTTTTGCGAGTAACCCCAATAAGTCTTCTCAAGCTAATCTAGTCATCCAATCTAGTTCAATGTGTCCATGTTATTACTAAAAAATAATATCATGTAAAGCCATAAAGAGATAAGTCCAAAATTATCAAATAATCCAATGAGACAAAGCCACTATCATGATTTTATAACAAAGCTGCTTCTAACAGTAGACCAGACTAATCAATCTGCAATGAACTATTATTTCGCAAAGAATAAATAGTTCCATTCAATCCTAAAGACTAAAAATTAAAGATGAGAAAAGTACAAAAATTAATTGGGTAAAAGGTGGACCAAAAGACTAGTCAAACACCAATATCCAATTAATTTATAGAAGGATGTATATTGCTCAAAAGAAGTAATCAACTGACTCTTGTGGCGATTAATTCTTATACTACCACTCGTGCAAAATGTACAAAACATTATGAGCATTGTAAAGTCGCACTCTTTACGCGCCATTTTATGCCTGTTACTCAATCTTTTCTTTATTTTGAATAAAATGGTTAAATTTGACTTAGTACCCTTACGAGCAAAATGACCCATTTTATTCCCAATAGCAGTTCATTCTTTAACGTATCTATTTGTCTATCATGCATGCCTCTATTGCATTTGACTTTCTTACCTATTTTTGGCGCTAGTTTCTCAACCTTACCCTACTTAGTAAATGTTCATCGTCTTTAAACATAAGCCCAAAAGCCTTGTTTGGCCTACCCTGGGTGACATGGTTGGGTTAGGAGTTCGCTTTTTGTTGCTCTACCTTTTTGTCTCAAGATGATGCACTATTTTGAAAAATATTTCTATTTAAATAAATAACATCATGTAGGAATTTTTTTTTTAAAAAAAAAGTTTTTAAATATGAGTCAGGGTACTATTTTGGTGAGAATTTGCTGCTTATCAAATGCAAGTCTATATTTGTCATAAAACAAATCCAAACAAATTTTCAATGAGATTTATGTATATGTTGCTCTACATAATAAAGTGCATTCAACGACTTAATTAATTATGACAGGCTTCCATGTCTCAAGGTATTGGCCTATTTTTTCTATTGGTTAATGTCTACACATATGCTATATGTTTGATGTGGTTATTCTAAGCATTTATGTTGGTCAACTCGGCATTCACATTCATTGAGGTCATTTCACTACTATTATAGTGCACCTCTGCCGCGCGCACCCACGCCCTACCCGTCTGCCTTTGCGCGTGCTGCCCTGCTGTGCACACTTGCGCTTAGCTATGCCATGGGCATGCCATGACCTACCTTTTCACGGCCATTTGATTCTAATATTTCAGGCACTCTAATATTTCAATTTAAATTTGGAACTTATTCACGTCATAATTTGACTTACAGCTCAGGGTCACATGTCATGGCTCGATCCAACTCGGGTCGGTATCGCCTAGCTTGGGTCGGGGTATTACAAATTTATTATGCAATATATTTTTTATCCATGATTATAGGATCACCCAAACAATGAAAAATTGAAAGAAAGCTATGGGATAACTATTATGGTACCCGCATGGGAATGCGATGCTAAGAACCTAATGTAAGTAAACCCGAACTCTAAAATGTGGTATTCCTTAGCCATGTCATAACTATGTTTCCTCGATGCTACCAATTTGTACTCTTATACATACCTGATAGTTATCTGACTCCACAATTTGACACTTGTACTTCCTTGTGGATATGTTGAGATTTCATTTGCCAGTATCTTGATGTGATTGCTTGCACATTTCTATACCCTTGATTTGGATATTGAAAAACTGTTATGTTTCTCACTACTGAGAATTTGATATTCCACGTATATGTACATTCCTTGTGAAATTCTGGTAATCATGATATTATTATGAGTGTTGGGAGTTGTGTCTGTCATACGTTTATCTTGATTCTATAGATGCTGATTTGGACCTATGGATTGGTGATTAGGAATGGTACCCAACACTTAGTCCATGGAGGAAATGATATTTGATAAGAGCTCTTAGTGCTATTCAAGAACCCGAATGAATGGTAAACTTGAATGAGTGCTTTTGGAGGTTGATAGCATCTATTTTGTTAGTATAATATATATCTTGTTTCTGATCATAATCTGATGATGTGCTCTTTGATTGTGGATACGCTTTACAAGCCTATCATTGGATTCGATTTGGTTTCTTGTGATATTTGGTAGCTGATTGTTGCATAGGCTAAATCCCTATTATTGACTTGATAAATTGTTTACATCGCCTTTTCAAACTGCAAACTGCTTTGGGATATGCCTTTTGGACCCACGGGTCATCTTTGGTGATTTATTTTCCTTTGTGACTGGCTATTGTTATATATCTTTTTGCTTGTCATTTGGTTATATTCTGTTACCTAAACTAACCCTGTCCCATGATAAAGCGAGAGAATTTACTTAGTAAGCTAAGTTAGCTCACTCCATATTTATAATAACTTTTCAAGTAACACCATATGGGAGGAAATGCAATGATGGAAACTAATGGAGCTAGTGATGAGTTTGTGGGCTATGTTGATGATGTATAACTCTAAGTTGTAATGTGAATAGGTATTCTGTAAGATTAATGTAAATATCGGTTATTGTGATATGGTGACACTAGAAGTGATGTTAGACTTCTGCAGTGATTCATGATGATTAAAATTGTACTTGGAGATATTTTAATTGATGGTTGTTAGAATTCGATCTGTTATCAGATGAGTTGCATATGTGTTACTTTCGCATGTAATAAAAGAAGAATTTTTTTTTTCATTCTTGTGCAATGCATTTGATTTTGTATGGCATGTTGATGAGTGCACGAAAGTGCACTCTAAATACTCTATTATTGAATTAAATTGTTAAAATGTGAATAGAAATGTGAAATATAATTAATATTATTTAATTTAATTTCTATTCATAGTGAGATATATTTAAACATTATTTTATAATATTTTAAATCTCAAATACTGCATTAATTGTTGGTCTTGTTTTTGAGGTTGCCACTGGAAATCAAGAAATGCTTAAAAAATGGGCATTGAAAAAGTCCAAAGTTGCGGCTAAATTAAGATGGCGATTTAAAAATAAAATAAAGAGGAAGAAGAATAAAGTAGGCTTGGCGCGGCTGCAGAGCATGGAATAGAAAAAAAAAAAAAGAAAAAGAAATGCAAAGGAAGGTTACGCGTGTCTAGATCTTATTTGATTTGATTTGATTTGATTTATTGTTGAATTAATTGCTTTGGGTGCGGTAGATTACTCGCAGGATCGTTGCAAAGGAAGCACATTGTATGGGTTCAAGGGTGGACCAGCTGGGATCATGAAATGCAAATATGTAGTGCTGACCTCAGAGTATATTTACCCATACAGAAACAAGTTAATAGCTTAATTTAATGAGAGGTGAGGCGGCCTGGGCAGTACAAGGAAAAGAACCAAAAAGAAATGAAAAAAGGTGGGTCCATGCGTGGGGCCCGGCTGAAGAATTGAAAGCAGGTGCAGCTGGTCTTGGCTAGGCCTTGTGCAGTGAGGCAGAACGGCTGGAAGGGTTAAGGCGTGGGGCCCAGGCGCTGAATCAGCAAGAGGCTTGGGTGTGCGGCACGCTGGGCTTGGAATGGGCTTTGAGGCGCTAAAAGCTGAAGAAAGTGAGGGCTATTGCGTGCGGTCCAGTGTGCGGCATGAGCATAGAAGACGTGGGCTGCATCGTGTGGGGTCCAGGTGCTGTTTTAAAGCATGAGGCGCTGACCAAAATCGAGGGAGAGACACTGGGATTTAAAAATAAAATACTGGGCCAGGGCTGGTGCGGCTGCGAGAAAAAAAAAAGAGTGGCCTCGGCTGTGTGGCGCGGTTGAATCAAGCGGCTACATCATGAGGCGGAATGGGCTGGTGTGCGGGGCCCAGGAGGATTGGAAGCTTGCGCCGAGGGGCTTAGTGCGCTTAGGGTTTAAAAAAAGAAAAACAACACTGTGCTGCGGGGGGAAAAAGGAGAAAAAAGAACAGACGACTGCGCACAGCAGTCCGGGCGCTGAACAGAAGATAAAACAGAGCCGCAGCCTATTTATGGCACAGTTTTTCTTTATAAAATTTATGTTGTCGTACTGTGCACATGAATAACTAAATTTTTGAGTAAGGTTAAGGATGAACTTATACTAAAAATGATTATTTGTAATTTATTTTTGATTCATGTACGTGATGTTTATTTATTAAAATTCTTTGGTTGTCATTCATAATTTATTGTTGGGTTTTATTCTCTAAATAATTAAAGGGTTCAGTCTGTTTATAGATTCAGTCATACTTTTTTTATTGAATGAAGTAATGTTTTGATTATTTTTGGAACAATTGATTATTTATATTGATTTAATTCTTTGCTACAATATTGCCCCCTGGGTATATTGTCGTCGTTGGGTTCTTTCAATGTGAATAATAATGTGTGATTTAAAAGTGATGAATGATTTTTTAAAGGGTTACATTTGGTTTAATTTTGGGTTATAATTCTATATCTTCCAATTGAGATTTTTGGAATTAAATTCTCAATTGAGTTATTAGTGAATTAAAAATAATTAAAATACCGGATATGTGCAAGGGATTCCCGACACTCTACTATTCGTTAATTTGAATACTTTTTTCCGTGAATCACTTTGTTTAATTTTATTTGCAATTATAATCACTTTTTATATTTTTATTTTCTCATAAATCATCTCGTATTTTCTTTAGTTTCAGAAATTCTTTCTATTTTTCTTTTAATTTTGTCTCCTTGTGGAATCGACACCCCAAAGCTGCACTACAACTATCGTGTTATTCTTTGGGCGTAATCAAATTTTGGCGCCGTTGTCGGGGAAATGGTAGAAGAATCAGTAGATAGTTTTTCTTTTTAGCAGTTTGTAAAGGCGGTAACTTTGTTCCTTCTTTTTACTTCCTACATTATTATTTTATTTTATTTTTCTTTTCATATTTTATTTTATTTTTTTATTCATATTTTTTTATTATTATTGTTATCTTACATGCATAATAGGTATGGGATGTTTTAGGTCGATTTTCTTGTAGGCCTGTATTAGAGTCAGATTTAGAGTCTAATTTTTTTAGTTTTTCTTGTTTTTCTAATTTTTTGTTTGATAATTCTGAAAATATGAGTGAACAAGAGGATCAACCCACTAGGACACTTCAGGATTACCTCCACCCTACACGCTCAGCCACACCATCATACATCATGTTTCCACCCAATACTCGTCAAATTGATGATAAAACGGGGGTGATATAGTTACTCCCTACATTTCATGGTTTGGAAAATGAAAATCCATATGTGCACATTAGGGAGTTTGAAGAGGTAGTTGCGACTTTCCATAGTCAAAATGCAACCCAAGACATTGTGAGACTTAAGTTCTTTCCTTTCTCTTTAAAGGATAGAGCTAAGAGTTGGCTATACTCATTGAGACCACGATCGATTGGATCGTGGGATGAGATGACTCATATTTTCTTTACTAAATACTTTCTCCAACATAAGACCAATGCTTTAAAAAGACAATTTTTCACCTTTACTCAAAAGGATAGTGAGACTTTGTATCAGTCTTGGGAGAGATTTAAGGAGTTGTTGAGTATGTGCCCTCACCATGGATATGAGAGTTGGCGTCTAGTGAGTTATTTCTATGAGGGACTTACACCTAGAGAGTGCCAATTTGTAGAGATGATGTGTAATAGTGAGTTTTTGCAGAAATATCCTGATGAGGCCATAGAGTACCTAAATGAGCTTGCTAAAAAAGCTCACACTTGGACAGGACCTGGTGCTACTGAGAGCACAAATAGGTCACGGCCTACAGAGAACCAAAATAGTTGTGGAATTTACCATCTTAGGGAGGAGGATAACTTGAAGGCCAAGGTGGAGATACTCACTAGGGAGTTAGAGAAGTTAAAGGCTAGGGACTTAAAGCCAACACACTTGGCTAATCATGTAGATTCTTTTAGACCATGTTCGGTGTGTGGCGGGGTAGATCACCTCGCCCAAGAGTGTCCCACATTTGCTGAGATGAAAGGGATGTATGATGAACAATATAGTACTTTAGGTATGTACAAGAAGCCTTTCACACCATTCTCTGAGACTTACAATTCGCCCAATTTTAACTGGAAGTCTGAAAACCAGCCACCTGCACCACCACTTGCATAGCCTCCTAGATCATACCCTGCACCATATCATGCATCTTCATCTTCTAAGAATTCTTTAGAAGACAATTTGCATGCTTTTATTGAAGCACAGGGTAAGACTAACCAAAAGTTTGAATCTTTGATTACATAGGTTGTGGAAGAAAACAAAGAGATAAAGAGTCAAGTGTCCAAATTGATGAGCTCTTTGAGTGTGAATGAGCGAGGTAGATTTCCTTCCCAAGCTCAGTCCACACCTCAAGGTTGACACATGGCGCAAGAAAATTTAAAGGATGCAAACGCCATTATGACTCGAAGTGGTAAGTCCTTACACATCCCAACAATGGACAAATCAGAGGATGTGGAAAAGGATCAAGATAGTAGTAATGCTAAGTTACCCAAGGAACCAGAGTTGACAAAGAGCTATGTTAAAGTACCATTTCCACAAACTTTAAAATCAACCAAGCGAACTTTGGATCCTAACAATGAAATCCTAGAGAATCTCAAGCAGGTAAAAATCAATCTTCCTCTTTTGCATGTGATTAAACAAGTTCCTACTTATGCAAAAGTTCTTAAAGATTTGTGTACAGTTAAGAGGAAGCACAATGTGAAGAAGACAGCATTCCTGACAAAGCAAGTTAGTGCTCTAATTGAGCAGAGGATTCCTCCCAAGTACAAGGATCCTGGTTGTCCAACCATCGCATGCAGCATTGGAAATCATGAGTTTGCACAGGCTTTGCTTGATTTAGGAGCTAGTGTGAATTTAATGCCTTATTCTATTTATTTGCAGATGGGTTTGGAAGAAATCAAACCAACCTCTATGGTATTGCAATTGGCTGACCATTCAATCAGAGCACTACGGGGTGTGGTAGAGGATGTTCTGATTCAAATTGATAAATTTTATTATCCTGTTGATTTCCTAATCCTTAACACTAGCTATGTTGTTGACTCTACATAAAAAATTCCTTTAATTTTAGGTAGGCCTTTCCTTGCCACTGCTAATGCTTTTATTAATTGTAGGAATGGGCTCATGAAGCTGTCTTTTGGAAACATGACTCTCGAGGTGAATATATTCCATATTGCAAAACAGCCAGAGGAGGAGGACGAGTGCCACCAGGCGTACATGATTGATTCACTCATGGATAGGGGAGTTTCTGAAACTCATGATTCTGATCCCCTTAAGCATTTTCTTGTTAATTCTGAGTTTGATTATATTACCGATCCATCTTATATGGTTGATATTTGTGCTATTTTTGACAGAACTCATGATTATGGAGCACGGGCATGGTAACCGAAGTTTGAGGAGTTGCCTACAAAAAGGGAAAAGCAGATTCCTTCAAGTGTGGAAAAACCAAAAGCTGAATTGAAGCCTTTGCCTAAGGGTTTAAAGCATGCTTTCCTTAGTTCAGGTGATACTTTTCTTGTTATTATCTCATTTGAATTGTCTGAGTCCCAAGGTGAGAAATTAATTCAGACCTTAAGTAGGCATAGGTCAGCCATAGGTTGGAGCATTGATGATAAAAAAGGTGTTAGTCCCCTAGTTTGTTCTCATAAAATCAATTTGGAGGAAGGAACTAGCCCTTGTAGAGACCCCCAGCGTAGGCTTAGTCCCACTATGAAAGAAGTGGTGAAAAATGAAGTGTTGAAACTATTAGATGTTAGAATCATATATCCTATTACTGATAGTAAATGGGTTAGTCCTACACAGGTTGTCCCTAAAAAGTTAGGTGTTACTGTAATGAAAAATGACCTAGGAGAGTTAGTCTCTACAAAACTTGTGGTTAGATGGCGGATGTGCATTGATTATAGAAAATTAAATGCTGCCACCTGAAAAGACAATTTTCCTCTCCCTTTTATTGATCAAATTCTTGAGCGTGTGGCTGGTCATCCTTTTTATTGTTTCTTAGATGGTTATTCTAGTTATTATCAAATTGAAATTGCCTTAGAAGACCAGGAAAAAACCACTTTCACTTGTCCTTTTGGTACTTATGCTTTTCGTAGAATGCCATTTGGATTGTGTAATGCTCCTGCTACTTTTCAACGTTGCACGATGAGTATTTTTAGTGATATGGTTGAAAATTGCATGGAAGTGTTTATGAATGACGTGACTATTTTTGGATCTTCTTTTGATGTATGCTTATTGAATTTAGAGAAAGTGTTGATTTGTTGTGAAGAGAAGGACATAGTTTTGAATTGGGAAAAATGTCACTTTATGGTAACTTCACGAATTGTCTTAGGGCATATTATTTCTTCTAAGGGGATAGAGGTTGATCAATCTAAGATTGAATTAATCTCTAAATTGCCTACACCTAGGACAGTCAAGGATGTGAGATCCTTTCTTGGTCATGCGGGCTTTTATAGGAGGTTCATACAAAATTTTTCCACCATATTTAGATCACTATGTGACCTCCTAGCTAAAGATGCCCCATTTGAGTGGACACAAGCGTGTCAAGAGGCCTTTAAAACACTAATTGGCAAGCTTACCTCAACACCCATAATGCAGCCACCTGATTGTACTTTTCCTTTTGAGATTATGTGTGATGTTAGTGATTATACTTCAGGTGCTATTCTTGGACAACGAAGGGAGGGGAAGCCCTTTGTCATTTACTATGTTAGTAGAACTTTAAATAGTGCTCAGATGAATTACTCTACTCCTATTCTTATTTTCACAAATCATGTAGCCCTGAAGTACCTTCTCACAAAGAAGGATGCTAAGGCACGACTAATACAATGGATTTTACTTTTGCAGGAATTTGACATCACCATCAAAGACAAGAAAGGAATGGAGAACGTAGTGGTTGACCATCTCTCGAGGCTCACATCTGAGGACACCTCTGACCACCTGCCAATTAGGGATGATTTTTCCGATGAGCATTTACTTTCTATTACTTCTCGGTCACAATATGGTCAGCGCTTTAAAGTTTTAATTGATAGGTAAGTTTCAGAAGTGGAAGACATTCCACTTATGGACCCGGTCTATCAACCTTGATCCCGCCATGCAGATATGTTATTATTATTATTATTATTATTATTATTATTATTATTATTATTATTATTATTATTATTATTATTATTATTATTTTCTTTATTTTATTTTGTTTTTGTTTTGTTTTATTTTCGTTCTTTTTCTTTTTGTTTGCTGCTGTTTTCTTTGTTTTTATTTGTAGGTTAATTTCATTTTGTCAGTTCTGGCTGCCATCTTTGGCGCTTAGCGAGCTACCCACCTCACACATCATGTGTATTCTCTCATTTTCAATACCCTCCATTCAATTTTGATTGTTAAATATTGAGGACAATGTTTCATTTAAGTTGGGAGGTGGCAGTGCAAATTCAACATTTAACATGCTATGGCATATTTTCATGTGTCAAATTTTTTTTAAAATTTGCATCACACGTGCATCTTTTTCACATGAGTACTCATTCTCATTCATAGCCATTTTCATGAATTCGTCGAATCCACCATAATCATTCTGTTGAGGCATTCACAAAACTTTTAATGCACTTATCCAAACTTTATAGTAAGATGGTGGTTTGACACATGTAGCTAGAGAACTCTTTTGCTTAAGTATTCATGTGAGTTTTGGAGAGAATTGAGAGCTTACAAATGCAAAAAATTGTGATAAGCGTTCATTGATCTGTTGAATTGGGCACTTCTTTTGAAAATGTCATTACATGGTTGGTGGTATGACGGTAGACATACTTGGGATATGACGAAGGTCATCTTAGGATTAACATTTGAGCCTTTCAAGCTAGCCCTTCTCATCATAGACCTTTAGTAGCCAACTTTGAGCCAACAAACACATATAGTTTTTTCATGTGCCCACATCATCCATACCTCTCTACATTGAAGTATAGCTTATACCTTGATTTTTCTACCCTTCTTGCTTCCAAGTGTGTACTAGGTGTGGAATTTGCATTACTTATCTGTTGTGTTGCATTGGAAAAAAAAAGGGTAGAAAAAGAAAAATGAAAGAATACAAGTGCAAAGTGTTCAGTTGGGTGAGCATCAAGTCAAAAAAAGAAAAAAAGAAATCAAAGTCAATGAGTATCGTTCTCAAAAAAAAAAAAAAAAAAAAAAAAGGAGAAGTATTATTGTTCAGTGATATGAAAAGTTGAAGAGTACATCAAGTGAGAAGTTTGGTTAGCTATGATTTTTAATGAAATTCTCTTAATATGTACTTGGAAGTTTTTGAATCATTTTTATCCTTTTCTTCATATAGCCCCTAACCTGAACCACGTTACAACCCTTTTAATGTTGATCGTTCTGATCCTAAGTAAGCCTGTGGAAAGAGTGGTGGAAGTCTCATTTGTTAGTGCACCTATCATAAGATCAATGTTTGCTTGTTGCTTGTACATAATTGCCAAATTCTTCATTGAGCGTACACACACCTTGTCAACTCCATAGAGAGAACTCCTACATGAAACACTTTTATACCCATGAAATATGGAGTTGAACCTTTTGCTTGAAATGTTCTTGATGTTGCATGTGTCATGGTTTGTGGTTAGATGGATATGGTTTGGAGCACACACACACTCCGTGAATTGCTATAAGTGGATTGATTGTAATAGGGTTATTGAATTCTTGAGATTACTTTGATATGTGAATCTGAAAAGTATGATTAGAAGCCTTCTGTGTGTGATCTTCTTTGGTCTCTTTTGTCATTTTTGTATGAAAATTGCTATGGACTAGCAATGAGCAAGTTGGGGGGTGTGATAAGTGTATGAAAGTGTACTCTAAATACCTTATTATTAGATTAAATTGCTAAAATGTGAATAAAAATGTGGGATATAATTGATATTATTTAATTTAATTTTTATTCATAGTGAGATATATTTGAGCATTATTTTATAATATTTTAACAAATACTGCATTAATTGTTGATCCTGTTTTAGAGGTTGCGACTAGAGATCAAGAAATGCTTAAAAAAGGGGCACTAAAAAAGTCCAAGTTGCGGCTAAATTGAGATGGCGATTTAAAAATAAAATAAAGAGTGATACGTCATAAAGTTTTACTTACATAAGGTGACTTAAACATGTGCCGAAAAGATTAGTTCTACTTGAGATTAAGTCGGAAAGGGTATACCAAGATTAACTTCGGTATACTGACCTCGGAACAGGGGAATGAAGAAGGGACAAAAAGAATGAGATAAGTCTCATGATTACATTTCTAAAGCCTGACAGGCGGTGAGCCTTAGCCCTGCCAAAAGGAGATACAGGTTTGAGAACCAGCTCTATAGGTACACGTGTAAAGAGAGCCACAAACTTTGAAAGTTAATCCACCGCTTGTCAGAAAAAGTAGCCGCCTTTCCATAGTATAAATTCCAATGAAGAAGGTATTAAAAAGGATCTGCATCTATAATAATTTTTGAGATTTTTGGTGATTAAAGAGCCAAACCTTTGATCACATAAAAGGAAGCTAATTTAACCATCGGAGAAGGTTACCACCAGAACCTCTCCCGGTGGCTTCTTACGTATCATTTCTTTTCAAGCACACGGTGACGGACTGTTCCATGACGGGCCAAAATTAGCTGCATCAGCTTGGCGCTGTCTGTGGGAACGTTTAGCGTTCTTCTCTATCTTCTTTTCTTCATTTAAAGTGTTTGGTAGTCATGGTTTCCAACTGTCGCTCTGCACCACTATCCACTCAACCGCTCGCTCAGGATGAAGAAGTTGCAACTTCTGATCCTGTGCAGCAACAGCTGGATCAAATTCGAGCTCAGATGCAGAAACAAGCCGATCAAACGCAGGCTCAGCTCTTTGCCATATCTCAAGTCTTGGCTTCTTTGACACAAAATCCATCGGTTCTCCCTCACTCTGGAGTTCCTGAAAGCGGATATCCATTAGTGTATCCTCCGCAACGGAGGCAACATGAGGAGGGTGGCCCTAGCGCTCGTCCCTTTTCTCCCCAGGGTGTCACTCCAGTTCGATATGACGTTCCAGGGAGTATACCCAACATGCAACCTAACAACGTTATTTATAGCAGGGGCCATGTTGTTAGCCCTGCGAATTCCGGTGCTAACTTGGTGCAATCCGGACCACCATTTCAGCCGGCACCTGCGTCCAATCAAAGACAGCCCGAGCGTGCAATCCCCAGTCAGAACAATCCTCAACCTACTGGGCTTGAGGGTGGTATACCAGGATTTCAGCACTCTGCCCCATCGAGAGTGCCACTACGATCAGAAGAAGTGGCAGACTCCATAGGACAAGCAGTTTCTGCTCGAGAAGGACTTCCACCTCCTCAACAGGATGAAATAGCGAAGCTTCTCGGAAGATTTACGACTCCATTTACCCCAGCTATATTGGCCGAGGAGCGTCCTCGTAAGTTCATTGTCCCAAAATTCACCCCGTATGAAGGATTGGATGATCCTGGCGATCATCTTTCGAATTACCAGCATACCATGGCCCTTCATGGTGCCACTGATGCATTTCTATGTCGCACCTTTGTGACGAGTCTCAAAGGGGCAGCCCTTCGATGGTTCCATAATCTCCCCCCAAATTCAGTCCCCAACTTTTACGAGCTCAGCAGGCGTTTCCTTGATCGCTTTCTAACCAACAAGCGGCTCAGAAAGGGACCGGAATTTCTCTTGTCCATAAAACAACGAAAGGGAGAATCCCTCAGGGATTATATCGCTCGCTTTAATGTCGAGCTGACCGAGATCACTGATTGCGGTGCAGCCTTCTTGGTGGCCGCCTTACATGCTGGACTCTGGCCAGGACGTTTTCATGATTCCCTGACAAAAAATCCTCCAGTCGATATGGCGTCATTAATGGAAAGGGCAAGAAAACACATCAACTTGGAAGACACCAGAACATCCCTTCGTCTTGCCAAAGAACAAGTACAAAATGAGGGGAAGTCACAAACGCAGAATACTGGCAATACCAGCAAACGGCAGAGAAGTCCTGAGACGAAAACATCCCGAGGTCAAAATCAGACAACATCGGGACGTTTCAGATCGTATGCACCTCTGAGTGTGCCATTGCCTCCCTTGACTGCTTCCATATCCGAAATCTATAGTCAGGTCAAGACACATGAAAATTTTAAGCGTCCAGATCCATTATATGCTGATCCGGACCACCGAGATCGTAGTAAGTATTGTGAATTTCACCGAGATCACGGACATACTACGGAAACATGCCGACATCTCCAACAGGAGATCGAGCAGCTAATTCGGAGGGGACGATTGAAAGAATTCGTTCAACGGGAATCTGGACCAAATAATCAGACTCAGAAACCCCAACAACCTCGGCAGGAGCCTAAGTCTCAGCCACCAAGACAAGATCAGGGGTCCACTCTTGGGACGAATCAGCCATCACAAGCCAATGCTCACGTTATCCTCGTCCTCCATGCCACTAATTCTCTCTCTGGCACTTCAAATCGGGCGAGGAAGCGTTATGCGCGAGAAGCAAAAATGGCACCAATTCCGGTTCAAATCATGACTCTGGAGAAAAAGCTGAAACCCTCACCACAAATCCAATTCTCCGAACTGGATCTAGTTGGCGTACATCACCCACACACCGATGCGCTAGTCATTACTCTTCGTGTCGCCAACTTCGACATCTCTAGAGTATTGGTGGACACCGGCAGTTCCACTAATATTTTATTTTTTGAGCCTTTCCAAAAGATGAAGTTGAACGTGTCTGACCTCAAAGACACCTCGGCAGTAATGGCTGGTTTCGATGGACATCTAAGTTCTCCTATGGGCGGTATTGACTTCCCAACAACTATTGGGGTCGGCGACGAACAAAAAATAGTGTTATCTGAATATGTAATTGTGGATTGCCGATCTCCCTACAACGTGATCATGGGAAGACCATGGTTACATCAAATAGGAGCTGTCACGTCCACCCTTCACCAGTGTCTCAAATATGTACAGAATGATCAAATCTGCACCATTCGAGGTTCCCAATCATCATCTCGGGAATGCCATGTTGTTGCACTCAAAGGTAACAAACAGCAATAGCAATTACAGACATCTCGGAGGCAAATGATTCTCGACCTGTCTGACCGAGGTGAAGATACATATTGTCCTACCGAGATTGATGCGCCTTTGAGCCCGCGTGGCGTAGATAGCATGGCTGCTCCGGTCCAAGATCCACTGAAGATCTTGGTAGGCCATGAGGAAGAAGGGCGTTATTTCCAGGTGGGCGCCGACTTATCTCCACCAGAACAAGAAGTGATAATTGAGTTTCTGAAAACTCAGTTATCAACCTTTGCATGGGAAACTAAGGACATGGAAGGTATCGACCCCTCATGTATTTGCCATAAACTGACAACAAATCCTGAGTACCACCCTGTACGGCAAAAGAGACGAACATTTGCTCCCGAGAGACATAAGATCATTAATGATGAAGTCCAGCGGTTACTAGATGCACAGCTAATCAGGGAGGTATTTTACCCAGAATGGCTTGCTAACACAGTCCTGGTTAAAAAGAAAAATGGGAAATGGTGAGTATACGTTGATTATACCGACCTTAACAAAGCTTGCCCTAAGGATAGTTTCCCCATCCCAAGAATTGATCAACTCGTTGACGCAACTGCTGGTTACGAGTTGATGAGCTTCATGGATGCATACTCAGGATACAACCAGATTCAGATGTATCCTCCTGATCAAGAAAAGACCTCCTTCATCTCTGAACGAGGCTTGTATTGCTATAAAGTAATGCCTTTCGGCCTTAAAAACGCTGGAGCCACTTATCAACGTTTGGTCAACAAAATGTTCGCATCTCTGATCGGTGATACGATGGAGGTATATATCGACGACATGCTGGTCAAGAGTCAGCAGAAGAAGGACCACGTTGAACATTTAAAAAAGACCTTCGACATCCTGAACAAACATAAGATGAAGTTGAATCCATCTAAATGTATCTTTGGGGTGAGCCGTGGGAAGTTTCTGGGTTTTCTTGTCTCACAACGAGGCATTGAAGCCGACCCATCCCAAATTAAAGCTTTGACAGATCTCAAGCCTCCGAGGTCTAGGAAGGAGATACAGACTTTGAATGGCCAGATTGCGGCCCTGAATCGCTTCATATCAAGGTCTACGGACCGCTGTCTTCCATTCTTCAAAGCTCTACGGGGAAATAAGACCTTGGAATGGACCTCTGAATGCGACAAAGCTTTTGTGGAACTTAAAAATATATGGCATCTCCAGAACTGTTATCTACACCAATAAAAGGAGAGAAGCTGCTTTTATACCTCACGGTATCTGAAAATGCCGTAAGCTCTGCGTTACTCCGAGAAGACAAAGGGATTCAAAAACCCATATTCTACGTGAGTAAAGCACTTCTTGGATCAGAAAAAAGGTATCCCGAGATAGAAAAGCTAGCCTTCGCACTCGTCATATCGGCCAGAAAACTCAGGCCTTATTTTCAGTCTCATTCAATCATAGTCCCAACTTCATACCCCTTAAAAGCCGTACTACATAAACCTGAAATTTCAGGTCGTCTCGTGAAATGGTCAATAGAGCTGGGAGAATTCGATATCACCTACACACCTCGGACTGCCATTAAAGCACAGGCTTTGGCAGATTTTATTGCCGAATTCACCCCGGCACTAAAACAGAAGTTAGACGCTAACCCAACCATGGCCACGTGGCATTTATATGTGGATGGCTCTTCCACTGATAAAGGGTCCGGAGTTGGTCTTATCCTCCGATCTCCCGATGGTATTTCTACAGAGAAAGCAGTTACTTTAGGGTTTAGGGCTTCAAACAATGAGGCTGAATATGAGGCATTAATCCTTGGCATGCAACTAGCCCTAGAACATGAGGCTCACAACCTCGAAGCCTTCTCTGATTTCCAATTAGTGGTGGGCCAAGTTCTGGGTGAATTTGTTGTGAAAGATGACAGAATGATCAAATATGCTGAAATGGTAAGTTTTCTACAAAAATCATTTGCCACTTTCCGTATTCATAAAATAGAGAGAAGACAGAACGCAAGGGCGGACGCATTAGCAGATATGGCTTCTCACCTCGGTACCAAAGGGGATTCAGAATTGACTATCTCCTCCCGAAATCACCCCAGTATTGACAAAGTTCAAAAAATTCACATCTTGGAACAATGTCATGACTGGAGAGCACCTATCTTCAGATACCTAAAAGAAGGAAAACTCCCGGAAGATAGGAATCAAGCACGTAAACTACGGATCAGAGTAGCTCGGTATCTGATTTTAAATGAGCAACTCTACCGTAGGTCCTACACCCAACCTTTACTGAGGTGCCTATCTCTAGAAGAATCAGAGTATGTACTAGCCGAGATTCATGAAGGGATATGCGGCAATCATAATAGTGGCAGGACCATCTCCCATAGAGCGTTGACCCATGGTTATTACTGGCCTGGTATGCTGATTCAAGCCAGAGAGTATGTAAAGAAATGTGACAAATGTCAGCGTTTTGCTTCCTATCAACATCTACCACAACAAGAGCTTGTACCCATTGTCAGTCCCTGGCCTTTTGCCCAATGGGGGATGGATATTGTTGGACCCTTGCCCAAAGCTCCTCAAAATAGGAAGTATTTGTTGATCGCTATTGATTACTTCTCCAAATGGGCGGAAGCAGAACCACTGACTCACATTACCGAGGTGGATGTAAAAAATTTCACATGGAGAAATATCATTTACAGGTTTGGAGTGCCACGAACTATCATATCAGACAATGGCACCCAGTTTACAGGAAAAGTATTTAGAAAATTCTGTGACGATCTCCATATCAGCCATCATTTTTCCTCGCCAGGACATCCACAGGCAAACGGACAGGCCGAGGTGACTAACCGAACTATATTAAGTGGTATCAAAAAGAGGCTGGAACGAGCAAAAGGAAAATGGACAGAAGAACTTCCTGGAGTACTCTGGGCTTACCGAACAACGAGGAGCAGTGTCACGCCCCGAATTTCCGACGAACCCGAGGCGCGAGTAACGAGACAGAAAGTAAAATAAATAAAAGGACAAAAGTAATTAAATTCACTAAACATGCGTCCATCATCATCCTTACATCAAATAACATCGAATACATTGTTTATCAGTCGTTCGGGCTTAAGCCCTTACATAACAAAAATACAAGTCTCATGGATCACAAATACATCACGTGCTTCGCCCTCTCAGGGCATCACTAAGTCTCACGTGGCTGGAGGATCCTCATCTGAAAATGTTGCCCACGAATGGGTCAGCACAACTGCTGGTATGATGAAATGCTAATGCCAGAAATAAAGCTAAGGCGTGGCATGTGCAAAGTGTACATTTATTTCTAAATGACATTCAAACATCGCAGTAATATATATGAATGGTATGCATGACACACCCATGCACAACTCTATGCCACACCCATGTCTCATTTACGGGTACTCCCCGATGGCACGAAGTACCAATGCAATGGCCAATTTTGGGTTTTTCACCACAGGATCTACACCCTCATAATGCAAAGCACCACGTGCTTACCCACGCCATGTTCTCAAAGGATTCATCATATGCCAATATGCCAATGCAATCTCAATGATACATGATTTCCACAATATAGCATGCTCGAGACAATAATACATAAATCACCTAACTGATTCCACATGCAATCATATCTCGTAAAATCAACATATGCACATGTCGTGAGTCACATTCATCATTCACTAATTATTCATAAGGTACAAGTAACATGTAAGCATGTGAACAACCAATTCCAAATAAACAGGTGACCACATTACAGATAAACACATACAGCATTCAGTCATTCACAAATATTCCTAACTTAACTTCATTTCTAACACTAGCAAAACACCATACCTGATGGGTTGGTATCAACCCTAGAAGATCGAGCACTATAAGTAACTGAACCGACGGATGAAAATGTAGAAGATCAGATCGCCCTCTCCTGTCCTGTCAATGTCCCTAAAAGTAAAAATTTCAACTCAGTCTCTATTGTTACTTGAATCTATGCTATTCATCAAATTTTATGTCTTTAATTCATAAGTTTTTATTCTGCTAAATTAAACTCTACTATTGGTTTTAGAACGTTTAAGAAAGTAAGACTAGGTTCTCGTAGAACTCAATTCGGACACCGGGGTTCAAAAGGGCAAAACAGTCATTTTGCACTTTACACGTGTCCTTACATTTCGTGACCTCTTTTCACAAATCGGACTCCACGGTTGAGTCCGGAATGTTCGAGATAATAAAATTCCACTATTTGTTTACCTAATTCGGAGTTCGTTTGACTGTGTTTCAATCTAGGGGCATTTTGGTAATTTTAAAGGTTACTACGGGTCTTTTATTTTTTGGGACCCCGTCTCGTAAAACGGACCTCACCATTGGTCTTAGAATGGTCGAGATAGTCAAAATACACCTATGACTTGTCCCATTTGGACTCCGGGATATTTTTGAATATTTAATTAATTAAATTAATTTAATTAAATAATTAATTTAATTAATATTTTATTAATAATTTAATCAGGTGGGTCAAAGTGTAATTTCTAACAGTTGGGGGGTCAATTTGTAATTTCCGAAAGTTCAGGGTTAAGGTTCAAATTCAAAAGGTTCAAATTCAAAGGTTTAAATTCTAAAAGGTTCAAATTCCATTTAATTTAAAACAATGGGCTGACACGTGGCAGGGGCGACCCGTACCCGCCCGAACCGGACCCGGATCCGACTCGAGAACCGACCCGGCCACCCCACATTCTTCCCCGATTTTCCGGTGAAGTAGCGGTAGGGTTCCGGCGCCTTCTCCGGCGCCGGCGACCGACCTCCGGCGAGTTTTCCCTATTTTTGAAATGCCATTCTCTAGGGTTTTTCGTGTAGGTTCCATATCCAACCTCCACTTCCCTTCAAACCGTCCCCATCTCCACGAAATAGAGCTCAAAGGCTCATGGCCGAATCTCCGGCCAACTGAAAAATTCCAATTTCGTGTATATTTTCCTACTGTTTTTCATTCTTTCTTTCTCCATTCTCTTTCTGCACTTCATAGGGTTATTTTAGGATCATTTAAAGGAAGTTTTACACATGAAATGATGAGGTTCAACCTTCATGGCCGAAACCTGCAACTAGGGTTTTCTCCCTAGTTTCTCAACCATTCATTCTCATTCTTCTTGCAAAATAATCCCTACATTATTCTCTTTAAGGTCCTATAATTTGAATCAATTAAAAATGCTTAAAAAAATTGAAACAGAAGGAGATTCACTCACGATTTTTCTGTTGCTTCTCTCTCTAGCCGTGTCCTCCTTCTCCCTCTTGCTCCGAGCTCGAACCAGGTCTCTAACTCTCCTTCAGAGCTCTGTTTCTCTCCCTTTTTTCTGCTTCTTTCCTTCTCTTCTTTCCCACCCGAGAATACTCCCCTTTTTCCTTCACTCTCTCTCTCTATATCTCCCTCTCTCTCTCTCTCTCTCTCTCTCCAAGACCAACCACTCTCTGCTGATTCTGCACCCCCCCACTCCCTGAATTCTACTCACACACACAACCCCACCCATACCTTGTTTGAGTGTATCACACTCAAACTCACACACACACACAACCGGGTACACACACACACACCTACACACACTGTTCTACACCCCATATATATATATATGTTCACTTTTAAATATACACTCACATGTATACACATATACTAAATAAATACCTTAAATTTATACATATATATATATACACATATATATATATATACATACATACATCCAATAATTGTTATAATAATAATAATAATAATAATAATAATTAATTAATTAACAATTGCAAGAATAAATAATAACAATAATAAAAAAAAAAAAAAATTTTCATGTTATAACATCCTTCCCTCCTTACAAAAATTTCGTCCCGAAATTTAAAATAACATAGAACCAAAAGAAAATACATCACTGATCAAACAACTCAGGGTACCTAACTCGAACCTCGGCCTCACGCTCCCAAGTAGCCTCCTCAACCCCATGGTGGTTCCAACGAACCTTGACCAAAGGGATGGTCCTGCCTCGCAAAACCTGGTCCCTCGAGTCCAATATCTCTACGGGTCTCTGATCATAGGAAGCGTCCCCCTCTAACTGAAGATCTACCCAGTCAAGTACATGTGAGGGGTCGGGATGGTACTTCCTCAGCATAGATTCATGGAAGACGTCATGAACCCCAGATAGCTGTGGTGGTAAGGCTAGCTTATAAGCCACCTCACCAACTCTCCCAAGAATCTCAAAAGGGCCTATAAATCGTGGCGATAGCTTCCCACCGCGCCCAAATCTCCTCAAGCCTCGTCTGGGAGATACCTTGAGGAACACATGGTCCCCCACCTCAAATGCCAAGGGCCGCCGCCTCCTATCTGCGTAAATCCTCTGGCGGCTCTGAGCTGTCAACAACCGCTGTCTGATCACCTGTATCTTGTCCGTGGTCTCACGAACAATATCAGGTCCTAAGGCAACTGTCTCTCCCACCTCGGTCCAACATACCGGGGAACGGCACGGCCTACCATATAATGTCTCAAATGGTGCCATCTCAATGCTGGACTGGTAGCTGTTGTTGTAGGCAAACTCAACTAAGGCAAGGTGGTCCTCCCAGCTACCTCTAAAGTCCATGATGCAGGCCCTGAGCATATCCTCCAAGATCTGAATAGTGCGCTCTGACTGGCAATCTGTCTGTGGGTGGAAGGCAGTACTAAACTGCAGCTGGGTCCCTAAGGCTGTCTGGAAACTCTGCCAGAACCGTGCAGTGAAACGTGGGTCCCTGTCAGAAACTATGGATACCGGTACCCCATGTAGTCGTACTATCTCTCGAATGTACAACCTACTGAGGGCGTCTGATGAGTCAGTCACTTTGATCGGTAAGAAATGGGCGGACTTCATCAGTCTGTCCACAATAACCCAAATCGCATCATGGCCCCTAGGTGACCTCGGAAGACCCATCACGAAATCCATGGTAACGTGCTCCCACTTCCACTCGGCGACCGGTAGTGGCTGTAGCAAACCTCCAGGCCTCTGGTGCTCAGCCTTTACCTGCTGGCACGTGAGACACCTAGCCACAAACTGTGCCACATCTGCCTTCATCCCAGTCCACCAATACTGACGGCGCAGATCATGATACATCTTGGTGCCCCCTGGGTGCACCGCCAAGCGTGAATGGTGGAAATCCCTAAGGACATCAGTCCTAAGAGACTCGGGAACGAAGACCCTACCCCTGTATCTCAGACCAAGGTCGGAATGGGCTGTCCATCCCTCAAATCCCTCAGAGCTAGCAATCCGTGCCCTGATCTGCTCGGCCTCAGTATCTAGAAACTGTGCCTCTATAACTCGGGTCAGAAGGGTAGGCTGTACACACAAGCTGAATAAAGTGGCGTGTCCCTCAGACTCGGTCAGCTCTAAGTCAAACTCCCCAATAACTCCCATCATCTCCCACTCTCTGATGGCTAGGCTGGCTAAGGTGCTGCTCGGTCTCCGACTGAGTGCATCAGCTACGACGTTGGCCTTCCCAAGATGGTACTGAAGGTCAAAGTCGTAGTCCTCTAGGTACTCCATCCACCTCCTCTGTCGAAGGTTCAGATCCTTCTGTGTAAAGATATACCTGAGGCTCTTGTGGTCCGAGAACACCTCAAATCTCACCCCATATAAATAGTGTCGCCAGCTCTTAAGAGCAAAGATGACGGTAGCCAACTCTAAATCGTGGGTGGGGTAGTTCTTCTCATGGCTCTTCAGCTGTCGAGAACCATAAGCTACTACTCGGCCTTCCTGCATCAATACACAACCCAGCCCCTCTCAGGAAGCATCACAGTATACTGTATAGCCCAGGCCTCCCTCGGGGATAATCAGGACGGGAGCTGAAGTCAATCTCCTCTTCAGCTCCTGAAATGACTGCTCACAGTCGTCGGTCCACTGAAACCTGACGCCCTTGCGCGTCAGTCGGGTCATCGGTGCGGCAAGTCGGGAAAATCCCTCTACAAAACGGCGGTAGTACCCTGCTAACCCCAAGAAACTCCGTATCTCAAATACATTCCTCGGCCTCTCCCAGCTCATAACAGAGTCGACCTTCGAAGGGTCAACAGATACTCCACTCCCTGATACCACGTGACCCAAAAACTGCACCTCCTGGAGCCAGAACTCGCACTTGGAGAGCTTGGCAAACAGCCTATGCTCTCTCAAGATCTGTAACACAGTCCGTAGGTGGAAAGCATGCTCATCCTCAGAAGGTGAGTAAATCAAGATATCGTCCACAAACACCACCACGAACTGATCTATGTACTGACCGAAGACACGGTGCATCAAATCCATGAATGCCGCTGGGGCATTCGTCACACCAAATGGCATCACCACGAACTCAAAGTGACCATAGCGAGTGCAGAAGGCTGTCTTCGCTATGTCCTCCTCTCGCACTCTCAACTGATGATACCCAGACCGAAGATCAATCTTCGAGAAACATCTCGAACCTCTCAACTGATCAAACAAGTCATCGATCCTGGGTAACGGGTACTTGTTCTTAATAGTCACCCGGTTCAGCCTCCGGTAGTCCACACATAACCGTAACGTCCCGTCCTTCTTCTTCGCAAAGAGTGCTGAGGCACCCCAAGGAGAAGTGCTAGGACGGATGAACCCCTTACCCTGAAGGTCAGTCAGCTGCTCTCTCAGCTCTCTCAGCTCTGCTGGAGCCATGCGGTATGGTGGAATAGATATGGGTACAGTACCGGGGATAAGCTCAATGGTAAACTCCACCTCCCGCCTCGGGGGTAAACTAGTCAAACTGTCGGGAAACACGTCAGGAAACTCCTCTACCACTGGTGGTAATACAACCCCTGTAGCCTCACTATCCCCTGCAATCATACTAGCCAACATATAGCTATGGGCTCCCCAGCTCCTAGAGTCGTACAAGGGTGGTACTAAGAAGTCCCCACGGTCCCCCGTGAAGTAAAAACAATCCCCCTCAGGAGTACACACTGTAACTCTCCCCCTGAAACAATCGATGCTAGCCCGGAAGGTAAACAGCCAATCCATACCCAAGATAATGTCGAAGCTAGTCATATCAAGCACAATAAAATCAAAGCAGAGAGTACGGTCAGCTATCTCAAGTGAACAACCCCTACAAACCCTGGTCAATGTCACACTACCCCCAACAGGAGTATCAACACGTAGTGGTGGATCTAACCGGTCTATAGTCAACCCCAATGTCATGGCAAATGCAGTGGATATGAAAGAATGCGATGCACCAGAATCTATCAACACGCTAGCCCATGAACTGAACATAAGAAAGGTACCTCGCACTACTGATGGCCCAGCAGTAGAAGCCTCTGGGGTAGTAACTGCGTATACCCTGCCCTGTACAGTCTGACCCTGTCTGCCTCCCCCTCTCTGCCCCTGCTGTCCTCCCCCTCTCGGGGCTGGAGCTCTAACACTCAATGCAGAAGATGCTGGCTGATAGTAAGGTGCTGGGGGTCTATAACCTGACTGTGTCTGGGGTAAAGGCACCTGGGTGGGCTGGAAATAGTGGGACCTCGGGGCGCTCTGGGAAGTCTGCCCCTGAGGACAGTGGGCCTTGACATGGCCCGGCTGATGACATGTATAGCACACTGGTGTGGCCCTCCAGGCCTGACTCTGAGACTGGGATGGAAGTGGTAGCTGGCTCGGTCCTGTCCCTGATCCCTGACTAGGATCTCTCTGTGGGCAATCAGCCATCCTGTGGCCAGGCTGTCCACACTGGTAGCATGTGATGGTCAGCTGTGGTGCCCCTCCTCGAGGAGTAGTAGACATAGCAGGCTGGGGTGCTAAAAGCTGCATAGGTCTCTGGGATGTAGATGGAGAAGAGGTACCGCCTCGGAACCTCTTCGGTGGTCTCCTACCAGGATGAGCTGGGACGGTCACGGTAGGCTGAGCTGGTGTAAGTGCTAGTGCTGTGGCTGGCCTGGTCTGAGTCCGGGACTCCCTAATCCCTTTGAGAGCTGTCAACTCTCTCTCCACCCTCGTGGCCTTGATCACAGCCTCCTCGTAAGTGTCAATGATGTGACCCGCCAGTCTATCCCTGATAGAGGTCTTCAGCCCCTCTAGAAAATGATAAACTCTCAGCTCCTCCACCCCAACAATGTGCGGGGCAAACCTGCCCAATGCGGTAAACTGGGACTCATACTGCGTCACGGTCATGTCCCTCTGTAGTAAGGTCTCAAACTCTCTCCTGAACCCGACCCTAGCAGTCGCTGGAAAGTAGTGGTCATTGAACATGGCCACAAATGCATCCCACCCCTCTCCGAACCTGCTAATCCTGCCGGCAGATACCTTCCACCACTGGCTCGCTAGCCCTGTAAACTGGAAGGTGGCACATCGTATCCTCAGGTGTGGCTCAACAATCCCTAGTGAGTCCAGGATCCTCACAATCTGGTCCAACCACTCCTCGGCCACCAAAGGATCAGGCTGTCCTGCAAATGACGGTGGCCTCATACGCTGAAACGCCTTCATGACGAAGGTGTCTCTGGTCTCCCCACCGGCCACTCTGGCCGCGGCACCGGCAGCCCTGGCCTCGGCATCAGCAGCCCTGGCCTCAGCATCAGTGGTCCTAGCCTCCTGCATGGCACGGAAGCACTCCTGTATAATGGTCGCCAAATCCCTAGCGCCAATAGTCTGCCCCACCTCCTCCACAGGGGCTGGAGCAACATCCTCCTCAGCTGTACTATGCTCAGGAACGTCAGCTGGGGCAACTACCTCCTCAACCACGTCAGGAATAGGGGCAGCAGCTCTGGGTCTGCCACGACGAGGCTGGGCGGCACCTCGAGGCGCACCCCTACCCCTACCCCCTCTGGGTGGTCTGCCTCTCGTAGGAGCTCGTCTAGGAGGCATATCTACAAGTTCAAAAGAAAATTTTAGTATCACTTCTTCACGTAATCATAATTAGGCATGCATTAGGACACATAATCACGTAGCACATAAGATCCTATCACATGCTGCTAACAGTTCACACTAAGTCTCATTCTCTTCTCTAGGGTCTCATGGTGTTAAACAACACCCCACAGTCTCTAGGTATTCGAACCTATGCTCTGATACCACGTTGTCACGCCCCGAATTTTCGACGAACCCGAGGCGCGAGTAACGAGACAGAAAGTAAAATAAATAAAAGGACAAAAGTAATTAAATTCACTAAACATGCGTCCATCATCATCCTTACATCAAATAACATCGAATACATTGTTTATCAGTCGTTCGGGCTTAAGCCCTTACATAACAAAAATACAAGTCTCATGGATCACAAATACATCACGTGCTTCGCCCTCTCAGGGCATCACTAAGTCTCACGTGGCTGGAGGATCCTCATCTGAAAATGTTGCCCACGAATGGGTCAGCACAACTGCTGGTATGATGAAATGCTAATGCCAGAAATAAAGCTAAGGCGTGGCATGTGCAAAGTGTACATTTATTTCTAAATGACATTCAAACATCGCAGTAATATATATGAATGGTATGCATGACACACCCATGCACAACTCTATGCCACACCCATGTCTCATTTACGGGTACTCCCCGATGGCACGAAGTACCAATGCAATGGCCAATTTTGGGTTTTTCACCACAGGATCTACACCCTCATAATGCAAAGCACCACGTGCTTACCCACGCCATGTTCTCAAAGGATTCATCATATGCCAATATGCCAATGCAATCTCAATGATACATGATTTCCACAATATAGCATGCTCGAGACAATAATACATAAATCACCTAACTGATTCCACATGCAATCATATCTCGTAAAATCAACATATGCACATGTCGTGAGTCACATTCATCATTCACTAATTATTCATAAGGTACAAGTAACATGTAAGCATGTGAACAACCAATTTCAAATAAACAGGTGACCACATTACAGATAAACACATACAGCATTCAGTCATTCACAAATATTCCTAACTTAACTTCATTTCTAACACTAGCAAAACACCATACCTGATGGGTTGGTATCAACCCTAGAAGATCGAGCACTATAAGTAACTGAACCGACGGATGAAAATGTAGAAGATCAGATCGCCCTCTCCTGTCCTGTCAATGTCCCTAAAAGTAAAAATTTCAACTCAGTCTATTGTTACTTGAATCTATGCTATTCATCAAATTTTATGTCTTTAATTCATAAGTTTTTATTCTGCTAAATTAAACTCTACTATTGGTTTTAGAACGTTTAAGAAAGTAAGTCTAGGTTCTCGTAGAACTCAATTCGGACATCGGGGTTCAAAAGGGCAAAACAGTCATTTTGCACTTTACACGTGTCCTTACATTTCGTGACCTCTTTTCACAAATCGGACTCCACGGTTGAGTCCGGAATGTTCGAGATAATAAAATTCCACTATTTGTTTACCTAATTCGGAGTTCGTTTGACTGTGTTTCAATCTAGGGGCATTTTGGTAATTTTAAAGGTTACTACGGGTCTTTTATTTTTTGGGACCCCGTCTCGTAAAACGGACCTCACCATTGGTCTTAGAATGGTCGAGATAGTCAAAATACACCTATGACTTGTCCCATTTGGACTCTGGGATATTTTTGAATATTTAATTAATTAAATTAATTTAATTAAATAATTAATTAATTAATTTAATTAATATTTTATTAATAATTTAATCAGGTGGGTCAAAGTGTAATTTCTAACAGTTGGGGGGTCAATTTGTAATTTCCGAAAGTTCAGGGTTAAGGTTCAAATTCAAAGTTTTAAATTCTAAAAGGTTCAAATTCCATTTAATTTAAAACAATAGGCTGACACGTGGCAGGGGCGACCCGTACCCGCCCGAACCGGACCCGGATCCGACCCGAGAACCGACCCGGCCACCCCACCTTCTTCCCCGATTTTCCGGTGAAGCAGCGGTAGGGTTCCGGCGCCTTCTCCGGCGCCGGCGACCGACCTCCGGCGAGTTTTCCCTATTTTTGAAATGCCATTCTCTAGGGTTTTTCGTGTAGGTTCCATATCCAACCTCCACTTTCCTTCAAACCGTCCCCATCTCCACGAAATAGAGCTCAAAGGCTCATGGCCGAATCTCCGGCCAACTGAAAAATTCCAATTTCGTGTATATTTTCCTACTGTTTTTCATTCTTTCTTTCTCCATTCTCTTTCTGCACTTCATAGGGTTATTTTAGGATCATTTAAAGGAAGTTTTACACATGAAATGATGAGGTTCAACCTCCATGGCCGAAACCTGCAACTAGGGTTTTCTCCCTAGTTTCTCAACCATTCATTCTCATTCTTCTTGCAAAATAATCCCTACATTATTCTCTTTAAGGTCCTATAATTTGAATCAATTAAAAATGCTTAAAAAAAATTAAAATAGAAGGAGATTCACTCACGGTTTTTCTGTTGCTTCTCTCTCTAGCCGTGTCCTCCTTCTCCCTCTTGCTCCGAGCTCAAACCAGGTCTCTAACTCTCCTTCAGAGCTCTGTTTCTCTCCCTCTTTTCTGCTTCTTTCCTTCTCTTCTTTCCCACCCGAGAATACTCCCCTTTTTCCTTCACTCTCTCTCTCTATATCTCCCTCTCTCTCTCTCTCTCTCTCTCTCTCCAAGACCAACCACTCTCTGCTGATTCTGCACCCCCCCCACTCCCTGAATTCTACTCACACACACAACCCCACCCATACCTTGTTTGAGTGTATCACACTCAAACTCACACACACACACAACCGGGTACACACACACACCTACACACACTGTTCTACACCCCATATATATATATATATATGTTCACTTTTAAATATACACTCACATGTATACACATATACTAAATAAATACCTTAAATTTATACATATATATATATACACATATATATATATATACATACATCCAATAATTGTTATAATAATAATAATAATAATAATAATAATAATAATAATAATAATAAAAATAATTAATTAACAATTGCAAGAATAAATAATAACAATAATAAAAAAAAAATATTTTCATGTTATAACAAGCAGTGCTACCCAGGAAACACCATTCTCACTCACATATGGTTCCGAGGCGGTCATTCCCGTAGAAATCGGTATGCCCACATGGAGAACAGAAGCCTTCAATCAGGAAGCAAATCCGCTTCAGCTAATCGAGAACCTCGACTTACTGGAAGGAAAAAGAGAACAGGCTTCAATCCGAATGGAAGAATGTCAACGAAGGATGGCCAAAAGCTTTAATAAAAAGGTCAAAGGTAAAAACTTTGACTTAGGTGATCTGGTTCTGCGAAGAATCTTCCCTAATACCAAGGAACCTACGATGGGAAAGTTATCCCCAAACTGGGAAGGACCTTACCGAATTGTGAAGATTAACAGGCCTACAACCTACTGGTTGGAAGATATGGAGGGAAAACCGATTCCCAGACCGTGGAACATCGAGCACCTGAGACAATATTATCAATAAAATTATTTCTACCTTTCAGGTGATATATCTTCTCGACACGAAAGATCTACCAACTTGTTCTGCAACAAAGGCCCCTACAAGCCTAAGCGCTGTAGGTATGGCTCCAAGAAAAGATACAGGTCTACCGACCTGATCTTGAAATCACCAAGGCCCCTACAAGCCTAAGCGCTGTAGGTATGGCTCCAAGAAAAGATACAGGTCTACCGACCTGATCTTGAAATCACCAAGGCCCCTACAAGCCTAGGTGCTGTAGGTATGGCTCCAAGAAAAGAGACTGGTCTACAGACCTGATCTCTAGCTTAGCAAGGCCTCTACTAGCTACGTACTATGGGTATGATTACAAGTAAAGATACCGGTCTACCGACCTGATTTCAGAAAAACATAAGACCCTTATCGACTTGGTTCACTTCAGATGAAAACCAGGTTAGATTCAGATACTTGTGATAAATGGAAATATATTTGTTCTATCTTGATCCATATTCTTTAATTTATGTCCAAACAAAACAAACTTATTGTTATCTGCTTATTAAAATGAACTGCTTCGGTATTAAGTATCAAAGGCATTCAGAGCTTGATTAAAACAAAATGAAAGTCAAAACAGAGAACTGTTGTTTTTCATTTCGTAAAATGACCAAGTACAAAATATAACAAAAATAAAAATTACATTAACCTATCTATTACAAAAATTCTTAGGGAACAGCTGACAAGGGTACTATACCTTCTAACACTTCATCTTGGGCTGGGACTTTGGGAGAGGTCGGTTGAGACTCAGCCACCTCCACTTCATCCAACTTCGAAATATCCAGATCTGGATATAAAACTCGAATTCGTTTAATACATGACTGATAGCCGGCATCTGATAACTCCTTTCCCATGGACGTCAGGAGCCCCATCATACTGGCTTTGGTTGCCTCCTTTGTGGCCACCTTAGCCGCTTCAATCTTTATCAGTTCAGACGCCTCAGCCCCCTTGAGTTTGTCTTTTTGCTCAGCTACGCTTTCAATCAATTTGGTCCTCTGAGCTATCAGAGACTCAGTGCCTTTCCTCGCTAAAGTAAGCTCTTTCTTGAGTTCTGTACACTGGGCATCCGACGATTTCAGTTTTTCTCGTGAGGTTTCGAGCTCAGATTGTTCTGTCTTCAAAGACTCCTGACCCCTTTTTATATCAGACTGAGCAGTCAGGAGTACCGCCTTGGTGGCCTTCAGTTCTGACTGAGTTGTCTTCAGCTCGGATTGAGTTGTCTTAAGCTCAGACTGAGCTATTTTGAGCTCTTCCTTCAGCCCACTAAGTTGTTGACATTGATCATCACGATCCATTAACATACCTACTGCCCGAAGACCCTGCAGAGTTGCGTAAGATGATTAAAAAAAAAAAAAAAAGGGGAAGGAACTTACCCTGGTATAACCCATCATCAAATCACCTAAAACTTTTCTTGAGCTTTGACCAGAGAATCCCGGTGGGAGGACCGCTCTCAACGCCACCTTTATCGCCTCTGTACCAGAAGAGGCCTCTGAAGGGTGAAGAGGGGCCGCATTGGCACTCTCTGGCCTTTCCGACTGATGAGCGGAGGTTTTGTTCCTCTTCTCCCCGACATCGGTAGGTTGAGAAACCTCGGTGGCAACCGGAACCTCCTCAGTCCCTAATGATTCAGTCGTCGGTCTCACACCGGTGCTAGTATCCTCCCCAGGTTGAGAGACCTCCTCGGGAGCTGACGTAGAAGGACGGGAAGCTTCCCGCTTCGCTCGAGATATTAGCCTCCTTTTCTTTTTGGCCGGCTGAGGTGCTGGGGCCACAGGTGGATCCTCAGCCTTCGTCTTTTTGGAAGGGTGGCCGCAAGCCGACAGGAGGCTCTTTTTTATAGCAGCCTCCTCCTCCTTGGTCAAACCCGCATCCATCAGCTTCTGTGGTGATAGGATGAGGTAGTGCGGTTGAAGGACTGGCTGTAGCAGACGTCGGTACCGATCCTCAATCTCGGGAGTAAACTCTGCTTTCTTCCACTTCCTTTTGTCTGCAAAACAACATATCATAAAAATCATTAGTAAAACGCAGCTATATAGCAAACTATTAAACTCACAACCTACGAGGACTCACCCCTTGGACCAGTGTACCGAGGAAAAAGGCTCATGTCCTCTCGCCCCCAACCTCCTCCAACGAAGAAGTACCATTTCTTCCACGCTTTGTTAGAAGAAGGTACCGATGTCAGAGGTCTGAACCTCTGATCGAAACACGTATAGTATAGCCCCTCTGCACTCAGATATTTCATTTCCATCTGATTGCGAATAAGGTCCAAATCTACTGCAACCTTATTCAAATGACCTAAGACTATGAAGGCCAAAAGTTGCCTCCAGCTATTTACATTAAGTTCGGCCGGACATATGTTATACCACATAAACACTTCAACAAGGAGGGGGTGGAAGGGAAAATGGACACCCATTTCAAACCATTCTAGGTAAGCACAAATTTCACCCCTCTTTATATCAGAAGGGCGATCAGTCGATTTGGGCACCCTACAGGTTACGTTTTTTGGGAATTTGAATTTTTTCATAATCGATTTTAAAATTCCCTTCGTCATGGCACTCGCTCCCTCTTCTCTAGTGGATACACTAACCTCTCCATCACCAGACTCTAATATATCGGCAGAAGAGGGAGACGACGAAGTAGTGGCAACTAGAAAAGGATCATCTTCACTGATAACCCTAATCCCTTCTATGTTCGGATCCGACATGGTCGGAGGATAAAAAACCGAAAAACAAAAGATAAAATCGGGAAGAATATAGAATAGGAAGAAGAAAAGGACAATAAGAATTACCAGGTAAAAAAGAAAAAACGGTTGTCTAGAACAATGGAAGTCTCAGGCTTGCCGGAATTCGTAGTAAATCCTTCGAAACTCACTCGCTTGTTTGAGATGATGGAAAAATACGAAACGAATCCAAAAGAAATCATTCACATCATTTATAAAAACAGATTCGTCATTAAGTATTTCACATGAAGCAGTACGCCCATCCATTCCCAATTTCGAAACCATTAATTAAATAAAACGGATGTATTAATTAAGTATTCCAGTTCCCCAAAAACTGAAATGCGTGTAGTAATTATATCTGACGGTTACAAAACCCCTCGAAAAAATGAGTTAGACGGCTATACACGTCATCCCTCCGAAAAACCCTAAAAAAGAAAAAAAAACCAAAGTTCTGTTCATTTACAGAACTAAGGTTTCGGGGGGGAGTAACTGATACGTCATAAAGTTTTACTTACATAAGGTGACTTAAACACGTGCCGAAAAGATTAGTTCTACTTGAGATTAAGTCGGAAAGGGTATACCAAGATTAACTTCGGTATACCGACCTCGGAACAGGGGAATGAAGAAGGGACAAAAAGAATGAGATAAGTCTCATGATTACATTTCTAAAGCCTGACAGGCGGTGAGCCTTAGCCCTGCCAAAAGGAGATACAGGTTTGAGAACCAGCTCTATAGGTACACGTGTAAAGAGAGCCACAAACTTTGAAAGTTAATCCACCGCTTGTCAAAAAAAGTAGCCGCCTTTCCATAGTATAAATTCCAATGAAGAAGGTATTAAAAAGGATCTGCATCTATAATAATTTCTGAGATTTTTGGTGATTAAAGAGCCAAACCTTTGATCACATAAAAGGAAGCTAATTTAACCATCGGAGAAGGTTACCACCGGAACCTCTCCCGGTGGCTTCTTACGTATCATTTCTTTTCAGGCACACGGTGACGGACTGTTCCATGACGGGCCAAAATTAGCTGCATCAAAGAGGAAGAAGAATAAAGCAGGCTTGGCGCGGCTGCAGAGCAGGGAATAGAAAAAAAAAGAAAAAGAAATGCAAAGGAAGATTACGCGTGTCTGGATCTTATTTGATTTGATTTGATTTATTGTTGAATTAATTGCTTTGGGTGCGGTAGATTACTCGCAGGATCGTTGCAAAGGAAGCACATTGTATGGGTTCAAGGGTGGACCAGCTGGGATCATGAAATGCAAATATGTAGTGCTGACCTCAGAGTATATTTACCCATACAGAAATCAGTTAGTAGCTTAATTTAATGAGAGGCGAGGCGGCCTGGGCAGAACAAGGAAAAGAACCAAAAAGAAATGAAAAAAGGTGGGTCCATGCGTGGGGCTCGGCTGAAGAATTGAAAGGAGGTGTGGCTGGTCTTGGCTAGGCCTTGTGCAGTGAGGCAGAACGGCTGGAAGGGTTAAGGCATGGGGCCCAGGCGTTGAATCAGCAAGAGGCTTGGGTTTGTGGCACGCTGGGCTTGGAATGGGCTTTGAGGCGCTAAAAGCTGAAGAAAGTGAGGGCTGTTGCGTGCGGTCCAGTGTGCGGCATGAGCATAGAAGACGTGGGCTGCATCGTGTGGGGTCCAGGTGCTGTTTTAAAGCATGAGGCGCTGACCAAAATCGAGGGAGAGACACTGGTATTTAAAAAAAAAAATACTGGGCCAGGGCTGGTGCGGTTGCGAGAAAAAAAAAAAGAGTGGCCTCGGCTGTGTGGCACGGTTGAATCAAGCGGCTGCATCGTGAGGCAGAATGGGCTGGTGTGCGGGGCCCAGGAGGATTGGAAGCTTGCGCCGAGGGGCTTAGTGCGCTTAGGGTTTAAAAAAAGAAAAACAACACTGTGCTGCGGGCGGAAAAAGGAGAAAAAAGAACAGACGACTGGGCACAGCAGTCTGGGCGCTGAACAGAAGATAAAACAGAGCCGCAGCCTATTTATGACACAGTTTTTCTCCATAAAATTTATGTTGTCAGTACTGTGCGTATGGATAACTAAATTTTTGAATAGAGTTAGGGATGAACTTGTACTATAAATAATTATTTTTAATTTATTTTTGATTCATGTACGTGATGTTTATTTATTAAAATTCTTTAGTTGTCATTCGCAATTTATTGTTAGGTTTTATTCTCCAAATAATTAAAGGATTCAGTCTGTTTATAAATTCAGTCATGCTTTTTCTATTGAATGAATTAACGTTTTGATTATTTTTGAAACAATTGATTATTTATATTGATTTAATTCTTTGCTACAATATTGCCCCCTGAGTATATTGTCGTCGTTGGGTTCTTTCAATGTGAATAATAATGTGTGATTTAAAAGTGATGAATGATTTTTCAAAGGGTTACATTTGGTTTAATTTTGGGTTATAATTCTATATCTTCCGATTGAGATTTTTGGAATTAAATTCTCAATTGAGTTATCAGTGAATTAAAAATAATTAAAATACTTGATATGTGCAAGGGATTCCCGACACTCTACTGTTCGTTAATTTGAATACATTTTTCCGTAAATCACTTTGTATAATTTTATTTGCAATTAAAATCACTTTTTATATTTTTATTTTCTCATAAATCATCTAATATTTTCTTTAGTTTCAAAAATTCTTTCTATCATTCTTTTAATTTTGTCTCCCTATGGAATCGACACCCCAAAGCTACACTACAACTATCGCGTTATTCTTTGGGCGTAATCACCTGTCCGAGTGGCAGTGTCGGTCGTTGCCCCTAATCTGCATAGTGTAGGTTTCGAGTCACAACAGAGTGGTATTAGAGCTATAGGTTAATGATTCTTTGGGAAGAGATCATACCAACATTGGATTTGAGGACTATTGGAGGATTTAGATGATTAAATGACTGGTGATTTTGAAAGACGATGGCATGTTTAGGTACAAGGTTAATAGTCTTTGGGAAAAACTATTCCATGAAAAAATTTGATGATTCTTAGGCGATTGAGATGATCAAATAAATAGTGACTTTTGGGAGATAGTAGTATACTTAGGAGCAAAGGTTAAGGATTCTTAGGAAAAATCGTAGTAGTATTGAGGTGTATGACTCTTGAATAATTGAGTTGTGATTTGATCAGTGAATTATAGAAAACTATAGTTCGAATAAGGGCAAAGGTTAATGCTCCTTTGGAAAATATAGGGTGACATAGAGTTGGGATTGTGAAATTTTGGAAAGTCGGTGGATCTGACAAAAAATTTGTATGAGAAACAGTCTGAAGAAGGCTTAAAGGATAATAACTTGAGGAGTTTGAGACTATAGTTGGATTGATGATATATCAGAAATGTGAGGATTCTTGAGTGAGTCATAGATAGATCCTAAAAGGGTGAAGAAAAATAGAGCCTTGGGAGGTAATTACTGAATACGCAAGATTGTCAAAGCTAACTTTATGAAATGTGATGGTTCCAAAAGGAGACTGACGCATGATGAATGATCATTAGGGAAAATTCAATGGATCTTGTTGATTTAGGTGATGATGTGACCCAACTATGAAAAATACTCTATCGAGTTAGCTGAGTTATTTCAAAAGGTAATGATTAATGATTCTAAATAACTTTTGAGGATCAATGTGATCTAATGATCGAAGAGATTGAATTTGTAGCAAATGTCTAGAAAAACTTGTGAGGACAATGATTATGATAAAATGGATACATAATTCTTTGAGATATTATGAGAATAATTTTGATTGTGGGAGAAAGTAAGAATAACTACATTTGTGACGCTAAAGAAGTTATGAACTTCCATGGTGGGAAAAACCTTACATAACTTTGATAAATTTTAAATGTCAAATGTAATGACAAAATGATGGGATGACTAATTGATTTAAACAATTTTGAAATATGACATGAAGTCTAGAGGTGACAATACTGTGGATAGCAGTACTTGTAAATGGATAAGTGCTAGTATACTATTAAATTTTTGGTTACAGATGGGAGTAATCACCTCACTGTGTGGCTCTGAAGTCACAGAATGTACAAGGTACTCTCTATACAGTTAAATAAGTTCTCTGAGATAACAAATTTGTTAAAACTGGATAATGACTGGGGAAAAATGTAATATGATGATAAAGCGAAAATGATAATGGGCATAAGAAATTAGACATCTGAACAACCTTTTTGTACAAAGGTAAGGGAAACCGAAATAATGGCTATAAATTAAAAAGTCATAAGACTTTGTGATTTAAAGTGTTCAAAAATGATGTGGAAGGTTCAAGGTGAGCCAAATATGATATCACAGTTAGAAGTGCTTTCAAAAGTAGATTGTCATATGAAGAATTAGTGACTAGGGTAAAAGAATAACCTAAGAATTTTTTATAAGTATATCAAGACTTAAAGAAGAAATGAACTGAGTAAACTTACTACACTTTAACCCATGAAGGAATGGGAAATCAAAATCTATGAAAGGCTCGATCGTGAACAAAAGATAAAAAGGTATTCGTACCAGTCTATAATTTGAAAGAAATGGAGGAACAAATTTCCTCAACCTATCTAATTGATAAAGAAATGAATGCATACGAATTCGAAAACAAAGGCAGGTGTGCCAATGAAATAGTGCAAAATGAAATGAAAGGGGATTGATAAATCTTCAACTTGAGTGACCCTTAGAAATGGGCACAAGATCAAGAATCATAAATGAATATTACGAATAAATCTAAAGTTACCCTTGCATAGAAAAAATGTTGTAATGCAAAGAGCACACAAGTAACCATCCTAGGACGAGCCAAAGGATTCTTATTAACACAAAAAAGAATATGACGCCGAAAATTAAAAAAGAAAAAGAAAAAGAAAAGGAATACGGTATTTTTCATAATTAAATAAAGTCCAATAGACAAAAAGAGACTTAAACGGGTGACGTTGCAAATCACACAACCGAAAGTATGTAGTGAATCCAAGGCGGGATTTGTGACAAAAAAAAAAAGGAGGAGGGGGAGAAGAAATTGAAAGAAAAGTGGCTAAAGAGGAAAGAAGTTGTGTACAAACTTCAGGAAGGTGGAAATCCAGTATTTTCCTTCCAAATCATTATTCTAAGCCTCCATATGAATTCAAGTAGAATCGCATAAACCAATCAAGGACTCAGTCCTAAATGAAGAATGACGTACTTGAATAAAGAAATCCAGTACTCTCCAAATAATGAAAGTGGTGTAGTCTAGTTACACCGTTGACTTCCTGTAACCACTACTAAAACAACCGATAGAAAAGAAAAGATCAATGTACTAGATGCCTTTACCTGGCACATGATGCACCATACGACGCCAACAGAAGTTGAGAAATTATGAACGGTAATGTAATCACGACTTAGTGCCAAATAAAAATTAATACGACGACTAGACGTAGAACTAGTCATAATATGGATAATAGTGAAAAATAGTCAAGTAACTAAAAAGATGACTTAGAGTGAGTAATGAAAGTATAATGGACCCATAACCACAGGTCCCAGAACTAAAGAAATAAGGACTGAAATACTAATACAAGAATTTAGAGACTCTGAGTTTAAAGTCTCGAGGAAGTTAAAAGTCAAACCTTTGACTTTCAAGATCACTATTAAACTAAACAAATAAGAGTACGAAAGAAATGTGAACCTTATGTGAAAAATCTTCTTCTTGAAGATATAGTATCTATAATGTCAGTGATAAGTCCAAGAGACAAATTGAAAGAAACTATGATGATGAAATTAGCATAAAAAGAGAATAGAACTTCCTAAATATGAGCGTCTGAGTTTTAAGGACAAAACTCATTTTAAGGGGGGTAGGATGTAACACCCCGACTCAATTAAGCGAAGCAATTAACGATAATGGCGATTATCATAAGTTAATTTGCTTAATAACCTTAGGCAACGCTAGTTATGACTTGTGACTCGTAAATACGAAAGCAAAGGTATAAATGATGAAAATAATTAATTCTAAATTAGAGATGAGGGTTATGATTTGATAGAAGTTACGACTAATATTCATCGAGGATTAACATACAATTGAATATGGAAAATTAGTGCACGAGGTGCACTTGAGCAAGATTAGCATAACACACGAAGGGAGTGCGTTTAATCAGGATTATTCTGATAATTATAATGGACTATTAGAAAAATTAAAATATATTTAAATACATCAAGACAAGACAATGAAGGCTATGAAAACTTGATAAGATTCAATTTATGAAATCGACACATGAAGAGCATAAATAAGTTATACAAGTACATGAGGAAGAAATAAAATTAATTGAGAATTTTTTGATAAAAATAATATGTTTTTGATATAAACAAAACACGATAGAACGTATCAAAAATAAAATAAAAGGCGTGTAGGTGAAGCATACAAGATTCAAAAACGTTGCGAGAATACCAAGAGATTTTACGACAATTGAAATGTAACTTAAAAATTCAAAAAAATACCCAAAATGCCAAACAAGGCATAAAAAAAGAAAAAGAGATAAAATAAGGTCAAAAGTGTTGGCCTAAAGACTTGAACCCAAGACCAAAAAATGAGGAAGAATCTTATGCCAAAAAGAATAGCCAACTTGGCTACAGCACTTTTGTGCAATATGTCCCACACGATATATATATATATATATATATATATATATATAAGCTACATAAAATTTCAAGTTTGCATGCTTAAGAGCTAAGGTGTCAACACCTCTTTGGGCCTTCACATAGACCAATCAACGTTCATGCAAAATTAAAATATATATATATATATGTGTGTGTGTTGTATATATATACATATAATATGTATAATATATGTGAAGAAATAAATAAAAAAAGAAACTAGAGTGCGTGTGCATGTGTGTGCGGCTAGAGAGAGAGTTGTAAAGAGAGAGAGACTTGTTGAGAGAGAAAGTGAAGAAGAAGAAGAAGAAGAAGGCTATGCAACCCCTACATATTGCATGCAAGGTCTGGAGCAAGAAGAGGGAAGGCGGGCCACTGAAGTTGCTGAAGCTCAGATGAGCCATGCAAGCCTAGAGACAGAGAGAGAATGAGGAAATGGCCATTTGAGTTGAGTTTCTCTCACTAAAAATTTCTTACAAAAAGGCTATTTTTGTAGTTTAAATTTACCTGTGTGTATTTAGAATTGGAAAAGAATGAAAATGGAAAAGAAATAGGACAAATTGAGCGAAGAAAACCCTAAGAACCCTAGAACCCGAAATATAAAAAAGTAAGTTTTTAAACTAACTTGTTTAAAGTTTGAAATAATGGCATGGCTCAAAAGAGCATAAGGCTAGGAGTGTTCTACAGCTTGTTTCATTCGAAATGGTTGAGAAACCACTAAGAACTACCAAGTTACAGCCAAGAGAGAGAGGGATGGAAACTTGATTTGGAACTTAATTTGTTAGGTTTTAGGAATGCAAAAATATTCCCTGTAGTCCAAAGAACCCATAAGAGGAATTTGGGAGAAAAAAGAGTAGCAGAACTCCACGAAATAGGAAGACAAGAACTTGCTGGAAAAATGACCCTCTCCGGAGCAGCTACTATGAGTGGCTGTTCGACGGCCATGGGTTACCCCAAATCTAATTTCAACACTAGAATTGGAATCCCCAAGAAAATTAGATTCGAACCACGTTGGGCAGTGGCCGGAAATAGACTAGCGTCGGTCTCCGGTGCCGGAGAAGACTACCGGAGCCTTCGTCAGAGACTTGGGGAAAAAGAACATTAACCGGGTCGGGTCTTGGGTTAGATTTGGGTCGGGCCTCGATTGAATTATAAAATGGGTTGAAAACCTTAAGTGGAGCGACGTCGTTTTGGCTTAAAAGAATTAAAAAAAAAATAGGGCTATCGTCATGCTAACATCAGCATGACGCAATGGACCAGACTAAACCGGTCGGTTAGTACTGTTTTGGACCAGTTTAGTTACCCTTAAACCAGACTGGATGGTTTTTATTCAAATAATTTTTTGAATTTTCAATTTAACCCCAACAGTTTCTGTTAAATACGAAATGACCCCAACAGTTTTGATTAATTACAGATTGGCCCAAAAATTAATTAAATATTAATTTTAAATCTTTTTAATTATAAGAAAAATTACCAAAATGCCCTTAGGCCAAAAATAGGCCAATTAAAATAAAAGAATAGTGCAATCTAATATTTTTGGGCATTCCGTACTCGACAGCAGAGTCCGATTTGTGAAATTAAATCCCAAAAAATATGAACGGGCAAATTGAAACAATTTCAAATACGTCCTAATGATTAGTTAAGTGACCAATTGGACCCCGATGATTGTAAAAATACATACTTTAACATTTTGGGACATTCTGGACCCAATGGTGGGATCTGTTATATGAAACGAAATTTTAGAAATATAGACGCGTGAAAAGTCAAAATTATCATTTTATCCTTAGTATTTCAAAAGCCAGTTAAATTTCAAAGGTGACATATTCTGACTCTATTTGACATTCTGGACTTAACGGTGGAGTCCATTTTATTAAACAAAATATTGTAAAATGTGACACATGAAAGTGAGAAATTATGAAAATTCCCTTAGGCTTAATGTATGTCACATAAATGCGAATTAAGATCCGAAAAAGCCTAAGTTAATTATATTCAAAATTTCAGACTTGATGGTAACATCCCTTTGAAGAAAATAAGACTCGATAACAAACTAAAAAATGACGAATACGTCTTTATGACTTAATGAAGTTACTAGAAGTATAAAAATTAAATTAATAAGTCCACGTAAATGTTATAAGGACCGAATGGATTCAAATGGAGTCCGAATACGTAAATCATGTACGGAAAAATAAGGGACATTAAAAAGTATAACTTACCATATTCCCTTGAAGGGCCAAATAAGCTTTAAAGCATCAGGGAACCCTAAATTGGGAAATTGAAGACCCTTAATTGAATAGACTAAGTTTAAAAGAACCTAAAACACTGAATAACAATGTTTGAAATTAGAATAAATACTAATGCATTTTGCAATGTATTTTTGATCCATGATTATAGGATCACCCAAACAATGAAAAATGGAAAGAAAGTTATGAGATAGCTATTATGGTACCCACATGGGAATGCAATGCTAAGAGCCCAATGTAGGTAAACTCAATGCTAAGAACCCAAAGTAAGTAAACCCGATGCTAAGAACCCAAAGTAAGTAAACCCGATGCTAAGAACCCAATGTAAGTAAACCCAATATAAGTATTAATTAGCCATGTCACAGTTATGTTTCCTCGATGCTGCCAATTTGTACTCTTATACAGACCTAACAGTTATTTGATTCCACAAATTGACATTTGTACTTCTTTGTGGATATGTTGAGATTTCATTTGCCAATATCATGATATGATTGCTCGCACATGTCTGTACCCTTGATTTGGATATTGAAAAACTGCTATGTTTCTCACTACTGAGAATTTGATATTCCATGTATATGTACATTCCTTGTGAAATTTCGTCAATCATGATATTATTATGAGTGCCAGGAGTTGTGTCCGTCACAACGTCCATCTTGATTCTATAGATGCTGATTTGGACCTACGGGTCGGTGATTCGGAATGATACCCTACACTTAGTCTATAGAAGACATGATATTTGATAAGAGCACTTAGTGCTATTTAGGAACCCGAATGAGGGGTAAACCTGAATGAGTACTTTTGGGGGTAACCGAGCCCTATTTGTTGACAGCATCTATTTTGTTAGTATCATATATCTTATTTCTGATCATAATCTGATGATGCATTATTTGATTGTGGATACGCTTTGCAAGCCTATCATTGGATTCGATTTGGTTTCTTGTAATTTTTGGCAGCTGATTATTGTATAGGCTAAAACCCTATTATTGACTTGCTAAACTATTTAAATCACCTTTTCAAACTGCTTTGGGATATGCCTTTTGGACCCACGGGTCATCTTTGGTGCTTTATTTTCCTTTGTGACTGGCTATTGTTATATATCCTTTCGTTTGCCATTTGGTTGTATTCTGTTACCTCAACTAACCTTGTCCCATTGTAGAGTGAGGGAATTACTTACTGAGCTAAGTTAGCTCACTCCATATTTATAATAATTTTTCAGGTAACACCATATGGGAGGAAATACAATGATCGCAACTAGTGGAGCTAGTGATGAGATTATGGGTTATGTTGATGATGTATAACTCCAAGTCATAATGTGAATAAGTATTCTGTAAGATTAATGTAAATATTGATTATTGTGATATGGTGACACTAGAAATGATGTTAGACTTAAGTGGTGATTCATGATGATCAAAATTGCATTTGGAGATATTCTAATTGATGGTTGTTAGAGTTCGATTTGTTATCAGATGAGTTGCATATGTGTAGCTTCCGCATTTAATAAAAGAAGAATTTTATTTTTCACTCTTGTGCAATTCATTTGATTTTGAACAGCCTGTCTAAGTAGCAGTGTCAGTCATTGCCTCTAATCGGCATAGGGTGGGTTCGGGTTGCGACACCATACCTCACGCACCTCTGAACTTCATATCACTTTACTAATGAGTCCCATACCTCACGTACTTCTAAACTTCTAATTCACTATAGTTGTGGGTCCCATACCCGACCTTTATATCACCTGTATATATCGTGGATAAATCTATATGAGCTTCACTAAGCTCTTGAGTAATTTTGGTACCTTATCATGCGTTTTCAACTAGTAGTGGGTTAAGCGTAACAAATTTTATAAAAATAACCACTACCAATTGCTGGTATACTTCAAATACAGAATACAGGAATCTTCAAATCGATAACATGAAGCATTCAGGTTAGGTATTTACTTCACGATACAAAATGCAGGAATCTTTAAATAGATAGCATGAAGCATTCAAGGCATTCAGGCTAGGCATTTAGTGTTAGGATGTGTGCCCTCATATCCAAGATATTTTATTATTATTTAATAGATTTGATTTATTATTGTGTTTCATATTACCATACATTTGGATGTTGCTTTATATCATAAGATGATTAGTCCTTGAATTGTCATTAGGAGTGGTTCATGTGTATAAATGAGATTTATACATAGAAGATATGAACTGCTTATATAGGCAACTCTAGAATTGTTCGTAGCTATTGATAAGACTGGACATCTTATCTGTAAAGCTGTAATACAGTTAACCTTTACGTGTGATAAGGTGGTTTATCTCAACCATCAGAGTAGTGGACTCTAGGTTATTGTATTGGTGTATTGGGAATACACTAAATTGGATCACTATAAGATACGCATTATTTGGAACTGTCACCTTTAATAAGTTTCTTATTCACTATTCGTAGTAAACTCTTAATCTTGAGAGGATAGTGAACTCAAGTTCTGAATAGTGATGACTTTGAGTTACCAATGAGTGAGGTCTTTTAGATTAACACCTCGGTATCTTGGGAAGTCATTATTTAGACTATGGGAACGCATATTCTCAAGATGGAATCTACACTATATATATTAGAGAGATGGATATCACATTTATGCTAATTCAATGGGTTAATCACTAAAATCTGAATCTCGTCTTTTTAGTAAATTGTTTATTAAAATGATGACCAATTGCAAGTGATTAATAATCACTGAATTAGGTTCTTAAAATAATTAGAGAATTAATTTGACAGTATAATCTTGATTATTAGTATCCATGTAGAGAAGCCAACTGCAAAAGTATAGTATATATAGGTTTTACTTTATTCTACTAAGTTGGAGTGCAATTTTAATTATATAGTAGAGTTAATTGAAATTAATTAGTCAATTAAAATTAATTATAAGATAATTAAGATTTAATTGACTAATTGGGAGCAAACTTAGTAGGACACACTAAATCCCTTATCTTGCCCTAATTAAGCCCTCTATATATATGATATATGAGAAGCCATTTATCATGAGTTTTTGTGCTAGACAAAAATATGAGGCAACCAACTCTCCTATGATATGGTTTGCCTAAGGGAAAAGTGTAGAGATCTGAAAATCCGAGTAAATTTTTCGTTTTGCTGGTAGGACACTATTCATGCACTATTTAGACATAAGTCATGTTTAGAAGCATATTTTGAGTATGCCATAGAAGGAAAATATGCTTGTAATGTTAAAATACACCTCTCGTGATAATTTGAGCCTATTCAGAGATAGTTTGAAAATTAGACCATAAAGGGCATCCCGGGTGGCCCGGGTGGACCCGGTCATACCCGCCCACAGGCGAAAATAAATTTTTCAAAAAAATATCATTTAAAATAATTTTAAGAACTTTGATTAAAGCAGAATGTCGAATTGAGGCATTTTGGGACAAGTTGTTGTGTAACGGGGTCCTAAACTCATTAAGGGCAAAATGGTCTTTTCATCCCTTGGCCCCTTTACTATAAATAGGATCCTTTAGTATTAAATTTCTCAGAATTTTTCTGAGAAAAATGCAGCAGCTCGTTCATGAAGAGAAAAGTGAAGAAAACCTAGGTTTTTCCAACTTTCAAGCTTCAAAAACACATCTTTAGCCTTGGAATCTCAGAAGGCTTCCTTCTAAGAAGTTGTTCCCCATGTCAAGGGCTACGTTCTTACCAATTGGTTCAGCTGCACAGTGAGCACAACTCCCTAGGGTTGAGAAAAACCTTTTAGGTATGATATTTTGCTAAGTTGAGAATAGGGTTAAGTTTAGGAGTGTTTTTATATGTTGATTGTATGACCTACATGCTTATTTGTTATTAGAGAACCACCTAGCTTATAGTTACTTTGAAAACCTAGGGTTGGTACCTTATGTACCTATGTATTCTTTGGGAATTTGTTGAAGTGATGAACATGTAATATGACTATATGTATAATTCATTGTATTCTAGCTTACGTTCATGTAGACAAAGTCTTGTAGTTGAAAAGTTATGATTTATTCAATGTGTTGGTACTTTATGTATTTTGTAATCTTTGAGAATTTGGTAAGGTTGTGAATATGTAATATGTTTATATGTGTAATTGATTGGATTACATGCTAGATTCATGTAGACAAAGTTTTGTGATTCAAAAGTTATAGTTACTTTATGTGTAATGCATTATTTAAGACACACTCTATGTGTTTGATGAAATGCTTCATTGAAATTACATAAAAAAATCAAAGCATCTTGGCATACGTGAATCTTTGGAAACATAGTGTGGGTTGAGCACTTTGGTGTTATGCGTTATGAGGGTGCAGATCCTGTGGTAAAAAAAAAAAAAAATTGGCCATGATACTCGCGATCCAGTAGGGACGGACCGTGAAGCGAGACATACGATTGGTACTCGCGTTCCATCGGAGAAGGATCGTGAAGCGAGACATGGGTGTGACATATAGTTGCATGTGTGTGTCATGCATATTGTCATTGCATTACATTGATGAATTGAAAGGCATCTAGCTTATAAATATACACTTACACTTGCACATGCCATGCCTTAACTTTGTTCGTTATATTAGCATTATATCATACTAGGCCATCGTGCTTACCTTATAGGAGATACATATTACAGATAACACTCCAGGCATTTGAGACTTGATGAGGTCTTAAAGCATAGAAGGAGAAGTGGACTTTGAAGAAGATTTAGCCCTTGGGGCATAATTTTGGTTGTATGAGGGCATAAGCCCTAAGACATATGTAATTAACTTGTAAAACCTTGTATAGTATGGAAACTATGGGCAAGACCCTAAATTTGTAATGAGCATGAAGTTGTGATCTTTTGAATTTCAAGTATATGTGTATATGTGGTGGGTTTTATGTTTTAAATGATGTATAAATGTTTAGTTGAATTAAAGGATGTATTTTAGTTGCTTGTTTGAGAAATGGTGGATTGTGTTGTGGAATATTAGGTGAAAATAGGTTACTAAATAAAGGAGACTATGGTAAAATTTTTCAAAATATAGCAACTAGATTGAGTAGAGTGGGAGAGCATGCCTAGATTTTCTAAGTAGGGAAATAAATGATTAAAGAAGAAAAAGAAAGGTAAGGAAATGAAAATAGGGGCCAATTAGTTCAAACATTACTTAAGGTTGAAAAACAAGAGTAAAATGATCATTTTACATGTTATAAGGCCCCACACCAATTTTGGTGATATAATAAATTGAAATGGGTGTAAAAATGTCAAAATCAAGATTTTAGGCCAAAGTTAGAGTTTTGGCATTGTAGTATTTTAGCTACTAGTTTACTGTAGCTGTGAATAATAAACCGTAGCCCATGCAAACCAGACCAGCCCAGCCTAGCCCGCATGCCGCGCGCCCTGCTGCTTGCTTGTAGGGGCGTGCCCTGCGCTCCTGCACACCCCCACACCCTTGCCTGCTGCCTTGCCATGCGCGCCCAGCCCTGACAGCTCTTTGACACAAGCCTTTGGCCACCCTTTTGAGCCATGTTTGGCCACCCTTTTGGGCCTTGTTTAGCCACCCTATTGGGCCATGTTTGGCCACTTCCTTAGACTACCTTAGGTAAAATTTTTGACCTATTCTTGGCCTATGTCTTAGGGCATTTGGGACCCATTTGGGCCATTATTCCAAGGCATATTTAGAGACATTTTGGGGCTATCTTGGAGGCCATGCTTGAACATGACTTAGACTAATTTTGACTATTGGTTAGGGGAGATATTTGATTGGCATTTGGAACCGACCTTGGGTAAGTTTAGTAGAAAATTTTCATTCTAAATTTTTGAGAAAACATGGGGAAATAAACATGTAATCAATTAAATCCATTTAATTGCCTTTTATTTATTTTTCTTAATTCATTTCACTCACTCCCTAGGTTAATAAAAATTCGAGGCGTGACAAAAAGAGAAGAAAACCTAGAGGAGCTAGAGAAGGAAGATTGCATCAATATTTTTAAGAAGTCTTCTTCAACAATCAAGATTATCAAGAACAAAGTAATTCTAATCCTTCTTTTCAAGATTGTATGATTCATGTAAAGAAATAGATCCAAATAAAATTTTCAAATCGCTTCCGCTGTGGTTACAAATTCAATAATTGGTATTAGTGCAGGTTTACATGAATCCATCAATTTTGAAGGTTATATTTACTTGTTCTAAACCTATTCATAGATCCCAATTAAAATAAATGGTTATTTTAGAATGAGATTTTGTGATACAATCTGTTGATACAACGATTTAATCCTTGTTTGATACCCATAGAAATGGATTAATTGAATAATTTAATTTTTATTATGATCTCACCAAGTAATGGGATTGTGGTTGAAGAATTTTTGGTATGAGATACCAGCAGTGTGCATCAATAAAAAACAGAAAAGGAATTTGGAAACAAAAAAAAGAGAGGAAAAGACAGCGCTGACGGTGACGATTGTATATTGTTTCTTTTCCCTCTTAGTATTTGATACCAATGTCGGTAGCAATCAACTGGTGCAGTGAGCGTGGATCGAACAATCAGTTCAGTTTTACATTCATAAAACAAGGTTCCTTCAATCGCTTATTTTTGTTGAGCCAGAACTTGATTCAAGTTGAATTTAAAAAAAATAAAAATTTGGCAAAGATCTAGGCGTGGATTGTTTCCAATAGCGAGAGTGGGAGAATGGCGGTGAGAACAACAGTGATAGAGGTGCTTATATATATATATATATATAATATATGATATTATATGGATTATATATAATATATGATATTATAAGGATTATATATAATTAATTTATGAACAAGGAAATTAGTTCTTGGGTATGAGATACTCAGATATTTTATGAGCCCAAAAATTTTTTTTTTGTCTATATCTATTTTTTTATTTATTATGGGTATATGTTACCCATGGATAGACAATCTTGACATTATATAGATTATTATTTTAATTGGATATTAGATACCCAAATTTATTAAAATTGTTTGGGTAAGAGCTCAATTATTTAATATATTCATCTTTTTATATTATAGGTATATGATTCACATGGGTATTTGATACCCAAATATGTTAGATTTAAAATTATAGGTTAAGTGAGACTTGACCTATATGGGTTCTTGGATACATGGATTAAATCTTAGTACACTCTAAAATATACATGGGTGATGTGTATGATTAATCACATGTTTAATGCTTTAATATTTTATTAATCATATTTGAATGATTCATCCATGTGATGGGTGACATTTTATCTCTCATGGCTGGCCATTAGGTAATGTATTTAATTTAATTGGTTTTGAGGCAATTGTAAAGGGCAATGGACTTGAAAATTTTTCCCGCGAATGGCCAAGCTCCATTGGTTTCCCTAGACTATTAGTTTTTTAATTTTAGATTAAATGTAAGCTCACGTATATGGGTATAGGTTCTTCATGTATTTATTTTATTTCTGAAGAAAGAGCTAGAGGATGGGAGCCATCAAGAAGACAAATGGAAGTACAAAGCCTAGAATTTTAGTTGGCTATGAGAGATAATTTTAATTTTATGGTTGCATGTTTATTTTCATAAAATCACATGATTAATTTTAATCCACAAATGGGTTAATATAGTTATGCATATGTTGTATAATAAAGATCCTTAATTTATAAAAACAAGTGGGAGAGGGATGCTTTGAGAAAGCTCCCATGGTCTTCCATCGTCGGCCCATAGTAAGAAAAAAATAGTTGCCCTGAGCTATCTTTGAGTGGCCTCCCCACGGAGGGTGACTATCTAGTTGGTTACAAGTATGGACCTCTTAGGATAGAGTAAAAAGAGACGGGGTGAGGGTAATCTCCTCACGGGGACACTACTTGCAATGGTTGTCTTTTTATTTGAGATGATGGTATACACTTGATCAAAATGGAATGATATTCTCCACACGGAGTCTATCATTGTCTTCTAAAGACCAAAGGATATTGAAAAATATGTTTCATTTGACATGAGATGTTTAGATAGTGAAATCATATAGGATATAATGGTCCTTCTAATCATATGAATGACATTTTCATCCCCACGAAGCGTATTGTTTATAAGGTTCGGTTCCAATGCATTCATTGATAGTGGCTTGAGGATACTACTATGCAATCATGGGAGCAAAAGTTATTTTACTGTTTATTTACATTCATGCTAATGTATGTGCTTATATATATGATTCTCAAATGTCTTCATTTAACCCACTTGCTATCATCCTGAAAGAAAATAAATTGACTGGACCTAACTATGTGGACTGGAAATGAAATTTGGACATTGTCCTTATTATAGAGGGGTACAAATATGTGATTATTGTGGATAGCCCAGACCTTCCAGGGGTTTATGCTCCCCAAGAGGACATTGACCGCTATTCTAGGTGGGTCAAGGCTGATGAAATGGCACGTTGCTATATCTTAGCTTCGATGTCAAGTGTTTTACAACATCAACATCAGAGTTTTCCAACAACTAGGGATATGATCCTTAACCTAAAGGAGATGTTTGGGGATCAAGGGCGTCCTATTAGGCAGACTGCCATGAGAGCACACATGAACACTAAGATGGTAGAAGGAACTCTAGTAAGAGACCATGTTTTAAAAATGATTGACTTTTTAACTGTTCTGGAGGTTCTAGGGGTTGACATTGATGGTAAGTCCCAGGTTGATATTATCCTTGAGTCGCTGTTTGACTTTTTTAATCAATTTAAGCTCAATTATAACATAAACAAAATGAATTTGACTTTGGCTAAGCTTCTGAGCTCTTTACAGGCAGCGGAGGGTATTATCAAAAGCCATCATAGTGCTCATGTGGCTGAGGGTTCTTCTTTTAAGCCTAAGCCCAAAGGCAAAGGTAAGTGGAAGAAGAAACAGGACCCCAAAAACTCAAAGGGAAATATGGGTCCTAAAGGGGGTGTTGGAAAAGGGAAGAAAGGGGCAACCACAGAAGCAACCACTAAGCCTAAATGAAAGTGTTTCCACTACTAGGTCATGGGGCATTGGAAGAGAAACTATCCAGATTATCTAACCAAGAAAAAGAACACAGGTATAATTGAATCACTTGTTATTGAAGTAAGTTATATAGTGAGTACTTCAGATTCAGAGTGTGTAGACTTTAGTGCAACTAATCACATCTGTAATTCATTGTAGGGGTTTCGAGAGACCAGGCAGCTAAGTGATAAAGAGATTATCTTACACTTGGGAACAAAAGCAAAAGTTGCTACAATGTCAGTAGGAGTAGTTAATTTATGTTTTTCTTCAAATAAGACAATAGTACTTTATGATTGCTTATATGCGCCTAGCATTAGAAGGAACTTATTATCAGTTTCAAGTTTAATAAAATAAGGTTATTGAGTTTATTTTAATTCAAATGTTATTATTAAACATAATGGTTCTTTTATATGCTCTGGCACAACAGTTAATAGTCTTTATTTGATTACTCCTAAGATGTATGAGATACATGACACCGAAAAGAAAGAACCATCACAAACTTTACCATTTAAAAGAAAAGTTTCTTCTAGTAATTCAACTTATCTTTGACACTTGAGGCTAGGTCATATTAATCTGGATAGGATTAATAGACTGGTAAATGAGGGTACTTTGTCTTTCTTGGTTGTTGAACTACTGCCAGTTTGTATATTTTGTTTAGAGGGAAAGATGACCAGAAGACCCTTTGCTTCAAAGGGAAACATGACCAAAGAAGTATTGGAGTTAATCCATATTGATGTGTGTGGACCCTTAAATATTAGGGCTAGAGGGGGCTATAAGAATTTCATCACTTTTACTGATGATTACTCTAGATATGGTTATGTCTATCTATTGCACCACAAGTCAGAAACCTTTGAAAAGTTCAAAGAGTTTTGGACAGAAGTGGAAAAGCAATTAAAAAGGAGCATAAAATCACTTTGATCTGATCGAGGTAGGAAATATCTCTCTAGTGAATTCAGTTAGAATTTGTTGGATAATGGGATTTTATCCCAATTGTTTGCACTTGGCATGCCTCAATAGAAAGGTGTAGCAGAGACGAAAAATATGACACTTTTAGATATGGTAAGGTCAATGATGAGTTATTCTGATTTGCCTATATTCCTTTGGGGGTATGCGTTAGAGATAACTGTATATATTCTGAACGCAGTTCTCTAATTTTGTTCCCAAGACTCCAGTAGAGCTTTGGAATGGGTGCAAGCCAAGTCTAAATCACTACCGGATCTAGGGGTGTCCAGCCTATGTGCTGAAAGGAAAGACTAGTAAGTTGGAACCAAGATCAGAATTGAGCTATTTCATTGGCTATCCTAAGGGGGCAAAAGGCTGGCTCTTTTATAATCCCAGTGAGCAGAAGGTATTCGTTAGCACGAATGTTGTCTTTTTGGAGGATGATTATATTATGGATTAGAAGCCCAAGAGTAAAATCGCCTTAGAAAAAATATCAGATGCTTATTCTATTCCTTAGGCAAATGATAATCATGGACTCACTACAAAAAATAACAGTTTTAGCGACGCACAGTATTAGCGACGCACACTGTGCGTCGCTAAAAGTGACATTTGGCGACGCACAGTGTCACTTTTAGCGACGCACATTGTGCGTCTCTAATAAAGCTGAAAAAAATTAATAAAAAAAAAGGTTTGCCGCCAAAAATTGGCGCCTAAGTATTGGCGACGCCCTGGTGGCATTTAGCGACGCACCGGTGCGTCGCAAATAGTCAATTTCGAGGACCTCGCGTCGCAAATTTGATGGACGGAGTATTAGCGACGCGCATTGGGGTTATTAGCGACGCACACAGGGTTATTAGCGATGCACGGTGTGCGTCGCTAATAACCCCATATATATATTCTCGATCTGCGCCGTTTCCAAACCCTCTTTCTCTCACAAACCCTCTTTCTCTCTCACAGCGCCGTTTCCATCCATTTCCATTGTTTCCAAAGGGATTGAAGCTTGAAAGTGAAGGGAAAAACACATCACTGAGTTCACGAAGCCCATCAGGTAAACACATCCGTTTCCTTTGACTGATTATATTAATTTACTGATTATATACTGTACCATGTCATTGAACTTTGGTTGTTATGTAAAACCTATGAATTGTAATTTAGATTGTAAGATTTTCAGTGGCATCTTGGTTTCCTAAAAGAGTGAATATATTTAATCTCTTCTACAATTCAAAAGAAAAATACGTCACTAGCAAAAATAAATTAAAAAAAACCGCTATAAGAGTTGGAGTCATCACCGTTCTAATTGAGCAGAAATTTAACCTAATTTCATTAGTTGAAGAATCCTTAAGATGTTGCAATCTCTTTTCAGAGGAGATGGAAGATTATACTTGTTTCATATGCCATCATTTGTGCAACATAGTGATTATATTATAAAAAAAAAAAAAAATTGAACAGAAATATTTTTGGAAAGTAGTTAGAAATTAAACAAAATGGGATCAAATAATTCTAACATGTAGAATAAGAGTTCCAAAAGCTGTTTCAATAAGTTGTTTGGATCAGTCCAAAAACTTGATCACATGAACTTGAACTTTTGTGATAGTTTTATTAGATAATAGAAGTTCAAAAGATGTAAAATTGATTAGTTAATAAAATTCAATTGTATGTTTCAAATTCTTGTTATATGAAAATATGATAAAATATATTTGTTTAATTTTTTTCTTATTTGATGGGGGTAAAAAGTTAGAAATAATAATTACAATGCATCAAATACTTGATTAAAAGTTACAAAGTCCTCTGGCTCTAACACTTAAAAAAACTATTTTAGACTAATTAAGAGTAATTCTAAATAAATAAAAGGTTCTACTACCACTTAAATACATAAATATTAATTCTTTAAAAACTAATTTTAAAAATATAACAATAAATAATTAACATATATCTGTAATATATATATATATATATATATAAAGTAAATTAAGTAAATTACCTTGTTTAGAGTTTTGTTCTATTATGTTGAAACCCTAGACCCAATTTTATTTATTTATTTTTCAAATTTTCACCTAATGAGTAATTTAAGTAAATTATTCCTTAAGATCTTGTTCATTTGTATAATATAAAAAGTTAATTTTCAAATTTTAATTTTTTTTCTTCACAACTTTTTTCTTTAAAAAAAAAAAGTAGTTCTTTGAAATTATTTTTTTTACTTTTATGATAGCCCAAAATACAGAAAAATATGTTAATAACTTAGTAAGCATTTGGATGAATTGAAAAAAAAAAAAAACATGTCTTAATATGGGACAAAAATTAAAGTTCATTTGAATGAATCATTGATAATTGACTCCTAGATTAGGCAAACAACATGAGTAAATTGTTGTAAAAATAATCTAAAAAAAATAGAATATAAAAATAATTCTTGGCTCCAAATTAAGTCAAAATAATCTCTTTTTACCTAGTGAGTGTATGTAGAACAACTTATCATATATATAATGCATATGTATTTTTATATTTATTTAATTTTTATTTGTAGTTGAAAATAATAGGTCACATGATAATCTTATGCATTTTAGTTTAAGATTCTTGAGTTAAGTAGCAAATTATTTAAACTTAGTTTATTAAAATTGACTAGTTTTCATATACAATCAAAATTTGCTTGTATATGTCTTGAATTTAGCTTCTAATTAAATCTGTTGCGAGTCAAGTTCGAGTAATTAATTTATATATATATATATATATTATAAAATTATTTATTAATTTATCAAGTCAAATTGCTTGTTTAAGTCTTGAACTAAGCTTCTAATCAAATTGGTGGTGAGCCAACTTCGAATAGTTCATTTTGTATGTAGTTGAAATTAATTGAGTTTTAAAATATATTTAAGTTTGATATATTTATCCATAAATTTTAAATAAGTTTTTAACTGAGTCAATCATAAGATGAGCTAGAATATTTTGATTTGTTTAACAACATGAGTTGGAACTAAATATTATTCAGCTAAAATTGTTTTAAAATTAAACAATGCTCGACTCTAAAACAAGTAAGAGAAACATCTTTATACCTAGTGATGTGCTAAATTTATCACATAAAGGCACATTTATTTATTTTTATTTTTAGTTAAAAAAATTTAAGAAAAATCTCACATAATAATTATGTGTTTTTCATGCGTATAAGAGAATAAGTATTATTTTATAAATTTACTTTTGGAAAGTTTTTAAGTATTATCCAAAATACTTGCACACATATTTAATTGGATTAATTGGTTAATTCCAAACATTAGCCTTAACATGATCCATCTGTCAAACCGAACATAATACAAAACCAAAAACAAAAACAAATATTAAAGATTGTAAAGGCGTGACCATGACAAAATGTTATTTCCCCTGAAAAAATGTGTGCTTGTGAGGTTAAAGAAATTTTTATTTTTTTTTTGTTTGGAAAGAAGAAATAATCATTTCCATTTTTATGAGTTTAGTATTTAATCTCCAGACTACCCAAAAAAAAAGAAAAAATTTAAAACATTTGTTAAAAAAAATGTTGAAATAAGATAATTAAACTTGATGCTACATTTCATGTGTATCAAGAGACAAAAAGGAACATTTAATTTAGTACGAACACTAGTATGTGAATAACTATTAAAAATGCTAAATGCACATGTATGGTGTTTGTTTCAGTTCTGCTTTGATCACTTCATGAACTAAGTCATGAACTAGCATCAAGGATTTTATCCATTCAAGAATTAAAAAGAGTTCTTGAGTCCTATAGATTGAGAGATCAACTAGATACACCTGACCTATTAAGTCAGTTAGTGGTTTTAGGTAGCAATTGATTTGCTTTTGTTGGTTAAGTTGTTGTTGTCAGGTGCCAAGCAAATAATTCTTGATGAATGACCTTAATTAATAGATAAAAATTTAATGCTAGGTGCTTTTACTTGTTATCAAACAAGATCAATATGTTTTGTATTGGCATTTTCAATGCTATTGTTAATGGTTTTTTAAAGCAAAACTCTGTCTGACAATCAGAGTTTGCCCTTACACTAATGAATTTTTTTATTGCATTCATGTAAGCCTAGCCCCGTTCGGGAGTCATTTTCATCACATGTGAATCTCGTCGCGAAATTTATTCGCGATTGGGCTCGTGTGTATGAAAATCGATTCTTGAATTGTCCAGAGAGGACAATTCGAGAATGCATAAATCTGCATTGCAATCAATAGCGCATATGCTTGAATATTTCACTATGATAAAATTTCAGCACGGTCTCCTATTGTTCTCTGGGTATATATTTAGGCGTGTTAACGTCTATCTCGTATACTTGGAGAACCCTGGGGAGATGCTGCCGAAATTTTGTTCGAGTGGAATCAAGCATTTGATTGCTGCTGATTGCAATGTAGATTGTGCATTCATGAATGGGATAGGACCACCTTACCCTTTAGAGAGAAGTTGGAGGTGATAGGATTCATGTTTCATATTTATAACGACTATCATTTTTGACTTGTATTAGGTAGACGAAAATGGATAAGAGTTGGATGGACTTGAGGGGTAGGCATTTGCCAGGGTATGTGAAGGGGATCAAAGGTTTTATTGAGTTTGCTCGTGCATCTGCAGATGGGAGAAATAGGATAAGATGTCCATGTAGGAGGTGCAATAATAGGGATTATATGCACATAGATGAGGTCAAAGAGCACCTATTGGAACACGGGATGGACAAGCGGTATACGTGTTGGGAATTTCACGGGGAACGCCGTGACGTACGAGTGGTATTTGATGATGAAGAAGAAGACGACGATGTTGACTTTGGTGATAATGTTGGGGTTGGTTACGAAGGCTTGCCACAAATGCTGGCAGACTTGCAGGGGGCTACAACTGGGGCGAGTAGTCATAGGAGTGACACGGGACCATCGATCGCGTTTGAGTCATTGTTGAGGGAAGCAAGGCAGCCGTTATACTCGGGTTGTGATAAGTTTTCCAAACTGGACTTTCTCGTGAAACTCCTTCATCTTAAGACCATCAACCGTTGGAGTAACAAATCAGTTACTATGGCCATTGAATTGATTAAAGCAGTGCTTCCTACTGGGGAGACCCTTCCGAACTCATATTACGAGGCGAAAAGAATATTAAGAGATTTGGGCCTCAGGTATATTCCCATACATTGTTGCAAAAACGATTGCATGTTATTTTGGAAGGAGACTGAAAATTTGAAGGAGTGTACGGTGTGCCACGAACCCAGGTACAAGCTGAATGAAGGAAAGAAGAAGACAATTACGCACAAGGTGCTTAGATATTTTCCCTTAAAACCGAGGCTACAAAGGTTGTACATGTCTCGGAAGACGGCAGAAGATATGCGATGGCATAAGGAGAAGCGTGTTGCTGAGAAAAATGTATGTAGGCATCCGGCAGATTCACAAGCTTGGGCTGAGTTTGATACAAATCACGAATGGTTTGCAAATGAGCCGCGTAATGTACGACTTGGTTTGGTTAGCGACGGTTTCAACCCGTTCGGTGACATGAGTAATGCCTACAACATGTGGCCGGTGTTGCTTGTGCCGTATAACTTGCCACCGTGGAAATGCATGAAAGAACCATTTATCTACATGTCGTTGCTTATTCTAGGGCCGAAGTCTCCTGGTAATGAAATTGATGTGTACTTGCGTCCTTTAGTGGACGAGTTGAAGGAATTGTGGGAGGTGGGAGTGGAGGCATACGACGTCTCTAAGAATGAGACATTTCAATTGCATGCCGCGTTACTTTGGACCATAAATGACTTTCCAACATACGGGAACTTGTCTGGGTGGAGCACTAAGGGTATCTGGCATGTCCAGTTTGCAATAAGGATGCATGTTCCGTACATTTGTCAAATGGGAGGAAAATATGTTACATGGCCTATCGTCGTTTTCTACCACCATCGCATGGCTGGCGAAATCGGCAAAAGCATCTATTTGATGGACAAATTGAGCGCAGATTGTCACCTCCATTGTTGTCTGGCAAAGACGTGTTAGCGCAATTGGCAGTCATCCAACCAGTGAGGTTTGGGAAGATACCGGGTAGTAAGAAGAGGAAGCGTACTGATGTAGACTTAAATTGGACGAAGAAGAGCATATTTTTTGATTTGCCGTACTGGGAGACTCTTAAGTTGAAGCACAATTTGGATGTGATGCACATTGAGAAAAACATATGTGATAATGTGCTGGGAACTGTAATGAACATTGAAGGGAAGACAAAAGATAGTGTTAAAGCCCGGTTGGACTTGCAGGAGCTGGGAATAAGGAAAGAGCTGCACTTAATACGTAGCGGTGATAAATATATCGTGCCTCCTGCACAGTATACGTTATCATCCCAGGAGAGAATGAGGATTTGCGAGTGGTTTAAATCGGTGAAGTTCCCAGATGGATACGCATCGAATATATCTCGGTGTGTAAATGTTATAGATGGGAAAATATCCGGATTGAAGAGTCATGACTGCCATGTCCTTTTACAACGACTTCTTCCAGTTGCACTACGTGGGTATCTCACCGAACACATATCGACTACAATAACTGAGTTGGGTTGCTTCTTTCGAGAATTATGTGCGAAGACGTTGAATGTGCAAGTACTTGACAAGCTCGAAAGGGATGTTGTCGTGATCCTCTGCAAGTTGGAACAGATTTTCCCTTCAGCTTTCTTCGATATCATGGTCCACTTAGCGGTGCATTTGCCTCATGAGGCAAAAATTGGCAGACCTGTCCAATACCGTTGGATGTATCCAATAGAAAGGTACATTTAATTTTGTCAATTGTGTTATCTATCCATCCTAACTATTTTAATCTATAACTGATTAATTATCAAAATAGATATTTGCACACATTGAAGCAATATGTGCGTAACAGAGCACGACCAGAAGGGTCAATTGCTGAGGCTTACATTGATGCTGAATGTCTGACCTTCTGCTCTATGCATCTTGAAGATATTGAGACAAGGTTTAATCGTCAAGAGCGAAATACTGATAGATGTCCAGGGCAACAACGAACTGGCCTTGCGGTGTTTAATCAGACTGTGCGGCCAATAGGTGCCCGTATATATGAATGGTGTCATCCTCAAGACTTGGAAAGAGCCCACTACACCGTGCTCAACAACTGCGAGGAGACATTGCCATATTTTAAGTAAGTTTATCGAAATCATTGCAATACTATGTTAATATACAAATGTAAGTTACATATAACATATTTCATCTTATGCAGTGAGCATACGCTCGAGCTTCAGAGAGAACATGTATCAAGTTCTGATCTGGAGCAAAGACAGAAAAATTTGTTTCCAAAGTGGTTCGGAGATCACGTAAGAATATGTTTCAATTAATTGTAATTGTATTAGTTAATGCATTTGTATAGTGATAATTTTGTACTTGTACTGAATTAATAGATGAAACTATTACGCCACCAACAATCTCCTGAGGCGTACGATCAATTATATTCCTTGGCATGTGGTCCTGATCAAAGAATATCCCGCTACACCGGTTTAATTGTTGATGGTGTTCGATTTCACACGAGGGAACGTGAGGTCATCCGACGAACACAGAATAGCGGGGTCCTTGTTGAAGGAGATGGTGACGGAGGACAAACTGTAGAGTACTATGGTGTTTTAAAAGATATCATACAGTTGCATTATTGTTACGGTCATTCTGTATATATTTTTAAATGTGATTGGTGGGATGTAACAAATAAGAAGACTGGAATGCAGATTGATAAGCACTTCATAAGTGTTAATACGTCACGTACGGCATTTAAAGATGATCCGTATGTTTTGGCATCAGTTGCAAAACAAGTTTTCTATTTGAAGGACACAAAAATAAGAGGTGATTGGCATGTTGTCCAAAAAATAAAAACTAGAAATGTTTATGATGTCCTAGAAGTTGGCGAGGGAGATGAAGAGTTGGAGAGGATTGAGGAGGCACTACAAGAAGAGTCTCAAACTGCACACGATGGTGTTGTGCGGCATGATCAGGAAGATGTTAGTTCGTATCGGTTGAATAGAACTGATGTAGAACCAATTCATGTCGTAGCTTCCGACGTCACCAATACCACACAATTAGATCCGAGGGATGCAACGTTCATTAATGATGATGATGACGAGGAAAGTGATTTTGATGATGATACATTGTTAGAGTATTGTACCAAGACTGAAGAAAATTCAAGTTTAGATGATGATACAAACTCAGATGAGTAATTGTAATAGGTGTTACATGTGGTAAGATCAAGTGTAATGGATATTCAATTTTATGCTGTAATGGATTTTAATTTTTATGATGTAATGGAATTTACTTTTAACCTTTTGTTTTAGATATGGTTGGACCAGGATCACGTAGACGCGCATCCCAGGTGGACCCATCGACCCCTTCCCCTTCCACTGGAGGATCGACTGATCCTGACATTGATGGTATGGATAGTTCCATTTTGTATTAATGCTTATATAAATATGGTACTAATTGTTTCTATTTTATTGTTTCTAAAGCTTCGGCCACCACCAGTGCTAGACGAGGGCGTGGTAGGTCGAAGAATCAGAGTTTGCAAACACAGATAGAGGCAGTAGGGGGTGCGCGACTCCGGATTGAGATACCTAAGGGCTTGCTGAAGCCCGTTGGTGGGTGGGCACAGTAGTTCATTACAGAGGTCGGCATCATTTCCCGACTACGCGCCCCACTCCATATTACTGACTGGAGTCAGGTCACTCAGGAGGATCTACATGCTATTCATGCGCAGATCCTGGTATGTCTTTTATTATTGTGTTGAACTAAATTTTAACATTTATAATGCCGTAATGTTTTGACAATGACATGCTTTACAGGAGAAGTTTGACTTCGATCTCCACCTACCTCACGTAGCGAGGGCTGTGGATCGTTACCTGGGAGTCCGTTTCAGGGACTATCGACACCGTCTGCACATGCACTATGAGGCGGAGGTGGCAGCCGATAGAGAGCCCCGTGACAGACCCTACAGGGGGGTGACGGTGGAGGATTGGATGTTACTGTGCGACCGGTTCGCAAGTGATACATTCTAGGTAAAAATTGTTCAAATTACTTTTGTTGTCTGGTTTAAATCAGTATCATTTATACTAACCTTCTTTGTTTTGGCCAAGTGTAGGAACTAAGTAGGAAGAATAGCGAGAGTAGAAGCAAGCAGAAGGTGACCCACTGTGGTGGATCACGTTCTTTTGTACAGTATAGGCATGATATGGTAAGTTAATAAATGTATGAAGTTCTTATTGTATAATCTATTCATGAAATCACTCTTCATAAGCTACTATTTATTTGCTCCAGCGAGACCAGGAAACCGGTGCACCACCCAGCCCCATTGATTTGTGGCACAGGACGCACTACAACCCCAATAAGGGTTGGGCTGGGCCTGAAGCACAGCGGCTTTATGTAAGTTTTTATGTAACTTGCTACAGTATTACTAATTTAATATTAATCTAAAGTTCTAAAAGTAGTAACATGTATTTATGTTTTTATAGGAGGAGATGGTCCGGCTGCGTGATCAGCCGACACCTGAGGGTCAGGATCCGCCGACCGATGACCAGATACGGGAGACTATTTTGGGCAAGAGGCGTGGCTATGTGCGTGGCTTAGGGACTGGGATGGTGCCGACGACATCGTCCATTGAGAGTGATGCTAGGGCACACTCAGCTACGGAGGCAGTTCAACAAGAGAATGTAGTGCTGCGCCAGAGACTAGATAGCCTCGAGGAGCGATATGCCGAGATACAGACTCTTTTACAGACGATGATCAGCCAACAGCGTGACTCTTCACAACCTTGGTAAGTTTTTAAAATTATATACTTTCATAGATTTATTATTTATAGAAAATGCACCGAAACCACATCACACACCTCAAAAATGATAAAATAGACTTGCACGAACTTACGACACTCGGTTCCGATGCCCGGTTTGAAACTTATGCAAGTTTCAGCTCCAAAAAGGCCCATTTTGGGGTTTTGACAGACCAAAATGCTGGATATCGGCCTAACTGCACCGAAACCACATCACACACCTCACAAATGATAAAATAGACTTGCACGAACTTACGACACTCGGTTCCGATGCCCGGTTTGAAACTTATGCAAGTTTCAGCTCCAAAAAGGCCCATTTTGGGGTTTTGACAGACCAAAATGCCGGATATCGGCCTAACTGCACCGAAACCACCTCACACACCTCACAAATGATAAAATAGACTTACACGAACTTACGACACTCGGTTCCGATGCTCGGTTTGAAACTTATGCAAGTTTCAGCTCCAAAAAGGCCCATTTTGGAGTTTTGACAGACCAAAATGCCGGATATTGGCCTAACTGAACTGAAACCACCTCACACACCTCACAAATGATAAAATAGACTTGCACGAACTTACGACACTCGGTTCCGATGCCCGGTTTGAAACTTATGTAAGTTTCAACTCCAAAAAGGCCCATTTTGGGGTTTTAACAGACCAAAATGCCGGATAGCCGACTAAATGCACCGAAACCACCTCACACACCTCACAAATAATAAAATAGACTTGCACGAACATACGACACTCGGTTCCGATGCCCGGTTTGAAACTTATGCAAGTTTCAGCTCCAAAAAGGCCCATTTTGGGGTTTTGACAGACCAAAATGCCGGATATCGGCCTAACTGCACCAAAACCACCTCACACACCTCAAAAATGATAAAATAGACTTGCACGAACTTACGACACTCGGTTCCGATGCCCGGTTTGAAACTTATGCAAGTTTCAGCTCCAAAAAGGCCCATTTTGGAGTTTTGACAGACCAAAATGCCGGATATCGGCCTAACTGCACCGAAACCACCTCACACACCACACAAAGGATAAAATAGACTTGCAAGAACTTCCGACACTCGGTTCCGATGCCCGGTTTGAAACTTATGCAAGTTTCAGCTCCAAAAAGGCCCCTTTTGGGGTTTTGACAGACCAAAATGCCGGATATCGGCCTAACTGAACCGAAACCACCTCACACACCTCAAAAATGATAAAATAGACTTGCACGAACTTACGACACTCGGTTCCGATGCCCGGTTTGAAACTTATGCAAGTTTCAGCTCCAAAAAGGCCCATTTTGGGGTTTTGACAGACCAAAATGCCGGATAGCGGCCTAACTGCACCGAAACCACATCACACACCTCAAAAATGATAAAACAGACTTGCACAAACTTACGACACTCGGTTCCGATGCCCGGTTTGAAAATTATGCAAGTTTCAGCTCCAAAAAGGCCCATTTTGGGGTTTTGACAGACCAAAATGCCGGATATCGGCCTAACAGTACCGAAACCACATCACACACCCTATAAATGATAAAATAGACTTGCACGAACTTACGACACTCGGTTCCGATGCCCGGTTTGAAACTTATGCAAGTTTCAGCTCCAAAAAGGCCCATTTTGGGGTTTTGACAGACCAAAATGCCGGATATCGGCCTAACTGCACCGAAACCACCTCACACACCTCAAAAATGATAAAATAGACTTGCACAAACTTACGACACTCGGTTCCGATGCCCGGTTTGAAACTTATGCAAGTTTCAGCTCCAAAAAGGCCCATTTTGGGGTTTTGACAGACCAAAATGCCGGATATCGGCCTAACTGCACCGAAACCACCTCACACACCAGACAAAGGATAAAATAGACTTGCACGAACTTCCGACACTCGGTTTCGATGCCCGATTTGAAACTTATGCAAGTTTCAGCTCCAAAAAGGCCCCTTTTGGGGTTTTGACAGACCAAAATGCCGGATATCGGCCTAACTGAACCGAAACCACCTCACACACCTCAAAAATGATAAAATAGACTTGCATGAACTTATGACACTCGGTTCCGATGCCCGGTTTGAAACTTATGCAAGTTTCAGCTCCAAAAAGGCCCATTTTGGGGTTTTGACAGACCAAAATGCCGGATAGCGGCCTAACTGCACCAAAACCACATCACACACCTCAAAAATGATAAAACAGACTTGCACAAACTTACGACACTCGGTTCCGATGCCCGGTTTGAAAATTATGCAAGTTTCAGCTCCAAAAAGGCCCATTTTGGGGTTTTGACAGACCAAAATGCCGGATATCGGCCTAACAGTACCGAAACCACATCACACACCTCATAAATGATAAAATAGACTTGCACGAACTTACGACACTCGGTTCCGATGCCCGGTTTGAAACTTATGCAAGTTTCAACTCCAAAAAGGCCCATTTTGGGGTTTTGACAGACCAAAATGCCGGATATCAGCCTAACTGCACCGAAACTGCCTCACACACCGCAAAAATGATAAAATAGACTTGCACGAACTTACGACACTTGGTTCCGATGCCCGGTTTGAAACTTATGCAAGTTTCAGCTCCAAAAAGGCCCATTTTGGGGTTTTGACAGACCAAAATGCCGGATATCGGCCTAACTGAACCGAAACCACCTCACACACCTCACAAATGATAAAATAGACTTGCACGAACTTACAACACTCGGTTCCGATGCCCGGTTTGAAACTTATGCAAGTTTCAGCTCCAAAAAGGCCCATTTTGGGGTTTTGACAGACCAAAATGCCGGATAGCGGCCTAACTGCACCGAAACCACCTCACAAACCTCAAAAATGATGAAATATACTTGCACGAACTTACGACACTCGGTTCCGATGCCCGGTTTGAAACTTATGCAAGTTTCAGCTCCAAAAAGGCCCATTTTGAGGTTTTGACAGACCAAAATGCCGGATAGTGGCCTAACTGCACCGAAACCACCTCACACACCTCAAAAATGATAAAATAGACTTGCACGAACTTACGACACTCGGTTCCGATGCCCGGTTTGAAACTTATGCAAGTTTCAGCTCCAAAAAGGCCCATTTTGGGGTTTTGACAGACCAAAATGCCGGATATCGGCCTAACTACACTGAAACCACCTCACATACCTCAAAAATGATAAAATAGACTTGCACGAACTTACGACACTCAGTTCCGATGCCTGGTTTGAAACTTATGCAAGTTTCAACTCCAAAAAGGCCCATTTTGAGGTTTTGACAGGCCAAAATGCCGGATATCAGCCTAACTGCACCGAAACCACCTCACACACCTCAAAAATGATAAAATAGACTTGCACAAACTTACGACACTCGGTTCCGATGCCCGGTTTGAAACTTATGCAAGTTTCAACTCCAAAAAGGCCCATTTTGGGGTTTTGACAGACCAAAATGCCAGATATCGGCCTAACTGAACCGAAACCACCTCACACACCTCACAAATGATAAAATAGACTTGCACGAACTTACGACACTCGGTTCCGATGCCCGGTTTGAAACTTATGCAAGTTTCAGCTCCAAAAAGGCCCATTTTGGGGTTTTGACAGACCAAAATGCCGGATAGCGGCCTAACTGCACCGAAACCACCTCACACACCTCAAAAATGATAAAATAGACTTGCACAAACTTACGACACTTGGTTCCGATGCCCGGTTTGAAACTTATGCAAGTTTCAGCTCCAAAAGGGCCCATTTTGGGGTTTTGACAGACCAAAATGCCGGATAGCGGCCTAACTGCACCGAAACCACCTCACACACCTCAAAAATGATAAAATAGACTTGCACGAACTTACGACACTCGGTTCCGATGCCCGGTTTGAAACTTATGCAAGTTTCAGCTCCAAAAAGGCCCATTTTGGGGTTTTGACAGACCAAAATGCCGGATATCGGCCTAACTGCACCGAAACCACGTCACACACCTCAAAAATGATAAAATAGACTTGCACTAACTTACGACACTCGGTTCCGATGCCCGGTTTGAAACTTATGCAAGTTTCAGCCTTAAAAAGGCCCATCCTAGGGTTTTGCCAGACCAAAATGCCGGATATCGGCCTAATTGAACCGAAACCACCTCACACACCTCAAAAATGATAAAATAGACTTATGATGCTTTATGTCGTTCTTACTATTTATGAATGCAAAAAAAAAAAACTATTCACATTCTATGTTCATATATATTTAATAATTGTTCTAATATATGTCGTTTGATATTTATTTCAGATTGATCGGGGATTATTGTCGCGCCGCCATCTTTATGTTTTGCAATGGAACTTGTTATTTTTATTTTTTATTTTCATGGACATCTGTAGTAACATTTTGGAGACAATTTTTAATTTTTCTATTTAGTGATGAATGGTACTGTTACAATTGTACATAATTAGTTTAATATATATATATGAATGTATTTTTCTGTTTTAAAATATTCATTTCAGAATGCTTGGATTTTATTGTATATCAGGATGGATGATTGATACAGGTTTAAACAGGAAGAAAACAATATTAAAACAAACTAGATCTGGCTGGAAAAAAAAAAAAAAAAACACTTTTCGCGACGCACACCATAGCGTCGCTAAAAGTGATTTAAACATTCAGTATTAGCGACGCACAGTGTGCGTCGCTAAAAGTCCTTATTGGCGACGCACACATGGGCGTCGCTAATACCCACTTTTAGCGACGCACAGTGTGCGTCGCTAATACTCAATTTTAGGCCCTTGGGAATTATTGGCGACGGAACGTCCAATTATTAGCGACGCTATGTGTGCGTCGCTAATAGTCACTTTTAGCGACGCCAACGGTTTGTGCGTCGCTAATAGTATTTGCGACGGTGCTTTTTGTGACGCCTTAGCGACGCACGTTTGTGCGTCGCTAAAGAGCTTTAGCGACGCATAGTTGCATTATTAGCGACGCTCGCGCGCGTCGCTAATAGTGCATTTTGTTGTAGTGACTAGATGCCTCTTTTCCAACATCTTCTATTACACTGGATCCACATCGTAGTAGGAGGACTGTCAGGCCACCTGTTAGGTACATGTTCTTAGGAGAGTCTATCTTAGATGAACATGTTTTAGATCCCAGTAGCTACGATGAGGCAATCTATGATAAAGATTCGGGACTTTGGCAAAATGCTATGAAAGTTGAGATGGAATCTATGTATTCTAATAAGATCTCAGAACTTGTGGAACCACCTGCCAATATTAAACCAATTGGTTGTAATTGGATCTACAAGAGAAAGAGAGGACTCGATGGATCAGTTGATTCTTTTAAAGCTAGAGTAGTGGCGAAAGGGTTTACTCAAAAAGAGGGTATCGATTATGAGGAATCGTTTTCACCAGTTGCTATGCTTAAGTCTATTCGGATTCTCTTATCCATTGCAACTCATTTTGATTATGAGATTTGGCAAATGGATGTCAAGACAACATTCTTGAATGGCTATCTTGAGGAAGACATCTATATGATGCAACTAGATGGTTTCATAGCTAAGGGCCAAGAGCATATGGTATGCAAGCTACATAAGTCCATTTATGGACTTAAGCAAACTTCCCGAAGTTGGAACATCCGATTTGATTAGGCAATCAAGTCATTTGGTTTTGATCAAAATCTGGATGAACCTTGTGTGTATAAGAAAAGTGAAGGAAGCATGGTGGTGTTCCTAGTTCTGTATGTGGATGATAAACTACTCATTGGGACTGATGTAGGGGTGTTGTCTACGATAAAGGTTTGGCTAGTGAATTAGTTTGAGATGAAGGACTTGGGAGAAGCCAGTTACATCCTCGAGATCAAGCTTTTACGAGATCAGAAGAATAAGATGTTAAACTTATCTCAAGCTACATGTATAGACAAAATTTTCTTCAAGTTTTCAATGCATAACTCTAAGAAAGACTTATTACCTTTTAGGTATAGAGTACCTCTGTCCAAGAATCAGTGTCCTAAAACACTTGAGGAAGAGGAACGCATGAAGGTGGTTCCTTATGCTTCAGTTATAAGGAGCTTTATGTATGCTATGCTTTGTATTAGACCAGAAATTTGTTTTGCAGTTGGCATGGTCAGCAGATATCAATCTAATTCAGGACCAAATCACTAGACTGTCGTGAAACATATACTCAATTACTTGAGAAGGACTAGAGATTATATGTTTGAGATATGGGGGTGGTGATCTAGTTCCTGTTGGCTACATAGACTCTGACTTTATGTCAGATCAAGTGTAACACCTCGATCTGATTAAATAATAATTAAGTCACTAATTATTAATTAGTGACCCGTAATAGAATAATTAAGAAATTTAAACGGGAAATAGATGACGATTTCAAAATAATTCTGAGACCTTAAAAATCAAGGTCGACTCTGGAGAAAATAAAATACGATTATGATTTATAAAATCGGTACATGAAAGAGTAAATATTTAATTTAAAATCACAAAGTGGAAAATAATGCAAAAAGTTAAAAAAAAAAAATTAATTAAATGCCAAACAAGGCATAAGGGGGGGAAAATAACAAAAAGGGAACCAAAATGTGAGGCCAAGGGGTTTTGAACCCATGACCCAAAGTAGGCAAGTTTTAAGGCCCAAAAAGAATAGCACTTGGGCTGCCCACTTTTTGTGTCTTATATTACAAATTATATGTATATATGTAAAAAAAAAAAACATAAATAACAAGGCCCCACCTCCCAAATTGGCCAATCACCATTCTTGCAACAAAAATATTATTTTTAAATTAAAATAAATATAGAATATATGATTATATATAAAGTGTTGCGTGTGTGAAGTGAGGGGAATTACAAATTAGACTTGATGTGAGAGTAAGGTCGGCTAGAGAGAGAAACCTAGAGAGAGAGTGTGTGTGTGTTAGAGAGAGAAAGTGAAGAAGGAGAGAGAAAGAAAAAGAGGGAGAAGAAAGGGTTGCTTGCATGGCTGCCTGACCTGAGGGAGATTCACAATCAAAGAGAAGGAGAGGGGGAGACACCACTGTCAAAAGGTATAAACACAAAACCCACACTATTCTCTCACTAAAAATTTCCTATTTTACAAACTCTTTTAGTATTTTCTATTGCATATATGTTTTCTAGAGTATATGATCAGGATTAAGGAGTGGTATTTTGGACCCTAGAACAGCCCAGAGACATGGCCGTACATAAACCACCATGGTTGAAGCTTGAAGAAACTCACTTGAAAATCTAACTCACACAAAAAATCATTTTTGAGTCTTAAAACATGAAACACATAAGAAATAAGTGAGGAAAAAAAAAAAAAAAGAGGAAATGGCTCACTGTTGAGCATTGTTTAAGTGAGAGGCCGAAAGGTCAACAATGGCAAGTTTATGTAGGAACGTTTAAGCTAGCATGCATGGTCATAAATAGATTCCCTATGACTCTGGGAACCCAACGCAACAAGCCACATAGAAAATGATCTTGAAACGAGCTAGGAATTAAACCTAGAACCGAGACGCTCCAAAGACCTTCCATGGGACTGTTGAGCTTGAACCCAACCCCCAAACCGATGCCAAACCCTATCTAAAATGTGCAAAAACCAAAAGAAATCAATCAAACTGCACAAATTTGGATAGAAACTCACGAATATGAAGGGTATTGTAGCTAGGGTTGCAGAGGAACAGTAGTGCTGGCATGGGGGAAAAAGAAGACCCCATTGAGTCAACTCGTGAGTTGACTCAGCCGATCTGAACCAAGGTGGCTACCTATTGTGTCGACTCAGACACGTGTCGAAGTGGAAGGCAAGCCATCGCATTAATGAAACGGCAGCGTTTTGTTCCTTTTAAATAGAAATTATGGCTATTTGGATGCAAGAGTAATAAATTAAAATTGGGATAACAGTGTACCTAAAACGTGGATAAGGTGTATATCTTAGCTATGTTATCCCGGTTCTTTGGCCTAGCAGAACCGGGTGGTCCGCTGAACTCTCAGACCGATTTAGGGTTTTGACACCTAAACCCACTGGTTCAACGGTTTAACCCAAATAAGAAAACCAAAACTTTAGTTATTTACAGTTTGACCCTAACAAATTTGAAAAATTCTGTTTTGGCCCAACTTTTGGGAATTTAATTCAAATAAACCCCTGAGAAAAATAATTTAAATTAATTAAACTATTTTATAAATAGGATAAAATGATGAAATTACCCTTGGCCATAAATGAAGCAAATAAAGCCCAAATTGAGATCTGGAAAGGGCTATCTTAACATTTTTGAGCATTTCGGACACAATAAAAATGTCAGATTAGACATCCGGGGACTCTGGGGTGGTCCCACCATAAGATATAAATTATCAAAATGCCCCTTATACAATACGAAGCCCAAATGAAGTCCAAATTAGACGAAATTGATACCAATAGAAGCCCAAATAATTGTGAACTTGTATATATGACTAAATAATGATTTGGGGCTAGAATGTCATAAAATATAAATGAACAAAATACCCTTGAGTATAAGAAATACAAGTAAAGGCTAAAAATTAACTGTCATAAGCATAATTATGAAAATTTAGGAGCCAAATAAGACTCCGGAACAGTTAACGTACAAAATGAGAAATGATTGATGTGTCCCTATGATCAAAAGCAGATACCAAATTAAGTCCAAAAGACTTAAAAAATTACGTATAAGATATGTAGAATATTCTAAGGACCACGATAGGTCCGGGCTAAGAAAATTAAATTACCATTTTGCCTTGCATATGCCCGAAGCCAATTAAAAAGACGAGAGGGTCTAAATTGACTTTCTTCGACGTTTCGAGCCCAACAGTGAGGTCCATAATACCAAAATAGGTACTGAAAAATAAGTCACGTGAAAAATAAAAATTTATTTAGTCACCACAAGTAGACCGGTAAGACCAATCCTAGGAAATTAGGATACATTAGGTCTAAGATTAAATGAAGAGTATCAATTTAGAGATGATTTGAAGTAAATAAGGAATTAATTGAAGTCTTGATGAATTCGATTTTTAGGAATTTCAAAGGGAAAGGGAAATCCCACCAGTAGTGCTGACCTAGGAGAACAAGGTGAGTAATCCTGTACTTTGAACTGAAGGTTTTAATCTCCATGGATTCTAAAGAAGTTTAAGTCCAAATATTCTGAAGTATTTTTATATCTGCTGTATTTCAAATTCTAAACTCTCCTATTTAAATGCTTTATATTCCAACGTTCTATTGTAATTATTTATAAATTCTAACATGGCATGTAAATTTACTTCTTGATATTTCTGACAAATGATACGTTTATTTTCTGCATGTCCATGTAATTCTCAGTTTTATTAAATGCCTCTTGAATTAAATGTTTTTATTCTATCTATGCTTTAATAAATTCCTGTGCATCGTGATTTAAATTCCTGAAGCTCTTATGTTAAATGTTTCAAGTATTGTCCTCCAAATATTTAAAAACCTTGTTAAATTGTCCGCATTTGGAATACACATGAAAATTCATTCTCTTATCGAAGCCATGTTTTTAATTGTACATGAAAAACATTTATTGAAGAAGCCATTTTTTTTAATGCTCATAGAAAGCATTTTATGAAGAAGTCACATTTTTGCAAGAAAATGATGCATAAGTGATGCTGCACTTTTCGACTCACAATAAATCTGGGCCCCACGACCTGTAGAACACTCAAAAAGGGTGATCAGAAGACCACCGGATTGGCTCTGGTGGTAGCCGCTCCGATGCTTAAGTAAGTAAACGGAATTGAAAAAACTTATTGAAAGCCAAAGAATGAGCATCCAAATAAAGCGTACCTTTAGGGTTTAATTTATAAATCGTGGCCTTCCTAAGTTGATTAGGATTCGGAGCCATGAATATAGGGATTTGATCATCAGAGATTGCAGTTACCTTGTAGAGTATTGTGTCGTAGATAGAGATAATCAAAGATAGTAGTTTTCGTGTTGAAGACTGTTTCCTTATTACCTGAGGGTGGCGGTCGCGATGCGAGATCAGCACAAGGTGGGTTTCGGGTCGTGACAAGAATTACTCACGAGATTTTTTATAAAGCTCACATGGATTTATCCATGATATGTACAAGTTATATGAAGGTGGGGTATAGGACCCATAACTAAAGTGAACCATCAATTACAGATATGAATGTGGGGTATGAGACCCACAACTATTGTGAAATACAAATAATTGAAGTGTGTGTGAGGTATGAGACTCACAATTAGAGTAAGTGTGTAGTTCAAACATATATGTGATATGAACGTGGGTTATGGGACCCATAGTGATGTAACATTTAAAAAAAAATATTAGCCTATCTAGATACTTTAAGGATGAATGTAACATGTGTAATTACTTTCGTTGCAATATTTGAACTTGATGTGATGTATAATTCCATTGAATTTTAGTTAATCACACTCGCGTCCCCTAATTCGTATAGCGTGGGTTTCAGTTTATGATAACCTAGTATTAGAGTAAAGGTTTGAGGATTTTTGGACTGTGTTCGGATTGTGGAATGGGTGAAGTTTTGAGAATATTAGAAGACGTAAGAATATGTGAAGGGCAAGACTTGAGAGTCATACGTAGTCCAAGGATTTTAGTAAGAGCTATATGTAAGATAGTCATTGAGGAGACTAAGTTAAGATGTAGAGATTCAACATTGAGTGGGAACTAGAACATTAAATAGATATCTTTGAGGGCTTGACTTGTAAAGTTATTTCGTGATGATTGATGACCTTATAGAGACTTGTAGTGACATAAGATGTGACCAATTTTGCATGTAGACTGTGAGAGTAAATAATTGTGATTGTGGGAGAAGGAAAAGGAGAGGAAGGATTGTGGCAGCTACTAGTATGCTATCAGGACCTTTGTTTCCGGTGAGGAATGACCGCTTCATCATATGACTAGGGAAATTGAGAAACATATACAGTGCTACACTATAATTGAGGAAGGATATGCATAGAGAAAACATTTTTGGTAAAGAAAATAAAATACTAATGTTGCAGCCGAAAAGTTCTTCCCATAATTGAAATTAAATTCTTTTATATGAAGGGCTTGTAAAACCCGAAAACGCAGTTACAATCGAAATAGGAAACTACTAGTCGTGACATTCGTTCAAACGAATGGAATTTTCTTTCACACGAACTAAATTTTGTTCAAACAAATGATTGAAAGAATGTTGCTTATGAAGCTACTAGAACTTTCATTAGATAGTTGGTGCGAACCAATATCAAACGAATAAGTCTCTAGAATTTTTGTTCGAACCAAGATCGAATAAATATTTTGTCTTGATTATATGAAAAGTGTACTAGAAAATTCGTGCGAACGAATCTTATAGAAATCCTAAAGAATTTCTAGTAAGAATGAAATATAATAGCCTATGTTACCAAAATCAATTTTTTGTTTAAACAAGACCAAATGAGCTATTATTATTCATTGACACACTCACACAAAAACATTGAGACTAGAAAAAGGATAAAATCATTTTAGTGTATACAAGTATGTGTGCATGTGTGTGATTAAATCAAATGCAACCAACTACTTACCATAGCTTACTATTATGATCACCAATTGAACATATTGCATCTTTGACTGGAGGGACCACAAGACTAGAGAATTCTAAACTTAGATTGGTAACTAATGTACCATAAAATGATAGCCCAACCCATACTTGACACGTGTCTAAAGTTCTTTTATGTGCAGGTTAAAAAGTGACAAAGCAATTCAGATCTAACGGGCGGGTGCGAATCTTCCCTGTCGAGCAACGAGCTTGGAGTATGCGTCTAATGAGGTACCGAACTTATCACCGTCTTACCTACCCTACTGACCTCAAAACAAGGAAATAGAGTGCGACGTGGAAACTGCCATTCTCGGATATATTCTGATCCTTATTTTTATGAATATTATAGTTTAATACGGAAACTGCTATCTTTAGATATCTTCGGATCCTGATCTTTACGACTCCTAATCTGAATCAATTTAGGGGATCCACAGCCTATAAATACAACCCTAAGGTACGCTTTTTAATTACAATCAATTATTTTCTTTCAAGCTCAATTTTTCTTCTAGTTTTTACTGACTTTATCATTGGAGCGGCTACCACCGGTGCCAACCCGGTGGCCCTCTGATTATTCTTTTCGAGTTCTTGGCAGGAGATGAAGAGTGGAAGCCCCACTGATCAGAAAGTGCAACATCAGTTTGGCTCCATTTATGGGAAACGCTAATCATTCCTGCAAATTTCTCAGTCAGAAACAACTCCTCTATCTTTGAGAAACTATGGCTCCCAATCTTTGTCCAAGGAAAGGTTCTCAAAATCCTCGAGGCCAACCTTCTGCTGGAAGAGGAAGGGGGCAAACCCCCGATCATGTACAGCAACAACTCGATCAAATCCAATGACAATCCAATCTGATGCAAGAGCAGCTCTTTGCCATGTCCCAAGCCTTGGCCTATTTAGCCCAAAACCAACAAAGTAATCCCACTTATCCTTCTGCAAGTATAACTAATGAAGGGGTTCGACCTCTTGCCACCACCACGGGCAGAGGACCTTCTAATGTAGAGACCCCCAACGTGCAGTCGGTACACCCCCACGGTACCACTCACATAGGAGGTGACCCGCAACCCTTAACCGCAGCAGGACGAGGGATGCCTACCTTTCATCCCACTGTCCATTACCAACGAAGGACAAGGATTCCAACTTCGGCAACTTCTAGGGCTAATCCAGCACCACCCAAGTTTCAACCTTCGCCGGCACCAATCCCCCCCAATTCAAGGAGGGTAACATCCCCCTACTGCTACAAGGAAAAATCACCCTCTGCATATTGGGACTGAGACTACAAGGCAAGGCCAACAACATCCAGTTCCGCCCAGAATTCTACAAAGGGTGGAGGAAGTAGCAAACTCTATAGAGCAAACCACCATCACCAAAGGAACCCACGTCCCTCCAGAGCAGGATGAACTAGAAAAGCTGCTCGAAAGGTTCGCCACTCCGTTCACTCCTGACATAATGGCGGAAGAGCGGCCCAAGAAATTTATTGTCCTGAAGTTCACCCTATATGATAGGTCTAAGGATCCCAAGGACCATCTCTCCCATTATCAGCATACGATGGCTTTACATAGGGCTACCAATGCCTTCATGTGCCGTACTTTCATGAAGAGCCTCAAGGGTACTGCTCTGAAGTGGTTCTACAGCCTTCTTCGGGAGTCGATCATCAACTTCTATAAACTCAGCAGGTAGTTCCTTGACCGATTCCTGACCAGCAGAAAGTTGAGGAAGGGTTCAGAATTCCTACGAACCATAAAGCAATCCAAGGGGGAATCATTTCGGGAATACATTGCTCGCTTCAATATCGATCTCATAGGGGTAATAGACTGTAGTCCGAGCTTCTTAATGGTAGCCCTTACCTCTGGCCTGGGTCCTAGACGTTTTTAGGATTCCTTGACAAAGAATCCCCCTAGTGATATGGCAGCACTTATAGAGCAAGCGCGAAAGTACATAAACATAGAGGATACGAAGATGTCTTTTCGAAAGGCCAAAGAGCAGGCTCAGAAGGACGATCATACCTAGAAAAGGGACTCTAGTGCAACCACGAAGAGGGCTAGAAGTCCTAATAAGAGGATGTCACCCAGAACTCAGAGCAATCCCAACTCTAGAAGGTACGAAATGTTCACACCTCTGAACGCCTCACCTACTCATATACTCTAGTAGGTTCAGACGATAAAGTTTTAAGGTGGCCAGAATCATTGAAGAGCAGTCCTGATGCCAGGGATCAAAACAAATATTGTGACTTCCACAAAGACCATGGGCACACTGCCGATAAATGTAGAGTCCTCAAATAAGAAATTGAACAGTTCATCAAAAGAGGGCATCTACGGGAGTTCATCCGTCAGGACGGACGGTAAAACCCCTTTAATGACAGGTCACAACAAAGGCGACAAGAGCAAAGGCTTGAACAAAAGGAGGCTCGGAATGAACAACTGCGCCAGAATAATTAGGTCATCTTCATCCATCATGCCGACAACGCGATGATAGGGATGTCCAACCGAGCCAGGAAACACTATTGTAACACCCTGACCCGATTACTGAGAAATTAAGTCACGAATTTGGATAATAAAAATTTTATGAGACAAAATAAAAATGTTACAGGAAATTGAACTGGGATAATAGAGACTATAAAATAAAATAAAATATAACAAATAATTTAAATTGCCAAAAAAGGCCTAACGAAAAATAAGAAAAAAAGAAACCAAAAGTGAGGCCAAGGGGTTTTGAACCCTTGACCCAAAGTAGGCAAAGTCTTAGGACTCAAAAAAAATACCACTTGCGCTGCCCACATTTTGTAAAGAATATTACAATATATATATATATATATATACACACATAAAATAAAACCTCTACCTCCTAAATTTTCCAATGGCCATTCATGCAGCATAAATAAGAAATAAAAATAAGTGATATATATGTGTGTTGCGTTATGTGAGATTGAAATTAGAAGTGAGAAATGGTGTATGAGTGCAAGTGTCGGTAGAGAGAGAAAGTAGAGAGAGAGGGTAGAGAAAGAAGAGAAAAGAAGGAGGTGAAGCCCTCACTGCATGTTGCATGCAAGGAATGAAGCAAAAACATGAAAGTGACCTAGAGAGCTTAAGGATCAAAGCAAGAAAAGGGAGGAGCCACGCTTAAGAGGTAAAAACACAAACTCACATTTTCTCTCTCTAAAAACTTCTACATATGCAAGCTGTTTTTGAGTCTTACTTTTGCATGCATTTGGAGTATATTGTAGGAGGAATAAAATGGAAGAAAAATTGTAACTTTTAGAGTAAGAAAACCTTAAGAAAAAGCTAAGAAAAATAGGTTGTAATTTGGCCAAAAATGGTGAACGTTTATACATTAAACCAAAGTTCATTTAAAGACTTGAAATGAGTAGAAATGTATGTCAGGAGTCCAACGCAATTTGAATTGTGAAAAATGGTTCGGAAATGGCCATTTTATGGCCAAATTATCCTCACTGGTGTGTGATTGGGAAAGTCAGGTTGAGTGTCGGAACAGGGGCTGTTTGAGGTTTAAAATGATCCCAAATGAATTCTAAGAACTTTAGGATTAATTTGGTGTACAAAGCTCCAAAAACCAACGATTAAATAGAGAGAAAAATGAAAAAAAATCATTGCAATTCCCAGTGACCGGCGCCAGAATATGGCCAGAGAAGATGACCAGAAAAACACGGGTCATTTCAGCCTGTCGGGCCGGACCTAGGATCGGGTCGGGTCGAGACTCGACCGAATGAAACCACACCCTCTCACGACGTCGTGTTGGATACTGAAAGTTAAAGAAATGGGCTATTGGGAAACTCGGATAACACCTATTTGATAAACCATGACTGGACAGGGATATCTTATCCCAAGAGACCGTTATTCGCTATTTGGCATAGCCTTTTTAAGAAAAAATTGGGGAGCCGCAGCTCCCCAGGTTTGATCCGCCAATTTGTCACAAGCTTAGAACTTAACCTAAGGCTTTAGGCCACTGTGCCACCAAGGCACATGTGGTCTAATAACAACCCAATAAATATATAATATACGATTAATTAATTAATTTAAATTTAAATAATTAAATTTAATTATAATACATTATCTCGTTACCTAAATAAATTAAATAAATAGAGTATTTTGATTATTTTGGGCATTTCGGACTCAATGACAAAGTTTGATTTGTGAGATTAAGTCCTGAAAAGTTAGACACGTGAAAGGTGAAATTACTAGTTTACCCCTAATGATACCCGGGGCCAATTAAATATAAAAGGTAGTCTATCTTGACTATTTTGGATGATCCGGACTCAACGGTAGAGTCTATTTCAGTAAATGAAGTACCAAAAAATACGACACGTAAAAATATAAAATTATGAAAATGCCCCTAGGCTTAAAATAAACTATAAGTAAGCAAATCAAGATCTGAAAAAGCCTAAACCAATTATCTTCGACACGCTGGACCTAACGGTAACATCCTTTAAACGAAAATAAGACCCAGTAACAAATTGAAAAATGACCAATGCATTCTTAAGACTTAATGAAGTTACGGGAAGAGGGTAATTGAAATAAAAAGAACTCTAAGTTAACAGTTGAATTACGTGATGCTTTGAACAAGAAAGTAACGAGATTTTGAATTGTGACTATAGGGACCCTCGTTAAGGAAGGATTTTTGAATTAAGCTTTTGGGACTTGAGGTGAGTTTTTCATACCATGTTGAGGTGGATTTTCATTATAGATATAAATATCGACTCTTTTATGACTTGAAAATAAACTCCTTCCATTTGATATCTATTTGAATGACTTATTGATATATATTATCATTTCCTTATAGCTTTGTTAACAGATACATTGTACCTAGTATATGTTTTAAATTACCCATTGATATCTATATTGTCTTCCCTCCGATTCAAGAAAATATTTTGTAAAATACTCATGACACTATATAGTTTTTTTTACCAATCTCTGAACTATTTTGACTAAAGGCTAAATATGGAACTCTTATTTGAATAATTGAGATTGTTATTGATGTTATTGATTTTGGATATGATTTTGATGTTTTGAATGAAACACCCTTCTATGATTGGTCATTATTGAATAAATTGTGACTTTATCGAACCCTAACCATAGGGTATATTGGTGGTATTATCGAATATTGATCTCAGTTAGCTTGGTTTTAATTTGTTGGCCATAGAATCTTCTATGATTGGTCATTATTGAATAAATTGTGACCTTATCGAACCCAACCACAGGGTATACTGGTGGTATTATCGAATATCGATCTCAGTCAGCGAGGTTCTAATTTGCTGGCCATAGAAGAGGAATTTTAATGATTTGAACTTTTACGAATATCGAATATGAACTATGATTGAACTTTGAATTATCGAACTAAGAACTATTGAATTACAATTTTGATTATCAAACTCTGAGATTGTTATCGAACTATGATTGAACTATGATATTGATTTAACTAAGACTATTGATATTGAAAATGACTTTGAACCATATTTGAATTACAATACTAATCATCATTATCAAACTATGTTATTGAATCATTATTATGATTGTGCTATGTAATAGATTATTGATTTACGAGTGTGATTGAACTGAGATTTATCAAAAATGACTTTGATACTAGTTTCTGATCTGTTGTACTTTGATATGATGTATTCTAATTCCATATGAGTATAGACGTTTTAGAATGTACTACATAGTAGTTTTGAAACCCTTGGCATGTTATGGAATACTCACTGAGTTGTCGAGCTCATACAGATTTTCATCCAATATATTTCAGGTAATGATATTGCCAGGAAATGGCAAGTTCAGCCAAGATAGCCGAAAGCTTATAAACTGTGAACCTCTTTGTATTAAGATTTTGTTAGACATGATGTAGTTACTTTTGGTAATTATGGAATGTATATCAAATATGACGTTAGCAAATTTTGAGAATTTACATCATATACTTTTGTAGTTACTATGGAATATATATGAATGACTGATGTTGAATGGTATATTGACGTTTCTACAATAGAAAAAGAATTTTATTCCGTTGCGTTTAATTAAATAAAAATGAGAAAAGCATTGTGATCATTGAAAAAGGCCTCGATAGCCGATCACGAACCCCTAATCCCCATAGGCTGGGTTCCGGGTCAGGACAGCTATGCTTGGGAGACAAGGCCAGAACCCAACATCCTTCAAATCTCTACCATTAAGAAAATTCTAAGGCCTGCACCTCATATCCAGTTCTTAGAGCTGAATCTCGTTGGGGTACACTGCCCCCATAGTGACGACCTCGTCATCTCACTCAAGATTATGAATTTCGAGACCAAGAGGGTACTTGTGGACACAAGAAGTTCTACCAACGTGCTATTCTATAAGCCCTTTCAACACATGAAGCTCAGCACCAATGACATCAAGGCCACCACCGCTGTAATGGCAGGATTTGTTAGGAACCTCAGCACTCCGCCGGGCAAGATAGACCTCACGACCACAATAGGAGAGGAGGACGTGATGAGTGCGCAAAAGTGCACTCTTAATACCCGATTATTGGATTAAATTGCTAGAAATATGAATAGAAATGTTGGGCTTCAATTGATTTTATTAAATTTAATTTCTATTTACAATGAGATATATTTGAGCCTTATTTTATAAGATTTTATATCTCAAATATTGCATTTTTTTTTTTGGCGAGAGATAGTTTGCAATTGCGCTTCACACTTAATATTTTTGGAACTATTTTTGGCTTTTTGGCAGATTCGACTATTGAGTTTCCATTGAGATTTGGATGGCGTTAAAATTTCAGAATGTGAAAACAGTCTTCATAAATTTTTTAGAGGACATCTTGGGCTTTTCAGAAAGGTTTGGTTTGCAAAAATCGGAATTTGTTTGGACCTCCAAACATCATTTCAAAGATAGGCCTGGAAAGCTGCTATGAACCTGTCTGTCCAGCCAACTTTAAGGGGTCATAACTTGAGCTTTCGTAGTCCAAATCAGGTGTTTTTTGAGCCTAAAATTATCTACTCATCTAGGGGTACAACTTTCATGAAGGGACCGAGTCGAGATTCAGTCGTTTTCTGGTAAAAAATGGGGTATAAAAGTGGTGGATGTGGACATGTGCGGCTGGAAAAGAAAAAAAGAAAGAAAAGAAAAAAAAAGGTGCAAAAGAAGCAACTGACGTGGGGATGATTTTGATTGAAAATTAGAAGAACAAAGAAAGAAAAAAAAAGGGTTTGAAAAGTCAAAGATGGTGGTTTGGGTTTAAAAGTAAAGAAAGAAAAGGAAAACAACAAAAAGTTTGGAAAGCCAAAAGAATTAAAAAGGTGGGGCCCGTTAGTTTGGATGGCCTGAACTAAAAATAGAACAAAGGAAAGTAGAAGGGCTGGCTTGGCACGGCGATGGTGATGCTGTACTTTTTGACTCGCAATAAGTGAGGGCTCCATGACCTGTAGAACACTCAGAAAGACGATCAGAGGTCCACCGGATTGGCTTCGGCGGTAGCCGCTCCAATGCTTAAGTAAGTAAAAGGAATTGAAAGACTGTATTAAAAGACAAAGAATGAGCATAAAAATAAAGCGTACCTTTAGGGTTTAATTTATAAGTCGTGGCCTTCTTAAGTTGATTATGATTCGATGCCATTAATATAGGAATTTGATCATCGGAGATTGCAGTTACCTTGTGGAGTATTAAGTCGTAGATGGAGATAATCATAGATAGTAGTTTCCGTGTTGAATACTGTTTCCTTATTCCCTGCTTGGTAGTTATTAAGGAAACCATAAGGTCAGAGCTGTATGAGGTGTTGATTAAATATTACCCAGGACATAAGGTCTGGGAGATATGTGCATGAGAATGCCTTGGAGGCTTCGCCTGCACTGTATGACCGAGTTTATCGGCTCTGAATGATATATATATATATATATATGAGAATGCCTTGAAGGCTTCGCCTGCACTGTATGACCGAGTTTATCGGCTCTGAATGATATATATATGAGAATGCCCTGAAGGCTAGTCACTGCTCTGTATGATCGAGATTATCAGCTCCGTATGCACACGTGTCTCAAGGTGATTGGTGTGTCTGTTTGTGGTATATCAGCTACTCCCCCCCCCCCCCCCCGAGCCCTAGTTAGAAGCTAGGGCTTAACTAGGGTTATGGGTCTTGTGAAGAGTCGTATGTTTTGTTCCTCCGTTTCTCGAGACGTCGGTTTAATGCATCATTTATTGCGCAGCCGATACTTAAGAATCCATCATTATCTTCAACCGTTGTGTCGGCTCGCCTTGGAAGGCTCATATTTCGAATGTGTATATAAAGAGAGGGAAATATCTTTCATACCTTTCTTCTGCATTCGCTTCTACAGTACCAGACCGTCATTTGACATATTTTAAAGTTTGAAGGATATCCGGTGTTCATAGTCCTTTCTTGATCTCAGGTTCGACTTTTAGTCCCCTTCTACATTCCTTCTCATTTGTTTCATTTCTTTCTCTTGTTCGCCATGTCTGGCTGTGAGTCACACTCTGGTTCGGGCAGTCCTTCGGAGACTGTTCCTCAACTGTAGTTAGTGAATATTGATGAAAATAGACTGGTAGAACCCCTCTCAGGTCCGGGGGTTGGGATTGTTGATGCATTCGATGAGCCCCCAAATAGGGCTGGTGACACTTCTAGTCGATCCGGTTACAGAGAGGAGGGTGAGAGTGTAATTACTGAAACCATGTTGAAGGAGTTACGGGCGAAGTTCAAACTTCCCACAAATGTTACTTTTAGGGTCCCAGATTCTCAGGATCGCCTAAGCGATGTTAGAGAGGGGGAAATCTGTGCCTATCTGGCCTGGTTTGAAATGGGTCTTACACTCCCCCTTCTTGATATAATAAAACAATTCTTTTGTTGGTTTAACCTTTGCCCCACAGACCTGAACCTTAACAGTTGGAGACATCTGTTGAGCTTCATCATGTTAGGGCATATGAATAATGTCGAGGTGTCTCTCGATTTGATCCGTAGCAATATGGATCTAAAACTTCAAAAAGCGGAGGGCCTTTATTATATGTCTTTTGATAGCGGGTTCAGACCCCTTACTTCTGTGCCCTCCTCCAACAAGACCTGGAAGAAGTGGTACTTTTTCATTAAAAGATGATGGGAATTCAAGAACTTTGAAGGTCAACCCTCCGCATTCCCTCGAGCCACTGGGCCAAGGGGTGAGGCTCAACTTTTTTGTGGCTGTATTGATTTCGTTTTGTTTGCCAATTGTTGAACTGATTAATTTCTGTGCTTGTTTTGCAGTCAAGAGTGCGTGGAAGAGACCAGACTTCTCTCTCGCGATTCAGAAGCAATATAAGAAGCTCTTGAAGCCCAACATTCGAGACCATTCTTCCATTGTTAACCCGGATAGATTGATGGCTGCCAGGGGGAGTGTTGAGGAGATTGCTGATAATGTGATAGCTCAGTGGGAGACCGGGCCATCACCGTCCGTGGCGGCAGGGGAGGCTTCCTCTCCAGCGGTCCCTCCCTTTCAAAAGAAGCGGAGGTTAGTTTTGTCCTCTCTTGAGCCTGCTGAGGGGGAGGAAGAGGCCCCTGTCCCCATTTCAGTGGTCCCTCCATCCAGTCCCATCCCGTCGAGCAGGTAAGGGGGCATCATCATCGGTGGCTCCTGATGCTGCTGATCAGGGGGCCAAGAGGATTCTGAGGGACTTCTAGGCCAAAGGCTCAGTTAAACTCAAGCCTCAGAAGTCGGGGAAACTTCTTGCTGATTTGACCGCTCTTCAGGTTAAGGTGAGTTCGTCGGGCCCGTATTTTTCTTTCCCTTTTCTTCAAGTGTTTAGGCTGGTATTGAACTGTTCACTTTGTATTATGCAGACCCTGCACACCCTTTCTACTTTGGTGGAGGTTTCTCTACCTGCGGAGGAGTTTGACCAACTCAGGGCCGATCTGGACGATCTGGGGCTTCAGCTTGGTACTGCTCGATCGGAGGCTCACGACTCCGCAGAGAAGCTGAAGGAGTGTCAGAACTCCTTGATCGTGATGGAGTCGGAAAGGGACCTTGCCGTTGACCGGGCAAAGAGGTTGCAGGCGGAGATGAACGGCATGCGGCATCAGTACCGTAAACAGCTTGATGACGCCGTGGAGCAGGCATTGATGGATAATGAGGAGGAAATGAAGTCGAAGCTGGAAGGAATGACCCATCACTTGATTACGTTTGGGTTCAACAACTTTCGTTCCCGGCTCCTTGCCAAGTTTCTTGACCTTGATGTCTCCTCAATTGTGCCGCCTGGATCTGAACCTTCAGAGGTTGTTGTCCAGGGTGAAGTGGCTGATGTCCTCCCTGCCGATCCCACGGAAGTGGTCGTACCGACTGAGATGGTTGATGCTGCCCCTGCCGATCCTCCTCCGGTCGTTGATTCTGTTCCTGCTGATCATGCTTAGGATGTATATTTTGTTATTCTTAACTTCCAATATACTGGATATATACATTCGTTAATGGAACAGTCTTTTGCTTGATGCTCGTCTCTTTAGTTATATTACTCTGTAGTACCTTAACTTGTGGTTGATAGTGGTAATTGTTGCAAATAGCGCTGCTCTGGAGTTTAGTGTATACCAGACCAGATTTTACCCTGTAGGTAGTTGTATTCCAAGCTACTTTTCTTGCCCTAGGTCAGTAATTGAAGACTTCTTTTGCAAACATTTCAAAGCTGACTGTTTTGAACCCGGAGACTTATAATAATAAGTGGATATTTCATGACTGTAGTTCGGTTGATCAGAACTTCAGCCTCCAGATCTGTTAAGACAAGGGTTGAGGTACATTAAAGTTGATGGATCTTTGTTGTATATGTGGCCCATCAAGCGTTAATGACCTGGAGAAACTGTCACGTCAACATATACGTGGACAAGACTAAAAAGTCTATATATTGCGTGTATGGCTTTGCCTTTTGCTTCACCCGAGAAGGTGGTTTAATGCCTCATATATTGCACCACCGTCGTTTGGGATTTTGAAGCTAACTCTTCGCTTAACCGTTGCGACGGTTCATCTGGGTGGCTCTTGGGCTTCGAAGGCCTATATATATGGAAGAGGAGCGTACGATTGCGCCCTATCTTCTTACTTTGCTTCGTTGTTGGAAAAATTTTTAGATGTTTTTCAAAAAACTGCCGTTTATTCGGAGATAATTGACGGTCTTCAGTCTGAGGCGGGAATGATTAAATTGTGGCCGAGAATTAACCTTCCCTTTGATTCAGTCTCCAAGGAAGGATTAGAGGAGGTTGAGATCTTCTTGTCCATCTTGGCATCCGGTCGAGATTTCTCCGATAGGAGATGGTCCATCCCTAATTCAACCGAGGCTTGGAGCGTCGGTGATGAAGACGAAGGCGAGATGCTTCCTTCCCTCTATATTCTGGTAGGCACCCTTCCTCAAATCGGCCGGGGTGTGACAACTGCTTTGAGGGAGATGAATGTGGGCTGCTTCCTCCCCTTTGTGACTTGGCAGAGACCTTTGCTTCAATCGGCTGGGGCATCATGCCGATTACAAAGGTGGAGAATGAAAAGTCTCCTGAGGCCCAGAGCCCTCATCATCCGTTGGTACTGAGATCATTGATAGCGATGATGAAATGGCCTGGGTGCTCCTTGATGCAGATTGGGGTTTAGGGTTCCTTCATTTCAAATGGAGCCGGCAGCGGCGGTAATGGAAGGTTGGATCCTGTACCTTTATATCATCCGAGGAAGAAAGCCATGATGCTGCAAATAGAAGTGATATAGTAGCTTTCTGTAGTAGCCTATGCAATGGTGTCTTTGTTGTGGCCTTTTGTGTACTTGTTCTGTTTCCAGTCTTCTTGTATTGATGTAAATCTTCTGAATCATTATAAAAAATTGAGTTCCTTCTCCTCAGATCTAGTGTTCTTTGAATTCGAATGTGCTCTTCTGTAGTTAAAGCACTTTCTCGTGCTCTTCTAATATATGAATGTTCTAAGAATAGATCTAAGAAACTTAGTAGGATGCTTGCATCAAAATACTTTACTCCTGATCGGTACTATAGTACTTGTTGCTTGTTTGACAGATAGGCTAAATAATATAAATATCAGATCTGAGGTGTTCCGATCTAGGAAACTTTAGTTTGTAGATGTTCGGAACTTCTGTCTTTGGATGGACCGGATCATAGAATCTGTGTTTTAAAGATAGACCAGGCTGAAGAGACCTGTGTATTATAAATGGACCAAGTCCTAAGACTTGTGCATTGTAAATGGACCAAGTACGAAGACTTGTACATTATGGACCAGGCTCTGGAGGCCTGTGCATTATAGATGGACCAAGTCCTAAGACTTGTGCATTATAAATGGACCAAGTACGAAGACTTATACATTATGGACCAGGCTCTAGAGGCCTGTGCATTATAGATGGACCAAGCACTGAGACTTGTACATTATAAATGGACCAAGTACGAAGACTTGTACATTATGGACCAGGCTCTAGAGGCCTGTGCATTATAGATGGACCAAGCACTGAGACTTGTACATTATGGACCAGGCTCTAGAGGCCTGTGCATTATAGATGGACCAAGTCCTAAGACTTGTGCATTATAAATGGACCAAATACGAAGACTTGTACATTATGGACCAGGCTCTAGAGGCCTGTGCATTATAGATGGACCAGGTCCTAAGACTTGTGCATTATAAATGGACCAAGTACGAAGACTTGTACATTATAGACCAGGCTCTGGAGGCCTGTGCATTATAGATGGACCAAGCACTGAGACTTGTACATTATGGACCAGGCTCTGGAGGCCTGTGCATTTATAGATGGACCGAGTGCAAAGACTCGTACATTATGGACCAGGCTCTGGAGGCCTGTGCATTTATAGATGGACCGAGTGCAAAGACTCGTACATTATGGACCAGGCTCTGGAGGCCTGTGCATTTATATATGAACATTCTATGGAAGTAAAAGAAATATCTCTACTGATAATACTTCCGTAAGTGTTCTACGTTCCATGGCCTAGGAACAGGCTTCCCAGTCATGTCTTCTAGCCAGTAGGTGGTAGGCCGAACAACCTTTGTTACTTTGTAGGGCCCTTCCCAGTTTGGTGACAACTTTCCCATAGTGGGATCCTTGGTGTTTTGAAAGACTCTTCTTAGGACATAGTCTCTGACTTGAAAGCTGACTGTCTTGAGTCCTACCTTGGATTTGTCGACCATTCTCTGTTGATAGGCTTCCATCCTGATGCTGGCTTGATCCTTTCTCTCTTCGAGCAAATCCAAGTTTTCCATCGGCTGTTGATCATTGGATTCTTGCTCAAAGGCTTCTATTCTCAGGGTTGACATACCGATCTCAACCGAAATTACTGCTTCTGTCCCATAGGCTAGTGAGAAGGGAGTTTCAGAGGTGGGAGTTCTTCTGGTTGTTCTGTAGGCCCAAAGGACTCCAGGGAGTTCTTCTGCCCACTTTCCTTTGGCCTGTTCCAACCTTTTCTTTAACCCGTCAAGGATTGTTCGGTTGGTGACCTCTGCTTGCCCATTTGCTTATGGATGGCCTGGAGAGGCGAAGTGCTGCCTAATGTTGAGATTTTCGCAGAATGTCTTGAAGCCTTTACCAGTGAATTGTGTCCCATTATCAGAGATAATTACACGTGGTATGCCGAACCTGCACACAATGTTCTTCCAGGTGAAGCTCTCAACTTCCTTTTTTGTGATATGTGTCAGAGGTTCGGCTTCGGCCCATTTAGAGAAGTAGTCGATGGCCACCAAGAGATATTTCCTGTTTGGAGGTGCCCTTGGTAATGGACCCACAATGTCCATCCCCCACTGAGCAAAAGGCCAAGGACTAGGAATCGGGATAAGCTCATGATGAGGCTGATGTTGGTACGAGGCAAATCTCTGGCATTTGTCGTACTTCCGAACATATTCCTTAGCCTGTTTCAACATGCCAGGCCAGTAATAGCCCTACGATAGAGCTCGGTGGGCTATAGTTTTGCCCCCATTATGATTCCCGCAGATTCCTTCGTGTATTTCAGCCAAAACATATTGTGACTCGTTTGGAGCTAAGCATTTTAATAGAGGTTGAGAATACGACTTTCTGTAAAGCTTGTTGTTTAGGATCAGGTACCGAGCCGCTCTGATTTGGATTCTCCTACCTTTGTTTTTGTCCTCTAGGAGGAGCCTGGATCTTAGATACTAGAGGATTGGGGTCATCCAGTTCTGGGGCTGTTCATCAATTTGAGCAATTTGGGCTTCCTCAATGTTGGATCCTAGCTGAAAGGAGATTTTAATTGTGGAGTTTGCTTCAGACTTGAGGCGGGAGGCCATGTTAGCCAGAGCATCTGCTCTGCAATTCTGGCTTCTCTCAATTTTCTGGATAGTAAATGTCTGGAAGGAATGCTTCAAGTGGTTCACCAGTTCGGAGTACCGGAGCATCCTATCATCTTTAATGGCAAATTCTCTCAAGACTTGGCTCACCACCAGTTGGGAGTCAGAGAAGACATCGAGATTCTGAGCCTCGCATTCCAAGGCAAACTTCATGCCTAAGATTAGGGCTTCATATTCAGCTTCATTACTAGAAGCTTTGAATCCCATACTGACTGCTTTTTCTGACGTGAGCCCATCAGGAGACTGTAGTACCAGGCCTACCCCTGAACCTTGATCGGTTGACGATCCATCAATGTATAGCAGCCAGGTTCTCGAAGTTTCGGTGAGTTGCGCTTTGTTGTGAAGTGCTGGGGTGAACTCTGCAACGAAATCAGCTAAGGCCTGCCCTTTGATGGAGTTTCGGGGTACATATGATATGTCAAATTCCCTTAGCTCCACAGACCACTTCACTAATCTTCTCGATACCTCGGCTTTCCTCAGTATTGACTTCAGAGGATAGGCAGTTGGGATCTCGATTGGATGGGCTTGGAAATAAGGTCGAAGCTTCCGAGTTGATATAACCAAGGCATAGGCCAGTTTCTCTACTTCTGGGTATCTTTTTTCCGTGTCAAGTAGTACCCTACTGATGTAGAAAATAGGCCTCTGTACTCTTCTGTCCTGTCTGATCAATGCGGAGCTGACCGCGTTTTCGGAAACTACAAGGTACATGAGTAGCTTTTCTCCTTGTACTAGTTTTGACAGGAGTTCTGGAGAGGCTAGATACTCTTTTAGTTCTTGAAAGGATTCTTCACATTGTTCCGTCCACTGCAAAGCTTTGTTGCCCTTCAGAGCTTTGAAGAAAGGTAGGCAGCGGTCAGTGGATTTGGAGATAAATCTGCTCAGTGCCGCAATTCTGCCATTCAATGCTTGAATCTCCTTCCTGGTTCTTGGCGACTTCAGTCCAATCAGAGCTTGGATCTGAGTGGGGTCTGCTTCGATACCCCTCTGAGAGACAATGTATCCCAAGAATTTTTCCTTCGTAACTCCGAAGGTACATTTCGAGGGGTTGAGCTTCATCTTGTGCTGTTTGAGGATATCAAAGGTCTGGGCTAAGTGCTGGAGGTAACTGCCTTTCTGCAGACTCTTTTACCAGCATGTCGTCGATGTATACCTCCATGGTGCTGCCGAGCAATGGGCTGAACATCTTGTTTACCAACCGCTGATAAGTGGCTCCAGCGTTCTTCAAACCGAAAGGCATTACTCGATAGCAGTAGAGCCCTCGTTCGGTTATGAAGGCTGTCTTCTCTTGATCTGGAGGGTACATCTGGATCTGGTTGTATCCAGAGTAGGCATCCATGAAGCTCATAAGCTCATGCCCCATAGTGGCGTCAACCAGTTGGTCTATTCTTGGCAGTGGAAAGCTGTCCATGGGGCACGCCTTGTTGAGGTCTGTATAATCGACGCAGACTCTCCACTTGCCGTTTTTCTTTTTGACAAGCACGGTGTTGGCTAGCCACTCGGGATAGAACACTTCCCGTATCATCCTAGCGTCCAGCAGCCTTTGGACTTCTTCATTTACAATCCGATGCCGTTCAGGAGCAATCGGCCTTCTCTTCTGTCTGATTGGCGGGTGATCCGGATCCACCATCAGCTTGTGAGTTATAAGATTGGGATCTATTCCCTTCATGTCTTTGGTCTCCCAAGCGAAGATAGAGAGGTTGTCTTTCAAGAACCTGACTATCTTCTCCTGCTCGGTGTGTGTTAGGTCTGGGCCGATGTTCAAATAACGCCCCTCTGCTTCTGAACTGACCAATATTTTAATGGGCTCGCCAACAGGTTTGGCTCGGCTGTCACGTCCCCTTGGGCTCAGGGGTTCTTCAATGTTGGATGGGCAATCCTCTACCTCGGGAGAGTAAGTGAAAACCGGATCTGCACAGTCCCGAGTATACTGTAATTGCTATTTAGGAGCCCTCTCCTTGAGGGCAATAGCGTGGCACTCTCGGGAGGTTGGCTGACACCCTCTGACCGAGTGGACGCTCTGGTTATGGACATACTTCAGACACTAATGGAGGGTCGAAGAGACTGCTCCTATTTGATGCAACCAGGGTCTCCCAATTATGACGTTGTAGGGAGATTTCATGTTTAACACCATGTACTCCGAGATAGTGGTCTTCTGCCCTTCACCCTCTCCTACGGTGGTAGGAAGGTCGACTCTCCCTAAAGGGGTACTGAGGTTGCCATCAAAAGCTGCCATCACGGCAGTGGTGGGTTTGACGTTGTCATGGTCTATCCCCATCTGTTTAAGCGGCTCATAGAACAGTATGTTGACAGAGCTGCCAGTATCGACCAGGACTCTCCTGGTCTCGAAGTTGGCGATTCTGAGGGTGATAACAAGGGCATCACTGTGAGGGCAATGTATCCCTGCTAGATCTTGCTCAGTGAATTGAATCTCCGGTGCTGGCTTGAGCCTCTTTTCTACGTTGGAGATCTGTAATATGTTCGGGGCAACTCTGGCCTCCCAAGCATATCTCTTTCTTGCCCTGTTGGACATTCCTGTGATAGGGGAGTCAGCATGGAGGACGTAGATAACATGGTTGTTTTGCCTCTGAGGCTCGTTTCCTCCTTCTCTCTGCTCCTGCCTTTGCTCGGGCCTTTGATCTAGCCGTTGTTGAGGCTTGTCGTCTTGGGGGTTCTGCCTTCCGTCCAGCTTGACGAACTCCCGAAGATGCCCCTTCTTTATGAGCTGCTCTATCTCATACTGGAGGGTCCTGCATATGTTAGTTGTATGTCCATGATCTTTATGGAAATTACAATACTTACTTTGGTCCCGCAGGCTAGGATCTCCTTTGATTGGTTCCGGCCACCTCAGGTTCTCCCGATCTCGGATCTGCCGGAGTACCTGGTTCTGTGTGGTGTTTAAAGGAGTGAAGTTGGTGAACTCCCTTGGTCCGGAGTTGTACACAGCTCGGGGCGCTGTTCTTTTCTCTGGGCTCCTAGCCCTCTTTTTGGTGGAGTCTCTTCTGTGATCCTCCTTCTTGTGGTCCTCCCTCTTCGAATTGTCCCTCTGGGTCTGATTTTTACCCTTCTGGGATGTGCGGTTGGCTTCTTCCAGGTTGATGTACTTTCTGGCCCGATGCATTAATGCCACCATATCGGCTGGAGGGCTCTTTGTTAAAGAGTCTCTGAATCCACCTTGGGCAAGCCCAGCAGTTAGGGCTGCTACAAGGAATTTCGGGCTGCAGTCAGTGATCTCCGTGAGTTCGGTATTAAAGCGCTTGATTTAGGCTCTGAGGGATTCCTCCCTAGTCTGTTTGACATTTAGCAGGAACTCTGGGCCCCTTCTGAGCCTCCTGCTGGTCATAAACCTGTCCAAGAACTATCTACCGAGCTCGTAGAAGCTGGTAATTGAGTTCGGAGGGAGGTTGTGGAACTACTTCAGAGCAGTTCCCTTCAAGCCGGTGATGAAAGTTCGGCACATGAAAGCATCAAAGGCTCCATGAAGGGCCATCGTATGCTGATAGTGCGAGAGATGATCCCCTGGATCTCCAGATCCATCATATAGGGTGAACTTGGGCACCATGAACTTTCTAGGCCTCTCTTCTGACATGATGGTATGAGTGAACGGAGTGGCTAGTCTTCTGAGCAGCCTGGCCAACTCGTCTTGTTCTGGAGGGTTATGAGGTCCTCTCAAGGCGATTGTTCGGTCTATAGACTCGGCAATTTCCTCTACCCTCCGTGGGTCTCTGAGTCTGACATCTTGCGAACCCTGCCTGACAGCCTCGGCTTCAGGGTAGTAGGGTTGAGTACACCCTTCGGACGGAGAAGGATTCCAAGCTGGAGGGATTGGTGCTGCATGGGGCTGAGGCTCCTGCGGTGCCGGATGTGCTCCTGAGGCCCTTGGAGTTGGGGCCCGAGTAGTACTCCGGTAATGGACGTTAGGAACGAAGACTGATGTTCCCCAGCCTGGAGCTGACGGTTGTGGATCTCTGCCAACGCGGGGAACGCCCGGGGGGTGCCCAGGCTGGTTAGTTGGAGCTTGCTTATGGAGTTCTTCATTCTCTGCGGCAATAGGAGGTTGCGTTCCTGCAGCAAAGTTGACCGGCGGGTTAGGAGAACCCGCTGCTTGGTTTTGTGTGAGTGTTGCCAGCGTTCTAGTGATGGCGAGCAATTGTTCTTGCACCAGTTCATTGTGTCGTTTGATTGATTCGATCTTTTGTCGCATGGAGTTAACCGCTGGTCCCTTTGTACAAGGAGCAGGCGGCTGACGCTGAGAGTTTTGCGAATTCTGAGTATTCTGTCGTGGTCGGAGATTTGGTGCCATGGCTTTCTGGTGGAGAGAGATGAGTTTATGAATAGAGGACTTGGAGATTAGTCGTTTCCCACAGACGGCGCCAAACTGATGCTGCACTTTTTGACTCGCAATAAGTGAGGGCTCCGTGACCTGTAGAACACTCAGAAAGACAATCAGAGGTCCACCGGATTGGCTCCGGTGGTAGCCGCTCCAATGTTTAAGTAAGTAAAAGGAATTGAAAGACTGTATTGAAAGCCCAGGAATGAGCATAAAAATAAAGCGTACCTTTAGGGTTTAATTTATAAGTCATGGCCTTCCTAAGTTGATTAGGATTCGATGCCATGAATATAGGGATTTGATCATCGGAGATTGCAGTTACCTTGTGGAATATTAAGTCGTAGATGGAGATAATCATAGATAGTAGTTTCCGTGTTGAATATTGTTTCCTTATTCCCTGCTTGGCAATTGTTAAGGAAACCATAAGGTCGGAACCGTATGAGGTGTTGATTAAATATTGCCCAGGACATAAGGTCTGGGAGATATGTGCATGAGAATGCCTTGGAGGCTTCGCCTGCACTGTATGATCGAGTTTATCGGCTCTAAATGATATATATATATATAAGAATGCCTTGGAGGCTTCGCCTGCACTGTATGACCGAGTTTATCGGCTCTGAATGATATATATATATGAGAATGCCCTGAAGGCTAGTCACTGCTTTGTATGATCGAGATTATCAGCTCCATATGCACACGTGTATCAGGGTGATTGGTGTGTCTGTTTGTGGTATATCAGATGGGCTTGGAGGCTTAGTTGGGCAGTGGCGCTGGACCGTGGGAGAAGGAAAAGAAGGAAAAAATTACTGTGGGGCCCTGCCGCATGAAAAAAAGAGGCAGAATATAAAAGAAAAAATCCTAAAGGGGGGAACAATACGTGCGGCAGAAAACAGAGAGAAGCTTGGGCGGCAGATAGAACAGAGAACAGGGACATGCCGCGGCGCACAGTCCTGGCGCAGAGAAGAAGCCACAGCCACTCTATGGCGTGGTTATTTTTCATGAGGTTTATGTTGTCCGTCGTTCGTATGGGTAACTAAATTTCTAAGTGGGGTTAGGGATGAACTTGCACATTAGATGATTGTTTTAATTTATTTTTGATTCCTGTACGTCGTTTTCACTTGTTAAATTCTTTGATGATCATTCATAATTAATTGTTTGATTTTATTCTCCGAATAATTAAAGGGTTTAGTCCGTTTATAGATTCAGTCATGCTTTTTCTATTAAATGGATTCATGTTTTGATTATTTTTAGAACAATTACTTATTTATATTGATTCAATTCTCTGTTGCAATATTGCTCGTTGGGTATATTGTCGTCGTTGGATTTTTTCAATGTGAATAATAATTCGTGTGATTTAAAAGTGTTAAATGATTTTTCAAAGGGTTACTTTCAGTTTAATTTTGGTTCATAATTTTAAATCTTCCGATTGAGATTTTTGGAATTTAATTTCTCAATTGAGTTATCAGTGAATTAAGATTAATTAAAATACCATATATGTGCAAGGGATTCCCGAAACTCTACTGTTGGTTAAATTTGAATATTTTCATCCGTTATTCAGCTTATTTAATTTTAATTTGCATTCAAAATCACTTTTTCTACTTTTATTTTCTTGTTAATCGTTTAATATTTCTTAAGTTTCAGAAATTCTGTCTATTATTCTTTTAATTTTGTCTCCCTGTGGAATCGACACCCCAAGGCTACATTACAGCTAGTGCGTTATTCTTTGGGCGTAATTAAATTTTGGCGCCGTTGCCGGGGAGACGGTAGAAGAATTAGTAGATAGTTTTTATTTTCAGCAGTTTGTAAAGACGGTAACTTCGTTCTCTTCTTTTTAGTTACTTTATTATTATTTATTATTATTATTTATTATTTATTATTTATTATTTATTTTCATTTCTAGTTATTTATTTATTCATTTTCTTTTATTTTATTTTATTCCTTTTTTTTATTTTATTATTGTCATCTTGCATGCATAATAGGTATAGAGACACATTAGGCCGTTTTGCTTGTAGGCCTGTGTTAGAGTCGGATTTAGAGTCTAATTTTTCTTGTTTTTCTAATTCTTTGTTTGATAATACTTCCAATTCTGCAAATATGAGTGAATATGAGGATCAACCCATTAGGACTCTTCAGGATTACTTTCACCCTACACGAACAGCCACACCATCATGCATCATGTTTCCACCCAATGCTCGTCCAATTGATGTTAAAACGGGGGTGATACAGTTACTCCCTATATTTCATAGTTTGGAAAATGAGAATCCATATGTGCATATTAGGGAGTTTGAAGAGGTAGTTGCGACTTTCCATAGTCAAAATGCAACATAAGATATTGTGAGACTTAAATTCTTTCCTTTCTCTTTGAAGGATAGAGCTAAGAGTTGGCTATACTCACTGAAACCACAGTCAATTGGATCGTGGAATGAGATGATCCAGATTTTCTTCACTAAATACTTTCCCCAACACAAGACTAATGCTTTAAAAAGATAGATTTCTACTTTTGCACAAAAGGATAGTGAGACTTTGTATCAGTCTTGGGAGAGGTTTAAGGAGTTATTGAGTATATGCCCTCATCATGGGTATGAGAGTTGGCGTGTAGTGATCTACTTTTATGAGGGACTTACACCTAGAGAGCGCCAATTTGTAGAGATGATGTGCAATGGTGAGTTCTTATAGAAAGATCCTGATGAGGCCTTAGAGTACCTTAATGAGCTTGCTGAAAAAGTTCACACTTAGACAGGACCTAGTGCTACTAAGAGCACAAATAGGTCACGACCTATAGGGAACCAACAGAGTGGGGGAATTTACCATCTTAGGGAGGAGGATAACTTGAAAGTTAAGGTTGAGACACTCACTAGAGAGTTAGAGATGCTAAAGGCTAGAGACTTAAAGCCAACACACTTGGCAAATCATGCAGAGTCTTTTAGACCATGTTCAATGTGTGGCGGGGTAGATCACCTTGCCCAAGAGTGTCCCACATCAGTTGAGATGAGAGGGATGTATGAGGACCAATGTAATACCTTATGTATGTACAAGAAGCCTTTCACACCTTACTCAAAGACTTACAATCCAGGGTAGCGCAATCACCCTAATTTTAGTTTGAAATCTGAAAACCAGCCACCTGCACCACCACCTGCACAGCCTCCTAGATCATACCCTGCACCATATCATACACCAGATCATGCATCTTCATCTTCTAGGAATTCTTTGGAAGATACTTTGCATGCATTTATTGAAGCACAGGGTAAGACTAACCAAAAATTTGAATCTTTGATCATGCAGATTGTTGAAGAAAATAAGGAGATATAGACCCAAGTGTCCAAATTGATGAGCTCTCTGAGTGTGAATGAGCAAGGCAGATTCCCTTCCCAAGCTCAATCCATACCCCATGGTCAACAAATGACACAAAAGAATTTGAAGGATGTGAACGCCATTTTGACTCGAAGTGGTAAGTCCTTACACATCCCAACAATGGACAAATCAGAGGATGTGGAAAAGGAACAAAATAGTAGCAATGCTGAGCTGCCCAAGGAATTAAAGGTGACGAAGAGCTATGTTAAGGTACCATTCCTTCAAGCTTTAAAATCAACCAAGCACACTTTGGATCCTAACAATGAAATCTTAGAGAATCTCAGGCACGTAAAAATCAATCTTCCTCTTTTGCATGTGATTAAGCAAGTGCCTACTTATGCAAAAGTTCTTAAAGATTTATGTACAGTTAAGAGGACGCACCATGTGAAGAAGACAGCATTCCTGACAGAGCAAGTTAGTGCTCTCATTGAGCAGAGGATTCCCCCCAAGTACAAAGATCCTGGTTGTCCAACCATTGCATGCAGCATTGGAAATCATGAGTTTGGACAAGCTTTACTTGATTTAGGAGCAAGTGTGAATCTAATGCCTTATTCTATTTACTTGCAGTTGGGGTTGGGAGAGATCAAACCAACCTCTGTGGTATTGCAATTGGCTGACCGTTCAGTCAGAGCACCACGGGGTGTGGTAGAGGATGTTTTAATTCAAGTTAATAAATTTTATTATCCTGTTGATTTCATAATTCTTGACACTAACTCTATTGTTGATTCTACCTCTAAGATTCCTTTGATTTTAGGTAGGCCTTTCCTTGCCATTGCTAATGCTTTGATTAATTGTAGGAATGGGCTCATGAAGCTATCTTTTGGGAACATGACTCTTGAAGTGAATATATTTCATGTTGCAAAACAGCCAGAAGAGGAGTATGAAAGCTGCCAGACGTGCATCGTTGACTCACTCATGGATATGGGAATTCCTGCAACTCATGATCCTGACCCCCCTAAGCATTTTCTTGTTAATACTGAGTTTGACTATGTTTCTGATCCATCTGATGTGGTTGATGTTTGTGCTATTTTTGACAGAACTCGGGATTATGGAGCACGGGGATGGAAATTGAAGTTTGAGGAGTTGCCTACAAAAAGGGAAGAGCAGATTCCTTCAAGTGGGGAAGCACCTAAAGTTGAATTGAAGCCTTTGCCTAAGGGTTCAAAACATATCTTCCTTAATCCAGGTGATACTTTTCCTATTATTATGTCATCTGAATTGTCTACGTCTCAAGGTGAGAAATCACCTCAAACCCTAAGTAAGCCTAGGTCAGCCCTAGGTTGGAGCATTGCTGATCGAGTTAAAATGAAAGTGTTGCATGATAACAATATTTTGAGAAAAATGTTTAGGCCTAATGATCGAGTTTTCTTATATGATTCTAGACTCCATAAGCACACAAGAAAACTCAGGTCTAGGTGGACAGGTCCCTTTATAGTGAAAAATGTTTTTGAAAATGGGGCAGTAGAAATAGAGGATCCTAAGTATAGGCAAGTTTTTAAAGTAAATGGCCAGCGCCTTAAAGTTTTGATTGATAGGCAAGTTCTGAAAGTGGAAGACATTCTACTTATAGACCCGGTCTATCCACCTTGATCACGCCATGCAGGTATGTTTTTTTTTTTTTTTAATTTATTTATTTTATTATTTTCTTTATTTTATTTGTTTTATTTTGTTTTTGTTCTCTTTTATTTTCGTTTTTTTTCTTTTTGTTTGCTGTTGTTTTCTTTATTTTTATTTGCAGGTTAATTTCATTTTGTCAGTTTAGGTTGCCATCTTTGGTGCTTAGCGAGCTGCCCACGTCACAATCAGGTGTATTCTCTCCTTTTTAGTACCCTTCATTCAATTTTGATTATTAAACATTGAGGACAATGTTTCATTTAAGTTTGGGGGTGGTGGTTGCAAATTCAATATTTAAATTGTTATTGCATATTTTCATGTGTCAATTTTTTTTAAAAATCTGCATCACACGTGCATCTTTTCACATGAGTACTCATTCTCATTCATAGCTATTTTTGTGAGTTTACTAAATCCACCACAATCATTCTGCTAAGTCATTCACAGAACTTTTAATTCACTTATCCAAACTTTGTGGTAAAATGTTGGTTTGATACATGTAGCTAGAGAACTCTTTTGCTTAAGTATTCATGTGTGTTTTGGAGAGAATTGATAGCCTTCAAATTCAGTTTGTGATAAGCGTTCATTGATCTGTTGAATTGGGCACTTCTTTTGAGAATATCATTACATGGTTGGTGGCATGACGACGGATATACTTGGGATATGACGAAGGTCAATTTAGGATTAACATTTGAGCCTTTCAAGCTAACCCTTCTCATCATAGACCCTTAGTAGCCAAATTTGAGCCAACAAACACATTTAGTTTTTTTCATGTGCCTATAGCATCCATACCTCTCCACATTGGAGTATAGCCTATACATTAATTTTCTACCCTTTTTGCTTCCAAGTGTGTACTAGGTGTGGAAATTGCATTTCTTGTCTTTTATGTTGCATGGAAAAAAAAAAAAAAGCAGAAAAAGAAAGAATACAAGTGCAGAATGTTCAAGTGAGTGAGCAACAAAGTCAATGTTCAAAAAAAAAAAAAAAATTTTGAAAAATTTTGAAAAAAAAAAGAGAGAGACAAAAGAAAAAGGAGACGTTTTGCTATTCAATGATTTGGAAAGTGGAAATACATCCAGTGAGAAGTTTGGTTTGCTGTGATTTTTAATGAAATTCTCATAGTATGTATTTAGAAGTTTTTGAATCCTTTTTGTCATTTTCTTCACATAGCCCTAACCTGAGCCACGTTACAACCCGTTTTGTGTTGATCGTTCTGATCCTAAGCAAGCCTGTGGAAAGAGTGGTGAAAATCTCATTTGTTAGTGCGCCTATCATAAGATCAATGTTTGCTTATTGCTTGTTCGTAATTGCCTAATTCTTCATTGAGCGTGTACACCTCTTGTCAACTCCATAGAGAGAACCCCTACATGAAACACTTTTATACCCGTGAGATATGGAGTTGAACCTTTTGCTTGAGATGTTCTTGATGTCACATGTGTTATGGTTTGTGGTTGGATGGATATGGTTTGGAACACACACACACTCTGTGAATTGCTATAAGTGGATTGATTGTTACAGGGTTATTGAATTCCTAAAACTACTTTGATTTGTGAACCTAAAAAAAAGTGACTAGATGCCTGCTGTGTGTGTTTTTCCTTGACCCCTTTTGCCAAATGCATGAAAATTGCTAGGGATTACCAATGAGTAAGTTGGGGGGTGTGATGAGTGCGCGAAAGTGCACTCTTAATACCCGATTATTGGATTAAATTGTTAGAAATATGAATAGAAATGTTGGGCTTCAATTGATTTTATTAAATTTAATTTCTATTTACAATGAGATATATTTGAGCATTATTTTATAAGATTTTATATCTCAAATATTGCATTTTTTTGTTGGCGAGAGATAGTTTGCAATTGTGCTTTCACACTTAATATTTTTGGAACTATTTTTGGCTTTTTGGCAGATTCGACCATTGAGTTTCAATTGAGATTTGGATGGCGTTAGAATTTCAGAATGTAAAAATGGTCTTCATGAAGTTTTTAGAGGACGTCTTGGGCTTTTCAGAAAGGATTGGTTTGAAAAAATCGGAATTCATTTGGACCTCCAAACATTATTTCAAAGATAGGCCTGGAAAGCTGCTATGAACTTGTCCGTCCAGCCAACTTTAAGGGGTCATAACTTGAGTTTCCGAAGTCCAAATCAGATGCCTTTTGAGCCTAAAATTATCTACTCATCTAGGGCTACAACTTTCGTGAAGGGCCCGAGTCGAGATTCAATCGTTATCTGGTAGAAAACGGGGCATAAAAGTGGTAGATGTGAACATGTGCGGCTGGAAAAGGAAAAAAGAAAGAAAAGAAAAAAAAAAAAAAAAAAAGGTGCAAAAGAAGCAACTGACGTGGGGATGATTTTGATTGAAAATTAGAAGAATAAAGAAAGAAAAAAAAAAGGGTTTGAAAAGTCAAAGATGGTGGTTTGGGTTTAAAAGTAAAGAATGAAAAGGAAAACAACAAAAAGTTTGGAAAGCCAAAAGAATTTAAAAGGTGGGGCCCGTTAGTTTGGATGGTCTGAACTAAAAATAGAACAAAGGAAAGCAGAAGGGCTGGCTTGGCACGGCGATGGGCTTGGAGGCTTAGTTGGGCAGTGGCGCTGGACCGTGGGAGAAGGAAAATAAGGAAAAAATTGCTGTGGGGCCTGCCGCATGAAAAAAAGAGGCAGAATATAAAAGAAAAAAACCTAAAGGGGGAACAATCCGTGCGGTAGAAAACAGAGAGAAGCATGGGCGGCAGATAGAACAGAGAACAGGGACGTGCCGCGGCGCAGGGTCCTGGCGCAGAGAAGAAGCCACAGCCACTCTATGGTGTGGTTATTTTTCATGAGGTTTATGTTGTCCGTCGTTCGTATGGGTAACTAAATTTTTAAGTGGGGTTAGGGATGAACTTGCACATTAGATGATTGTTTTAATTTATTTTTGATTCCTGTACGTCGTTTTTACTTGTTAAATTCTTTGATGATCATTCATAATTAATTGTTTGATTTTATTCTCTGAATAATTAAAGGGTTTAGTCCGTTTATAGATTCAGTCATGTTTTTTCTATCAAATGGATTCATGTTTTGATTATTTTTGGAACAATTACTTATTTATATTGATTCAATTCTTTGCTAAAATATTGCTCGTTGGGTATATTGTCGTCGTTGGGTTTTCTCAATGTGAATAATAATTCGTGTGATTTAAAAGTGTTAAATGATTTTTCAAAGGGTTACTTTCAGTTTAATTTTGGTTCATAATTTTAAATCTTCCGATTGAGATTTTTGGAATTTAATTTCTCAATTGAGTTACCAGTGAATTAAGATTAATTAAAATACCATATATGTGCAAGGGATTCCCGAAACTTTACTATTCGTTAAATTTGAATATTTTCATCCGTTATTCAGCTTATTTAATTTTAATTTGCATTCAAAATCACTTTTTCTACTTTTATTTTCTTGTTAATCGTTTAATATTTCTTAAGTTTCAGAAATTCTGTTTATTATTCTTTTAATTTTGTCTCCCTGTGCAATCGACACCCCAAAGCTACACTACAGCTAGCGCGTTATTCTTTCGGCATAATCAGGACGCTTAGAAGATGTTGATTTCTGAATACATAGTCCTTTACTCCAAATCCCCCTACAACATCATCAATCGAAGACCATGGCTCCATCAGATAGGAGCAGTCACCTCGACCCTCCATCAATGCCTGAAGTATGTCTAGAGTGACAAACTCTACACCATCAAGAGCTGTCAACCAACTGCCTGGGAGTGTCATGCTCTCACGCTAAAGGAAAGAGCCCTAAAATAGCAGTCACAACATCCCTATGAAGAAGGAAGTCCTACATCTTTTGAACTTCATGAGACGGATGAGTGCCCCTCCGAGATTGACGAGCCATTAAGTTTTAGGGGAAGGGATAGCATGGCCAAACTAATGCAAGAACCTGTCATGGTGCTGGTGAGTTCTAAAGGGGGAGAGCGTTATTTATAGATTGACTCAGGTCTATCCCACTCCGAGCAGAGAGAGATTGTCAATTTTTTTAAGGATAACCTATTAGTCTTCGCATGGAAAACTAAGGACATGGAAGGGATAAATCCTAATCTCATGTCCCACAAGCTAATGACTAACCCAGACCACCCTCTAGTGAGACAGAAAATGAGGACCTTCATCTCTGAATGGCACAAGATCATCAACGAGGAGGTCCAAAGGCTGTTGGATGTCAGCATGATAATGGGAAGTATTCTATCTAGAATGGCTCGCCAATACAGTCCTTTCCAAAAAGAAGAATGGCAAATGGTAGGTTTGCGTTGACTACACATACCTCAACAAAGCCTGTCCTAAAGACAGCTTTCCTTTCTCGAAGATCGATCAGTTGGTCGATGCAACTGCAGAACATGAGCTCATGAGCTTCATGGACGCATATTTAGGGTACAACCAGATTCAGATGTACCTTCCAAACCAGGAAAAGACAACCTTCATATCCGAACAAGATCTGTATTGCTATATAGTGATGTCATTTGATCTAAAGAATGCAAGCGACACGTACTAGGGGCTGGTGAATAAAATGTTTGACTCTTTGATTGGCAACACAATGGAGGTCTACATAGATGACATGCTGGTTAAAAGCCTAAGGAAGAATGACCATATCTGGCAATTGAGTCAAACATTCAGCATACTGAAGCAACACAAGATTAAGTTAAACCCCTCAAAGTGTACCTTAGAGATCACTAAAGGAAAATTCTTGGGTTTCTTGGTCTCTTAGAGGCGAATTGAGGCTGACCCCTCACAAATTAATGCTTTGATCAAGCTAGAATCACTGAGGACCAAGAAAGACATCCAAGGCCTAAATGAAAGGATAACAGCTCTGAACCGATTCATCTCCATATCTACGAACCAGTGCCTCCCATTCTTCAAAGCCTTGAGGGGGAATAAGGCCCTTGGATAGACCCCTGAATGTGAGAAATCCTTCGAAGATTTAAAGCAATATATGGCCTCCCCCGAGCTCTTTTCCAAACCAATACAAGGGAAAAAGCTACTTTTGTATCTTGTAATGTCAGAAAATGCCATCTGCTCTGCACTGGTGAGGGAAGACAGAGGGATTCAAAGGCCAGTTTTCTACGTCAGCAAAGCACTTCTAGATACCAAGAAGAGATATCTCAAAGTTGAGAAGTTGGCCTTCGCCTTAGTGATGTCCGCTTGAAAGCTCAAGCCCTACTTTCAAGCACATCCTATTGTAGTCCCTACATCCTAACCATTGAAGTCAATTTTGTACAAGCCTAAAGTCTCAGGATGACTGGTTAAGTGGTCTATGGAGTTGGGGGAATTTGACATATCCTACGTTCCACGAACCTGCATTAAAGGGCAGACATTGGCAGACTTTGTCGCAAAACTCACTCCAGCGCTGCATGATAAAACTCAAATCGACTTGGATACTACAGTATGACGACTTTACACTGATGGATCATCTACCAATAGGGGTTTAGGAGTGGGCATCGTGCTTTAGTCCTTAGATGGAATTATAACCGAAAAGGCAGTCAGCTTGGGGTTGGGGTTCAGAGCTTCTAATATTGAGGTCGAGTATGAAGCACTCGTCCTTGGCATAAAGCTGGCCTTAGAATGCAGAGCTCGAAACCTTGAAATGTTTTCAGACTCTCAACTAGTGGTAAGCCAAGTTTTGGGGGAGTTTTTTGCCAAGGAGGACAAGATGGTCCGATATTCAGAGCTGGTGGACTTGTTGAAAACCTCATTCCAAAATTCACCATTCAGAAAATTGAAAGAGGCCAGAACACCAGAGCTGACACGTTAGCAAACATGGCCTCTCATTTCAAGTTAGAAAGAGATTCAATGGTGAAGGTTTCTTACCAACCCAAGCCGAGCATCGAGGAAGTACAATCCACCCAAATCTCGAAGCAAAACTAGAACTGGATGACTCCCATCATCCAGTACATAAAGGATTGACTGCTTCTAGAGGATAAAAACCAGGCCCGAAGGGTTCGATCAAGGCAGCTCGGTATCTGATCGTGAATGGAAAGCTCTACTGAAGGGCCTACACTCAACCTGTTTTAAGGTGCTTGTCTCTAGAGGAATCCCAATACGTCTTAGCCAAAATTCATGAAAGAATCTGTGGAAACCAAAACAGCGGCAAAACCATAGCCCACCGAGCTCTAACTCAAGGCTATTACTAGCCAAGCATGCTGAAGCAGGTCAAGGAGTATGTCCAAAGGTGCGACAAGTGCCAATGCTTCACCTCATATCAGCACCAACCCCACCACGAGCTCATCCTTATTGCCAGTCCTTGGGCCATCCCTCAATAGGGGATGACCATTGTGGGACCACTGCCAAAGGCCCCACGGAATAGAAGATACCTACTCGTTGCCATAAAATACTTCTCCAAATGTTGAGCCTTTGACCCACATTATTGAAGTAGAGGTAAAAAACTTCACATGGAGGAACATAGTTTGCAGGTTCGGCATACCCTGCGTTATCATCTCTGATAATGGTATGTAGTTTTCCAAAAAGGTGTTTAGGAATTTCTTTGAAAACCTGCCCATCAGCCACCACTTCTCCTCACTAGGGCCATTCCCAAGCTAATGGGCAAGCAGAGATCACCAACCGTACAATTCTTGATGCCATTAAGAAAATATTGAAACAAGTCAAAGGAAAGTGGGTTGAAGAGTTCCCTGGAGTGTTCTAGGCCTATCTAACCACCAGAAGAACACTGACCACAGAAACATTGTTCTTACTTGCATACGGTACTGAGGCGGTCATTCCCGCTGAGATCGGCATGCCAACCCTAAAGTCGGATGCCTTTGAACAAGAAACTAATGACAATCAGCTTGCAAAAAATCTTGATCTGCTCGAAAAAAGATGAGAGCAGGCCAGGGTCAATACTGAAACATACTAGCGCAGAATGGCCAACAACTTCAGTCAAGGGTTAAGACCGGTCAACTTCTAGCTCGGGGATCTCGTCCTAAGAAGGGTATTCCCGAACACCAAAGATCCCACCATGAGAAAGCTCTCCCCTAATTGGAAGGGGCCCTATAGAGTTACCAAGATCATCAGGCCCACAACCTACTGGTTGGAGGATGTAATACTCTGAACTTATTTTATCAATTAATTAATATAATGATGTATTTTTCAAACTTTAATATGTCGATTTAATTGTCTTAGTTAGATTTTAATACTACAAAAAAATAATAATAAATAACTAAATAAATATATAACCATTGGACTACCAACTAATTTTGTGTTATATACTACACATGAAGTATATATCAATACACAAAGAGAACACACTAGAACAAACATTTAAAATAAGACAATTATAAAATGTATTATATATGTGTGTATATATATAGGTGCATAATTGCAATAGCCAACCTATGGCTTAGATGCACTCAAATAAGCTGTTAAATGCAACAGGGTGGTTGACTTAGATACACTCATGCATGAGCTGCTAAATGCAGCATGGTGGTTGGAACAATGGGGCTGAAACAGGGAGGGGAGCAGAGCTGTATTAAGTGCAGTAGTTGAGGGCTCTAGAATCCTCTTTTGATATATATATATATGGGCATTGTGATTTCATCGCCCAAGTGTGTGTGTGTGCTGTATACTCCACCGAGAGAGAGAGTGACCAAACAGTGTGTGTGCGTGAGTGATTATAAAGGGGGAGAGAGAGAGAGAGAGAGAGAGAGAGAGAGAGAGAGAGACATTGTGTGTATATACAAGTGTGTGTGTGTGTGTGTCTCACATAGAGGTGCACAAGGAAGGGACTGGGGAGCACACGACTGAGTTGAATCAACCACTAAAGAACCCATATTCAGCCTAGGAAAAGAGAAAGGTTTGATTTAAGGTATAAGCACCAAACCTTGAAATTCTCTTTTCGGATTTTGGTTCTATTTCGGCTTCAAATCAATATCTAGAGAATATGCATGTATTTAAAATGACACTAAGGGATGTTTTCTAGCAAGTTGGGAAAGCTTAGGGAACTTGAAGCACAAAACCCAGTGGAGGCTGCCATGGACAGACCTTTACAGGTGTAGGTCTGAGACCATCGAGGCCAAACCAAGTATGGTTGATCGGGCCTTAAACCATACCTTAAGAGGGTTCCAAAAACCCCAAACCGTGACCCTAAAACCCTAGGAAAGACCACAAAAAATGGACCTGCTGGTCTCGGGTCCTCAATCCAATCCCATTTACAGAGCCTCAAACCTTGTCTTAGGAATGGGGATTTGAAGCCCCATGAATGAGGAGCAAAATAAGACAGAAATCACTTGAAATATCTGAGGAAACTGGCTTGAATTGGGCCTATTACAGATCACGATAATAGTGTAAAACTCGTGATTTGATCCAATTTAAGCTTTCAAATGAATGCCAAAATGTTTCTTAGACATTCAATAGCCTATAACACCCAAAAACAGAGAGCAAACCCACCAGATAATGCACGAAATTGGAAAACTTGAAAACCAGATAATTAGGGCAACAGTTGGGGCTTGGGGGAAGAAGAAAACCCTGCTAAGTCAACTTGTGAGTTGACTCAGCCCAGCCTAACCAAGATAACCAGCCACCATGTCGACTCAGACACGTGCTGAACCGTGGGCGAGACACCGCATTATTGAAACGGCACCGTTTGGGGATTAATCCTTTTATTTAAAAGGCATCTGGGTTGTTTGGTTACAGACTTAATAAATTCCAATTGGTGTTCACATACGGGACAGGGATAACATATCCCTGATTTTCCCGTGTCCGCCGTTTGGATCAAGAAAAATTAGAAAAAATGGGAGAGCCACAGCTCCCTTGGATCGAACCCGTGACTGTTGGGAGGGGTGACACATAACCAACCATTGTGCCACCCAATTCTCGCCCGTCATAAATCCAACTGAATATATATATATATATATATTATACTGATATAATTAAATTAAATTATTTAAAAATAGGTAAATGTCCTGATGTCCAAATTAATTAAACAAATAGTGTATTTTGACTATGTTGGACATTCTGAACCTAATGGTAAGGTCCATTTTGTGAACCAGGGTTCCAAAAAATTAAGTCACACAAAACATGAAATTACCATTTTTTCCTTAGGGCTACCCAAAGCCAAATAAGAAACTACGAAGGCCTAGATTTATTTTCTTAGACATTCTAGACTCAACGGTGGAGTCCATTTAACCAAATAAAAAACTCTGAAGGCCGATATAATAAATTTAGCAACCTTAAGAGTATTATTAAATAATATCGAGAGAGTTAAAATAAATCACGAACGTTAACATCGACCTTAAATAATTGAGATGAGTTAATAACAATTAAATTTATGATTTATAGGAACCTCAAAGGGGATGGAAAAGGAGATTTAAATTAATAGAACTGCTGAAAGCTATTTTTGAGGTAAGTAATTCTGATGCTTTAATATGGGTTATTCCCAGCCAGTCACGTTATTTTTCACATGCTGCCAAATTTGTATTCTATTACTACCTACTGAACCTGATTTCTTCCTTTTGAAGCCAATCGACTTGTGATTTTTGGTTATGTCCGTACCTTAGATTTGAATTGCTTGCTTACATCATCGTGAACTTGATTGCTAATACTTGAGCATCATTATGCCTTCATGTGTGCCATGTCATGACCTTGTGATGTATCATTCTGATGGAAATCTTATACACATGATTATGTATCCCATGTAATATTTTGTTGATCATGACATTTTGTATGTGCTTGGGGTTGTGCTCAGTCACAACGGCCCACTTACTCACAGATGGCGTTTAGGACCTTTGGGGTCATTTGTGTCCTTTGGGACATATGGTGAAAAAGCTCCTACGCTTTTTCAGTTAGCCCAAGAGAGAGGTGAAGCTGAATGTGCGTTTTGGGGGTATGCCGAGCCCTATTTGTTTACGTATCTGTTGTGTTAGAACTCAATATATGATATTTCTAGTATTCATTAGAGGATCATATTTTATGTTCTATGAATGATCATATTATTGCAAGCATGTTACACCTTTGATTGGCTTACGCTTTGTTTGTGGCAGCGATTCATCATGATAGGTTAGGTCCCACTTTGATTGATTTGCTATCATCTTCTTGTATCTTATGTTGGGATAAGCCTTTTGGACCCCCGGGTTATTGTTACACATCTTGGTGACTGGCTATGTATATACTTGTTGCTCATTTGGCTATTGGCTATCTGTTATCTCTTTATTCTATTATTTACTTGGACTAACCGTAACCCATGTTAAAGCTAGGAAATTACTTACTGGGCTTTGTTAGCTCACCCCTCCCTTATTTTTTTCAGGACAACAAGAAGTAGGAGAACCCTTAGGCGCTCCAGAGGTTTAGACGCTTACTAGCCACTAGTAGCTCTTTTTGGCGAGTTTTTGTATTACCTTAAATACTGGGAGGTCTTAATATCTCCCATGTCACCACGGTCCTGTAGTTTGTATTTTTGGAGGATTTGTATTTGTAAACACATATGTTTTTTTCGGCATGTATTAAATGATGTCCTGACTATGCTACCAGATTTACTGTTGACTATAAAATGTTTTATTAAAAACCTTACTTAGCATTTTAGATCCTTTTGATGAGGAACGGCCCACGGGCCGTAGACCCGGTCACGAACCCCTAATCCGTATAGGGTGGGTTTTGGGTCGTGACAGATGATGTAATCGAGAAACCTGTGCCTAGGCCCTGGAATGTTGAGCACTTACGAAAGTACAATCAATGAAATATTTCTTTTTCTTTTTAAGTGCCCAACTCAATGCACAGACCCCCAGGTCTGGTCTGTTTAATGCACAGATCCCAGGTCTGGTCCATTTCAATGACCCTTATAAAACTTGTATCCATTACAAGTGCTATAGGCTTGATCCAATTCAATGCACAAACCCCCTAGTTTGGTCCATTTAATGCATAGACCCCAGGTCTGGTCTGTCTTAATGACCCCTATAAACTTTGTATCCATTACAATTGCTATAGGCTTGGTCCAATTCAATGCATTGACCCCTAGGTCTGGTTGATTTAATGCACAGACCCCAGGTCAAGTCCGTCTCAATGACCCCTATAAGCCTTGTATCCATTACAATTACTATAGGCTTAGTCCAATTCAATGCACAAACCCCTAGATCTGGTCCATTTAATGCACAGACCTTAGGTCTGGTCCATTTCAATCACCCCTATAAGCCTTGTATCCATTACAACTATTATAGGCTTGGTCCAAATCAATGAACAAACCCCCAAGTCTGGTCCATCCTAATGCACGGACACCCAAGTCCGGTCCATTCTTTCAGCCATTACAAGTGTCTCAGATATTCAAGTCTAAAGGTTTCTCTCGACTTGGTTGCAAGTATTTTAGGTCTGAAGCTTTGATTTTAATTCAATTACAAGCTTTTATATCTTGACTTAATCGCAAGTGTATCAGGTTTGAATATTTTACCTTGACTTAACTCCAAGTGTTTTAGGTCTAAAGGTTTTATCTAAATATATCATGAGTAATTCAGGTCTGAATATTTTATCTTGACTTAATTGTGAGTTTTTCAGATCTAAAGTTCTAACATTGATTTGAATACAAGTATCTTAGGTCTGAAGATCTATCTTAACTTGTCTAAAGATCTACCTTAACTTGATTACAAGTAATTCAGGTTAGAATATTTATCTTGATTTAGTTGCAAGTCTTTCAAATTTGAAGCTTTAACGTTGATTTGACTATAAGTAAGTCAGGTCTAAATGTTAAGCCTTGTCTTGATTATGAGTATTTCAAGTCAGAATGCTCTCAAAATTAATCACAAGGGGCCGAAGCTAAATAAAAAGTCCTTCATTAATAAGCCCAAAAAGGTGGAAAAGTACAGTGCTAAAAAAAAAAAAAACTATAAAATAAGATAAAAGAAAAACACCCCATTCAAGGGTATTCAGCAACAGGGGCGGCTTTTTCTGTAGGTTCAGCTGGAACGGCCTCCGAGGGACTCGGCTCTGGATCATCCAGCTACACCTCGTCCACTCTGAAAATATCGAGGTCGGGGTAGAGCTTCTCGACCTTATTGTGGAAGAGCTCGTACCCGTGATCCATGAACTCGCCGCCCAGCTGGTTTAACTCTTCTTTGAGCTTTTTCTCAGTCTCTTCCTTCGCCGCCTCCTTAGCATCTTCGACACTAGAGGCTAGTTTCAATGCCGTCACAACCTCTGCCTCTTCCTTTTCCTTCTTCAGGGCCTCTAGCTTGGAAGCCAAACCATTCTTCTATGACTCAAGAATGGCCATATTATTCAGAGCCTCCTTGAACTTCTCCTCGAAGGAGTGGGAGGCTGAGCGGGCAGTTTCGAGCTGGAGGCAAGCTTCGTCTAGCTCAGCTTGGAGCTTATCTTCCCTCTTAGACTCCTCAAGGAAGTCCATAATTTCTGCCATGGCATGGACGACCTACAAAAAATACATACAAGACAGTCAGAACGGAAGTAACAAAAAAAAAGTGAATAAATAAAAAAAAATTTAAGTAAGGAAATCATTACCCTCATGTGGGAGACCAGTAGGTCTCTAGCAATTCGGCGGGGCTTCACGCCCTTGAAGCGTTTAGAGGCTGAAACCCACACCTCCTCGAAGCCCCTTTTGATGGTGGCCTCTCCATTCCCTACCGAAATGATGTTGGCAGGGACTTAGTTCAGCTTCCCCTTGACGTGGGGGGCCGAACTTACAGGTAGGGCTGGGGGTGGCAGCACCTTCTCCCAAGTAACTGGAGTAGCCAGCTCTTTGGAGACTGTTCGCTCTAAAGAAGTAGAGGCTCCCACTTATGTCCTCCTCTTCTTCTAATGAGAGGGAGAAACAGGAAGACTAGAGGCCTTTCCAATCTTCTTTGGGCATGGCGTCCAGTTCGCCAACACCGACTTTTTTAGTGTGCTTGATTTACTCTTCACCAGATTCGCCTCCATAAAGTTCTGGAGTGTCAGGACTCTATCGTGAGGTTGATCTGAAGGGTTCAAGAGCTGCCGGTACTTCTCTTGGAGCTCTAGAGTGAAGACTGACCTCCTCCAAGCCTTCTTATCTGTAACACAAAATAGAAAACAGTGCAGAGTTAGATATAACTAAAAAGAGAAAGTCACAATTAAATACCAAAAGTCTGTAGGCTCACCCTTGAAGCTAGTATACCGAGGGAAAAAACTCATCCGGTCCTCATAGTCTTCATGTTCCCAGCCTCCGTTGATGAAAAAGTACCACTTCTTCCATGTCTTGTTGGAAGTGGGTACTGAGGTTAGGGGCTTGAACCTCTTATCGAATGACATGTAGTACAGTCCCTCCGACCTGAGGTACTTTATGTCCATGTTACTCCGTATGAGGTCTAGATCTACCTCAACCCCGTTCTTATGACCTAACCCCAAGAAGGCCATTAGTTGTTTCCAGTTGTTGATGTTCAGCTCGACAGGGCAGATCTTGAACCAACAGAAGAATTCATTTAAGAGGGGGTGTAAAGGGAAACGCACACCAACCTTAAACATTTGAGGTAAGCGCAGATTTCCCTCCTCTCAATGTCTGAAGGATGATCTAATTTCTTAGGAACTTTACAGACCACGTTTTTAGGAAAGTCGAAATACGTCTCGAAGGCATTTAACATGCTCTCAGTCATAGCACTCTCGCCCTCTTCCCTTTGAGATTGGCCTGATGTGCCGACCTCCTTATTCCTAGATTCGAGGTGCGGCTCGAGAAGCAGCACCTCAGAATCACTACTTGAGGAATTACTACACATTTCCTCTAATAGAAGTACCCTATCACTACCTATTTCAACGATTTCCCTATTTTCTATGCTATCGGAATGCGTGTCAGAGGACGACATTATAGTGAAAAACAGTAAGACAGAAATGAAAATACAGAGAGAAAAATGAAGAAGAAGAGCAAAAGAATAACAAAAGGAGTAACAGAAGAGGAAGTAAAGGTTACCAACTCACCGGAAAGAGAAGATCAGGTGATGGAGAGCTTCTTAGGTGTACCAAAAATCGCACAGAAGTCTCTTCTATCTTTTCAAAACCTCAAAGCAATGTAGGATTCGTAAAAGAATCCAAAGGGGGAAATGTCATTATTTATACTGTATTAAAATGTGCCATTTAATGCCCCAAATTCTAATCGACGTTGGCTAATGATAGCCTTGATTCCCGAATCAACGACTTCATAAATGATGGCGTCGTAACTGCTCCACTAACACCTGTTTTCTCAAAATGCGAAACAACACATTAATAAGAATACGCATAACCCTTCAAAAACCCTAACCTCAGTTCTGTATGGGTCCTACAGAACTAAGGCTCGGGGGGGGGGAGTAATTGATGTACCATAAAACGACAGCCCAACCCATACTTGACACATGTCTAAAGTTCTTTTATATGCAAGTCAGGAAGTGACAAAGCAATTCAGATCTAACAGGCGGGCACAGATCTTCCCTCCCGAGCAACGAGCTCGGAGTACGCATCTAATGAGGTACCAAGCTTATCACCGCCCTGCCTACCTTACTGACCTCAAAATAAGGAAACATAGTGCGACGTGGAAACTGCCATTCTCGAAAATATTCCGATCCCTATTTTTACGGAGATCAGAGTTCAATACGGAAACTGCCATTTTCAGATATCTTCGGATCCCGATCTTTACAACTCCAAATCCAAATCAAATTAGGAGATTCACAACCTATAGATACAACCCTAAGGTACGCTTTTCAATTACAGTCAATTATTTTCTTTCAAGCTTAGTTTTTCTTCTATTTTTTATTGACTTTATCATCGAAGCAGCTACCACCGGAGCCAACGCAGTGGCCCTCTGATCATTCTTTCCGTGTTCTTGACAGGAGACGAAAAGTGGAAGCTCCACTAATCAAAAAGTGCAACATCAATAACATTACAATACAATGACACGTATTAGCTAACAAAAATTGTCTAACAAACCTAAAAGATAGAGTGGAAGAGAAGGTTGATTGGGATTGGGTGGTAGAGGAGGTATGAGAATTTGAAGCCAATGGAGTAGACGTGAGTCTAATTATTGTTGATGATACCATATAATAAATACTTAGTAAAGTGTTTTGTTTGGATACAAAACAGAATGATTTACATTTCAACCTACTAGAAAAGAGTGATTTAAATTACAAAATATCAGATAAGGCGTGTTATAGATTTATTGGAGATTATCCTTGCAGTCTTGAGCTAAATAATTACACATATAGCTGAGATAATGAAAATGAAAATGAATTTGGGTTGGAGTAGATGTGCATCATGATTGCGGGTGTGGTTACTTAATTACTTCTATTCCCACACACTGAAAATAAAAATCAAGACTTGCAAACAAAGAAGAAAGTGGTTGTTCACATGTTAGTCACCGTATACGGTGTATCCAGCGAATAAACAATTAACAAATGTCTGGTCCATTGCTATCAAATTGACAATCAACATGCAACAGTACTAGGAATAAGAATATATATATATATATATATATATATATATATATATATATATATATAACCACTCAGATCGCGGTCAAGTAATAAAGACGTTAAAAATAAAATTTAAATATCTCGAGTTCGAGTGTCTTTTACATCAATAGTTGATTTATATATATATGTATATATATATCTCGCATTGTTAAATTGAGATGAAATTTATAAAATAATATTTAAATTTCAAAATATATAACAGAAACTTTTGTTTATTTAGATATATATTTTAATCATAATTTGTCACTAATATAATGCACGAGTATTATTTTTAATTTATATATTTTTTATTTTTTAATTAAAATTAAATAGTTACATAAAATATATATAATTATATACGTAACGAATTAAGATTTTAACACGCACATGAATAGGAAATGTTGATTCTTTTGTTATTTGGGTATATACCTTAACTATAATTTGCCACTGATATAATATACATGTATTTTTTTAATTTATATAATTTTTATTTTTTAATTAAAATTAAATAGTCGTATAAATACGAGAAACTTTTTTTATTTAGATATATATCTTAATCATAATTTGTCACATAATATAATGCACATGTATTTTTTTAAATTTATATATTTTTTATTTTTTAATTAAAATTAAATAGTCGCATAAAATTCATATAATTATATACATAACGAATTAAGATTATAATACGCACGTGAATTGAAAATGTTGATTCTTTCTTTTTATTTGGGTATATACCTTAACTATAATTTGTCACTAATATAATACACATATTTTTTTAATTTATATAATTTTTATTTTTTAATTAAAATTAAATAATTATATAAAATTTATATAATTATATACATAATGAATTAAGATTGTAACACAAAGGTGAATAGAAAATGTTGATTCCTCTAATACCGTCCAATTCATTGGAAATTACAAAATAGGATATACATAGAGCATGCATGTGGATGTGTGGTCTTTAATCTTTGGATTATTTTTTAGTAAAAGAAAAGTTTGTGGATGTGTGGTCTTTAATCTTTGGATTATTTTTTAGTAAAAGAAAAGTTTGTGGATGTGTGGTCTTTAATCTTTGGATGATTTTTTTAGTAAAAGAAAAGTTAGACCCGGCAATAGAATCATAATTGATTAATTGTGAAATGCACCATGGTTTCGTCCTTGTTCATTCTCAAAATATCCAACACTACGCATCTTTGTCAAATACTTGCCGTGTGTTTTGGGAGTTGTATGAAAGGGAGTTACTACACCTCACATGAAAACAGGTTTCGTAGTCCTTGATGAATGATGATCCGTCTTTTCCATCATCTGTCACACACACACACGTGAATAAATTAGTTTTAATTTATATATGGACTTGATTGGAATACTCACCATATTTTTCTACACCCTTTATTGGATTTATAAACATGTTTATGTAATTAATTTTAAGATAATATTTGCAAAGTCTAAAATTTGTTGGAATCAACACAAGGATATATAATATAGTAAACAGATCAAGGTTGATATATCTGTGTTCATTTTCGGAATAAAAGAAGGTCCTTGGGGGTTCCTTATGCATGGATTAGGGTGATACATATTCTCACATGAATCAGGTTCCTCCTAAATCTTACTATCTTCGTCCTAATTTAAGAGTTATTTTTTTTTTATTTTTTAATGTCTTAGAAGAAAAGTTTTATTTGAAAAGTCAAAATATAAAATACTATAAAATTTTTAAATTACTCTTTTTAATAATAGATGTGATTGTAGTAACTAATGTGAAAGGAGGTTAATTTTGTAAAATTATACTTTTTACTAAAGTATGAAAGCATTAAATGCATGTCTCCTCAAAATATTTATCTTTTCAAAATGTATTCTTAAAATGAGACAGAGATTAGTATTTTATAGACCCATTAAAGGAAGTTACTGTTCTCATTTTTAGAATTCTGTGTAGGACTCCATGGAATAGGCTAGCTGATTTCATTTTCATAATTAATAAGCTAGCCCAACATTCTTTTCCTTTTTTCATTTGGGGCATGCAAATCATATCATAAGGGTAGAATAAAAGGGAAAATTAATCTTAAAGGAGGCAATATGACGGTAGCTATTTGATAATTTATGGATACAAATCACTGAAAGTAGGACTAAACAAAATAACGGCAGTCAAAATCCATTATATAGATCACTATCTGCAATTACCACTTGACATATAGAGATGACCAAATTTGGATTAATATGTTCTCTTTCCTACTCATCCATACACCAATCATATTATCTTAGCCACAAGGCAAAGTGCATTTTTCTTATGCATTGTAATACCAGGCATGACATCTGTGTCAATGTCTTCCTTCTTCATCCCCACTGGCAGTTCCCAATCAAATGAGGAGAGAAGATTAGCAAGTGCAAGCTCCACAGTCACAGTTCCAAGATAGATTCCGGGGCAAACTCTTCGCCCCGACCCAAATGGAATCAGCTGAAAATCTTGTCCTTTGTAGTCAATAGAACTGCCCAAGAACCTCTCTGGAAAAAACTCTTGTGGGTTTCTCCAAGATTCAGGATCTCTTCCAATTGCCCATGCATTCACGTAGACCATGGTTTTGGGTCGAATCTCATACCCATCAATATTGCATTTTTCAGTTGTTTCCCGTGGAACCAGCAATGGAGATGGAGGGTGCAGTCTCAGTGTCTCTTTGACCACTGCCTTGAGATAAGGAAGACTCTGAAGATCATCCTCATTTATAACATCTACATTTCCTATTGTCTTTCTAACTTCTTCTTGCAGTCTCTTCATAACTGTTGGATTTTTAATTAGCATCGTCATTGCCCAGACCAAAGTGGCAGCAGATGTATCTGTTCCAGCGACAAATATATTCTGTAAAGGAAACCGAATCATATCATAAATAAATTAGTGAACTATGTTATGGACATGTATGTGTAGACTATATATATATATATATGTGTGTGTGTGTGTGTTTGTGTGTGTGTGTGTATGTGCACACAAAGATATACTACCATGAGCACTGCTTTGATGTGATTCAAAGTGAGTTCAATTGTGAATGACTTATCCTTCTGCAGCTGAAGTAGGACATCAATTATATCCTCTTCCCTGGACTTGACATTCTTTTTATTAAGGTGCTCGCCAATGATTTCTTCGTAGAACAGATCTAATTCCTTGAAAACCTTTTCCAGCCGAATCGACTGTCCACTGAGTTTATCTATCCAACTTAGAAAAGGAAAATGGTCAGACACAAAGAAGCTTCCTAGTACAGCCTGAGCTTCATTAAGGAGGGCATGAAATTTACTTCTCTCACATCTTTCATCGTCGTACCGCTTCCCAAAAGCAATTCTACTTATTATGGCACTCGTGAGGGAAAGTAGTACTTCGCTCAAATTGATGAGTTTAGAAGCAGAAACTAAATTGGAGATTTTTTTGATCATTCGTGAAACCTCGTCCTCCCGAATAGAATGAAAGGACTGAGCCCTCTTGGAGTTGAATAGGTGAAGAACGCAAATCTTTCTCATATCTCTCCAATAATCACTAAAAGGAGCAAAAGCCACATCTAAGCCATTGTAAGATAGTTTCTGCTGGCTAAGCAAGGATGGTCTACCAGAGAATTGGAGATCGTGGGTTTTTAGGACCTCTTTTGCTATTTTTGCTGAAGAAACTACAAGGGTTGGTACCAATCCGAGCTGCAAGTACATGAGGGGGCCATATTTTTTGGAGAGCTTCCACAGGTAATCATGTGGAGCCGAGTTATCAAGCTGGTGCAAGTTTCCAATGAAGGGGAGCCCTGGAGGACCTGGTGGAAGAGGCATTTCTCCATTTCTTTTTCTTCGTTTTTTAATAAGAAACAAAAGAGGAGGGAGAAGTAGAAGAAAGACAAGTAATTCCACCATGGACTCGGGAACTATATATGACTTTGTAATGTCTAACTGTGTCTCTCTCTGTCTCTCAACATAGGCTTATTTAAAGAAGGATCACAACTTTCAATTCAGAAATATCCAGCTGATATTATCTTGGTAGATGATGACAGAGGATGTGGCACAATGTTTATCACACAAAAACTGTTTGCTTTAGAAAAGGATCTTTAAATGGATATTTTCTTGATGTGCCGTGCCATTACGTTGGTTAATCAAACATTCAATTGATATATTCTTTGCAGCCTTACGGCATAATGTTAATTAGTCAAACATTTTTTCAAATTATTAATCACAATTTTCTACTTGTTTTTATTGATCTATTTCTTTCTTCTTCTTTTTTTTAAATAAAAAAATAAAAAATAAAAATTATGCTTGAATTTGTATTAGTCATCATACCCAATTTCCAACTTAATTCAGCTCAATAATATTTTCTTTTTTTTTTTCAAAATTTGGTTTGTCCAAATTTATTTTGTTCTTGAAAATTCCTCATCTTTAACCTTTCAAAATAGAAAGTTGAATATCAAACTTCTCAATTACTTTTCTAGCAGAAAAATATAAAAAAATTAGTTTTCAATCGAAGTGTGTAAATAGTTACAAAAGTAATTATTAAATTCTAAATAGAATTAAACAGGTCTTGTGGGCTTAAAATTCTAAATCAAGTTAATGATTAAATTACATGCCGCTTTAAAATTAATTGTGACCAAATGATAAATATGCAAAAATTCAAAATAAGAATTAATGACAAGAACACCAGCTTTATCTAAAAATACCCAAAGCGAAAATACGATGTCTAATCAACTAATAAAGCAAATCAAAAATCCAGACCAAGAAAACCTAGTACTATTAGTTCTGTAAACACTCAATGCACATAGCATATATACGGGTTAAGTCATACCTGATTGTAGAAGATACCCGTAGATCGTATATTGCTTGTTGTTACGAGTCAAACGTTGAGTTCTGTCTTCTGTATATGTCCCCAAATTTCACGAAGTTACGCAGGGTTAGCTACTAGAATTATCTCTTCAATCTTCACATTCCAAACCCATCAAAAAGGAAAGACTAGAGAGTGAAAGTATACTATATCTCACAACCACATTACTCAGACCACATATTTGCGTATTTATTTTAGATACATATAGAATTTTGTTAGGATTCAAAATATTGATCTCTATCAACACATGATAGAGACGTATTTGAATAAAGAACTTATCATATCAGCCACTTAAATGGGTTAAGGCCTATTCCCTAGTGGGCGGATTTTATTCACATATGTGTTGATCCAAAGTCCAAAAACTAACATTTCCCACTCACCCACATAGGGCAAGTTATCTCTATGATTTATCTCAATCTCTTATTTCCTCATCTCTTGATACAGGAAATGGAACGTGTGACCTCACGAGAAGAACATACAGCCTCAGGAGCGCAGTTATCAAATCGTCACTTGACCAATAAAAGCGCATTACTTGGAAGCATCTCGAATATGCCCAAGAAAATTTAATTACACCGGATCCAGCACTCTTCAACCCCTAAAGGAAGCAATGCTACACCCTTAATATGTAATGCACTCATGACTCGTATCGTAGACAAACACAACACAGTCGCTTGGTCTATAAGTCACACTAATATGGTGTAATATCAAATCGTCTTCCCTAAACCCTCATATCAATCAGATTAGATTCAATCACTTTCCTAGAGACGCCCCACGAGATGGTATCTTCCATCGTCCTTGGGAAACATTCCAAAGTAGCGACATCGAATATCCTCTTCATGATATAGTCTTAGGTTAAACAATGGCATAAGTAGGATCCAATGATCCAAGTGGCTCACACAACAATGAAACAGAAATTCATTCATCGCTCCCACTATCAGTTGATACAGCACATATAGTATAAAATGTATGCTATGGTGTCATCCCACAGATGGACATATCACTGAACAAATAAGCAAAGGACGCCATACGAATCTAGGTCTAGTCGCTAACAAGCGCCTAACTTGAGTTTCAACCCAGTCACTATCTAAGCGTTTGCCTGAAATCTCACATTCGGCTATAACAGACTTCATAGAGATTGTGGAAATACTCCATGATTGACCTATACGTGAAGGTCTCATCTTAGTTCTAACTAAGATGACATATAGCATTAAATGCTTGTGAATATATCTTGATCGCCTTCTAGGCGCCATAGATATAAATTTCTTAGCTCGTTACGTAAACGCCATAGACATCAATGTCTTATCTTGCTCACTATCTTAGCGCCAAGGTGAATCACCCATGTGAGTGGGTCGACTCTTAGCCTGGTGACATATAACAAGGATGTACACAATAATAACAATCACTCCATCAAACAACATATGTAAAAGAAATGTATATCATAATAATGTCAAATAACAACTAATAAAGCAAATCAAAGATCCAAACGAAGACAACCTAGTACTATTAGTTCCGTAAACACTCAATGCACATAGCATGTATATGGGTTAAGTCATACCTGACTGTAGAAGATACCCATAAATCGTATATTACTTGTTGTTACGAACCAAACGTTGAGTTTTTGCCTTCCGTGTATGTCCTCAAATTTCACGAAGTTACGCAATGTTGGCTACTAGAATTATCCCTTCAATCTTCACGTTCCAAACCTACTAGAGAGAAAAGACTAGAGAAATAAAGTATACTATATCTCACAACCACATTACACAGACCACGTATTTGCGTATTTATTTTAGATACATATAAAATTTTGTTAGGATTCAAAATATTGATGTAATACCCCGACCCGAGAATGTCGGGTAATGAGGCGCGTTTTACGAGGTTATGAAAAATGAGTGTAAAAATTATGTCCTTAAGAATATGATAAATTAATTTAATGTAATTAATTTATTAATATGAGAAATTAAGTATTTGTTATGATTAATATAAAATGTGATGATTAATAAAATATAATTGAATAACTAATTTATTAATTAATTAAACAAAAGAAATTAATTAAGTATATATATATATATATGTGTGTGTGTGTGTGTGCATGGAATCGTGAGTGTGGGTGTGTGTGTGTGGTATATATTATAAATATATATATATATATACATATTTTATATATACTTGGAGACAAGAAAGTATGGGGGATGATGTACCATATATGTATATTATATATGCAAGTAGGTGTAGAGGAATGGGAGAAGGGATGGCCCCAAATCAGAAAGTATGGGAGGTATGGGCTGATTTGATGGAGAATGGGAGTGAAATGAGGGCCATATATCCTTATACAATATGTACACAATCATATACACACCTCATTACAACACACGAAAGAGAGAGAGAGAGAGAGAGAGAGAAAGAGACAGAGAGAGAGAGTTCTGAGGAGAGGGAAGGAAATCTCAGAGGAAGAAGAAGGAGGAGAAAGCCACTGTTGAAGGTAAAACATCAAAAACTATTAAATTTCTCTCTCTAGAAATTCTCTACGTATGAACTGTTTTAAGGTTTGAATTAGTGTATATGATGGTTAAAGAATGTTTAAACAGTGATAAGCATGAAAATTCAACCTAAAACACCTCAGAAACACCAGCCGTACACAAGGCAGCCATTGGAGACCTTGCTTATAGCAGGTCTGATCCAATGGAAACCAAACCAAATTTGGTTTATAGATACTGAAAGTAGACCCCAAGAGCATCCCCAAAACACATGTTCGCGACTGAAAATCTTAAGAAACAACCCCCAACAATCGAGTTGCAGGTTGCGGGTTTGAAACCCAAACCTTTAAACACACTGTTAAAATCACTTTTATGATTAGGGATTTCAACCTTATGAAAAATGGAGCATATTAGAACAAACCCCATCGAGTTTGGCTCAAAATGGGCATATTCGACCGAGACACAGGTTTGGATTATCAAACCCAAAACCAAACACATGAAGCAGTTTTGAACTCTCAAATGAATGCCAAGATGATCCTTAAGATGTTAGAAACACTTTAGGTTGAAAACAACAGCAAATGACTAAACCAAAGTCCACGAAATTGAAGAGAAAGGAAAACTGTAACTAGGGCAACACTGGAGAAGAAATGGGGAAGAAGATGAATAGTGACGGTTCGGGTCAAGTGGGTCAAATTGGGTTCGGGTCGGAACCCGACCCATTGCATAAAATAGTTAAGTGGGACGGTGTCGTTTTGCCTTATGTTTTTAAATTTTTAAATCATTAGGGCTGACGTCATCATGACGTCAGCATCACGCAATAAACCCAACCAGACCAGATTGGTTCAATTAAAATTGGACCTGTTCATTGGGAATGTAACTAAACCCACTGGTTCAGTCCGGAAGTTGCAAAGATTTGTGTTTTGACCCCAGAACTTTTGAAAATTTACACTATGGCCCAACTAAGGGAAATTTTATGCAATTAGACCCCTGAAAAATAATAAATAATTTATTTAATTATTTAATAAATAAAGTAAAATGACTATTTTGCCCCTAGATCACAAATAAGTCAAACAAAGTCCAAATTAAACATATGAATAGTGTATCCTTATTATTTTGGATATTCTAAGACTAATTGTAGGGTCCGTTTTACGATACGGGGCCCAAAAAATAAAGACACTTAAAGGGGTAAATGACCAAAATACCCCTTGTCCAAAATTAACAAGTTATTAACGTATTCTTACTATCTCGGACCTTCTGAGTCCAATGGTGAGGTCCACGACATGAGATGAGGTCCCGAAAAATTGGAGACCCGTAAAAATGTTAAAATGATCAAATTATCCCTGGTACCCCTAAAGCCAAAATGAAACCAGAGAAGGTCTAAATTGACTTTCTTCGACCTTCCAGACTCAATAATGGAGTTCAAATTATGAAACGAAGTACAAAAAAATATGATACGTAAAACGATAAATGACCATTTTGCCTTTTTACATATGAAAGTCTGAATTAAATTCTGAGAAAGCCTAAACCGACTTTCTTTGACACTCCGGACTCAATGGTAGAGTCTATTTGACCAAGAGAGATGTCAAAAATAAAGAGACATAAAATTTGTTGAATAGCATCTGTCAAATGACTATAAATTAAAGTAATACCAAAGTACTAATCTAAGGCGTATACAAGGAAATGAATTACGAAAAGACACGACACGTAAATATGTGAAGTAAATAAATTTAAATTAAAGTTTATGGAGCTACTAGAAGAGTATAAATTGAAATAAATTCAATTCCTAACACATTAAATTGTGTCATAGGTTAAGAGTACGAGTTAAGTTAAGTACATATGAAATTATGAAATCGTTTTAGGATCTAATACGATTTAAGCATAAGTTAAGGAATATCGAGATGATATTACAATGAATGTGAAGTTGATGAGATGTTTATGAATTGTTCTTAGGAACTACAAAGGAAGTGGGAAAGCGCAATTTTTAGCACTAACCCTAAAGGACCAAGGTGAGTAACCCTGTATTTGAAGTGGAGATTTAACTCCATGGATTTGAAAAGGTTTTAAATGCAAAGATATGAAGTGTTTGAAATTTCGAATTCAGCATTTGTATGATTCAGTTTTGAATTATTCTGTTTTATAAACTCTATTATGACATGCTTAGTGAATGGACCATAGTTTTCTTCAAACATATTTTCGCATGTCTAAAGTTTTAAATGCCAAATTATGTAAAGTGTTCTGAATTTGATTATTGCAAGTATTGAAGCATCACTGCAAAAGTTATATGCTGTATGTTTTAAATACTCATGAAAAGTATCAATATGAAGAAGTCATATGACAAATGTTTTACAAGATAATAATAAGCACATAGGTAGGTCTTGGGTTGTACGAAACTCAATGGGCCTATCGTGTGCATCAACACATAGTCAGGATTTTGGATTGTACAGAACTCAATTGACTTGTCATGTGTAATGCCTGGTAGCAGGATCTAATCCCACAGGTAATGAGATACCTCGAGGAACCCTATCTGTTCTGTCAGGAAATGAGTCTTACCTACCTTTTAGGGACCAGGAAGACGATCTTGATCGGTTCAGTTAGGTCATCTCCACGTATATGTAAAATGGGAGTCTGGTTCGAAACAGATTCCAAGAGTTAAAGTGAGAAGAAGAGATATTTGAAAATGGAAGCAAGTTTTACTCTTATTTTCAATATGCATATGTTTTGAGTTTTATATACTCTATTTAAGAAATACATGTTATATTATATGTTTTGAAGTTTATATGAAGAAGTATATGTTAGCTTGAATACTTTTAAATGTTTTAAAGCTATCTGTTTTATGAAATGCATATGTTTTGAGTTATATACTCTATTTGACGAAGTAGGAGTTTAGCTTGAATGCTTTAAATGTTTCAAAGCTATCTGTTTTATGAAATGCATATGTTTTGAGTTATATACTCTATTTGACGAAGTACGAGTTTAGCTTGAATACTTTAAATGTTTCGAAGCTATCTATTTTAAGAATTGCATATGTTATATGTTCAAGTATACGAGCAATTGGCAGTGAGTGTTTACAAAATCTTATGTACTAAAAACCACTTCTAATTGAAAACCCCATGACGAATACTGGAATTGCTCACAAGCTTAGATTAGCTTACCCGAACTTTGTTCGGATCCCCCTTTCAGGTGATTGACAATAGGGCTGATTGGAAGACGATGAGGATGAGCCTAACTGTTTTTGGAAGGGATATTTAAGTAGTTCTTTTGTTAAGTATCATGAACTTAAGTTGTAACCTTTGTTTTAGTAAGGTAGTGAACTGTTATGTATTAAGCCCCAAGGGACAGCTGAACATGTATTCATTATAAAATCCTTTAAGTTTTTAGTTATGCTCTGAATGTATGATCATGTGTACCATTGTGAATAGCGGCAGTATCGGACGGATGTCCAAATTTTAAAACGAGAAAGAAAAGAAAAAGTTTTTCACGCTTTCGCAACCACATGAGGCACATCTATTCGATACCGCTGTAGATGCGAGCCTTGTCCCGAGGCCTTCGGGTCTTGGGGCGGCGATCGCGATCCGGTAATCCGCCTAGGGTAGGTTTCAGGTCGTGACAATTGATCTCTATCAACACATGATAGAGACGTATTTGAATAAGGAACTTATCCTATCAGCCACTTAGATGGGTCAAGGCCCATTCCCTAGTGGGTAGATTTTATTCACATATGGGTTGATCCAAAATCCAAAAACTAACATTTCCCACTCACCCACATAGGGCAAGTTATCTCTATGATTTTTCTCAATCTCTTATTTCCTCATCTCTTCATATAGGAAATGGAACGTGTGACCTCACGAGAAGAAAATACAGCTTCAGGAGCGTAGTTATCAAATCACCACTTGACCAATAAAAGCACATTACTCGGAAGCATCTCGAATATGCCCAAGATAATTTAATTACATCGGATCTAGCACTCTTCAACCCCTCAAGGAAGCAGTGCTACACCCCTAATATGTAATGCACTCATGACTCGTATCGTAGACAAACACGACACAGTCGCCTGGGTTATGAGTCACACTAACATGGTGTAATATCAAATCGTCTTTCCTAAACCCTCATATCAATCAGATTAGACTCAATCATTTTCCCAGAGATGCCCTGTGAGACGGTATCTTCCATCATCCTTGGGAAACATTCCAAAGTAGCGACATCGAATATCCTCTTCATGACATAATCTTAGGTTAAACAATGGCATAAGTAGGATCCAATGATCAAAGTGACTCACACAGCAATGAAGCAGAGAATCATTCATCGCTCCCACTATCAATCAATATAGCACATACAGTATGAAATGTATGATATAACGTCTTCCCACAGATGGGCATGTCACTGAACAAATAAGTAAAGGACGTCATACGAATCTGGGTCTAGTTGCTAACAAATGCCTTACCTGAGTTTTAACCCAGTCACTGTCTAAGTGCCTTCCTAAAATCTCACATTTGGCTATAACAGGCTTCATGGAGTTTGTGGAAAATACTCCATGATTGACTTATACGTCAAGGTCTCATCTTAGCTCTAACTAAAGCATATAGCATTAAATGCTTGTGAATATATCTATATTGCCTTCTAGGCGCCACGATATAAATGTCTTAGCTTGCTACGTAAGCGCCATAGGCATCAATGTGTCATCTTGCTCATTATCTTAGCGCCAAGGTGAATCACCCGTATGAGTGGGTCGACTCTTAACCTGGTGACATATAACAAGGATATACACAATAATAACAATCACTCCATCAAACAACATATGTAAAAGGAATGTATATCATAATAATGTCAAATAACAAAATGAAATGCCCATACATATCAAATCCTACGGAGTCCCATACTCCTAACATGAGATAAAAATAAATCTCTGGCAATGAGCTTAGTCAATGGATCAGCCACCATACTGCCTGTGGAGATATATCTCAGGACCACTTTCCCTTGCGCAACCATGTCTCGAATGTAATGGAAACGAATGTCTATGTGTTTGGATTTCCCATGATACTTGGAATCCTTTGCATAGGCTAAGGCTGATATGCTATCACAATCGGCAAGCACAACCTCATCTCTATGGGTCAAAAAACCCAGCCTTTACAAAAATCTTCTCAACCAAACAGCCTTCTAAACAGTCGCTGAACAAGCTATGTACTCTGACTCCATCGTGGATAATGCTTTGCATGTCTGCTTCTTGCTATACCAAGAAACAACTCCTCCTCTAAGTATAAAAGCATAGCCTAAGGTGGACTTTCGTCCATCTCTATCTCTAGCCCAATCTGCATCGCTATATCCTCTCAGTTTCGGGTCTCCACCATGGTAGCATAAGGAAAGATCCACAGTCCCACGAAGGTATCGAAAAATCACCTTCACTGCCTTCTAGTGATCTGGAACAAGATTACTCTGGTAACGACTGACTATACCAACTGCATAGCAGATGTCTAGATGTGTTCACAACATAGCATATATCAAACTTCCTATTGCAGCTACATATGGCACGATGAACATTCGGTTCTTTTCTTCATCATTCTTAGGACACTAGTTTAGGCTTAAGGCCCATCCATTTTCCATCGGAGTGTCAATGGGTTTGGAGTGATGCATATGAAAGCTCTCAAGAATCTTTTTTATGTAAGTCTCTTAGGACAAACTAAGAAGTCTCTTTAAACGATCTCTCGTGATCTTAACTCCCAGCATATAATTTGCTTCACCCATGTCCTTCATTTCAAAAATAGAAGGCATCCACTCTTTAATGGCGACAATGGAATCCGTATCATTTCTAACCAAGAGAATGTCGTCGACATACAATGAAAAGATAAGAACATTTTTCTTGGATCGTTTCAGATACACGCAATGATCTTCCTCAATCATCTCAAAACCAATGGAGGTAATGGCATGATGAAATAAAAAATACCACTGCCTAGACGATTGTTTAAGACCATAAATAGAATGAGTGAGACGTCAAACTTTGTGCTCTTGTCCCTTGACCTTAAAACCCATTAGGTGATCTGTATAGATCTTTTCGTCTAGTTCTCCATTGAAAAATTCAATCTTAACATCCATCTGAAAAAGCTCTAAGTCTAAATGCAGTACAATAGCAAGAATAAGGCGAATAGAGGCAAACCTCATCACTGGGGAGAATGTCTCTTCATAATCTATACCCTCTTTTTGGGTATAACCCTTCAGCACAAGACGTGTCTTGTACTTGTCAATTGAACCATCTGTCTGGCGCTTAATTTTCAAGACCCTTTTGTTTCCAATGATTTTATACCCTAACAGAAGGTCAATTAACTCCCAAACCTTGTTCTTCGTCATGACGCTCATCTCATCTTGCAAATCATCCATCCACTCATTCTTAGCATGTGAGGAAAGCGCTTTTTTCAAAGAAGAAGGCTCTTCCTCATCTAATGTAGCGCACAAGAAAGCATCCCCTTCAATCCCGAAATGACGACAGGGAATATTTCCTCATTTGCTTCGGCACACTTGAGAATCTTGAGTTTTTACTGGTTGCTCACTCCCTTTAGGATGAAAACCACTCCCATTATCTTCAGGGATTATTGGATAAGGAACTAATTCCCTAACCTTGCTTGAAGATGGTAAGATATATCAAATCTCCTTTAACTCATAGAGGTCAAGACTCTCATTTGTATCACCCATGCTAGGGAAATCATTCTCAATGGAATCCACATCTCGTGACTCTTTTTTAGTTCTTCCTCCATCAAGATGATCACCGTAGATAACGTAACCTTTTGAGCTCTTAGAATATCTTATAAAGATATGCTTCTTAGCTCTAGGGCCCAGCTTCCCGTACTTATGGGATGTGTCGTGAACATAACCTGCAGATCCTCGTGGGCACAAATGCTCCAAATTGGGCTTTTCGCCTTTCCAAGATTCATAGGGAGTGGAAGAAACCAAATGCGAAGGCACACAGTTTAGGACATAGGTTGCAACCAAATAAGCAGCCCCCCAAAATGAAATTGGGAGGCTAGCTTGCGCCATCATACACCTAACCATATCTAGCAACGTTCAATTCCTTCTTTTTGTAACATCATCTTGTTGCGGAGTGTGTGGAATAGTCAATTATCTGCGTAATCCCTTTTTCCTCACATAGTTTCTTGAACTGATCAGATAAATACTTGCTTTGTCAGGACCTGAAACCCACCCTGTGCTGATCTCGGATCGCGATCGCTGCCCTTCGATCGAGGCCTTAGGGCAAGGCTCCATAAACAACAGTATCGGATGGCGGTGCGGCCTTGGTTTGCGGAAGTGTGAATTTTTTTTTTCTTTTCTTATTTTAAAATACTTTCGCACATCCGCCCAGTATTGCCACTCTTCATAGCAATACACATGAATATTCATTCAGAGCATAAATAAAATTTCTAAGGTTTTATACATATTACATATTCGGTTGCCTCTCGAGCTTAAGTACATATTACCCAAAATCTATTACATCAAAATCTATCCAACTACATGTTCTAATACTTCCAAAAGTCCATAATCATAATGGAGCTAATAATCGTCATCCCAAAATGGAGCAAGGCTCCCATTCATCGTCGGTACCTGAAAAATGTTAGGGAATGGGGTGAGTTTCGAAAAGCCCAATGAGTAATTCTTGCATTTGTCATGGGGTTTCAATTGGCAGTGGCTTCGTACGTGAGAGTTTATAAAATACTCACTACCAATTGCTCGTATACTTTGAACATAGAGCATATGCATTCTTCATAACAAATAGCTTTAAAACATTTAAAGTATTCGAGCTAAACATACATTTCTTTAAATAGAATATAAGCATTTCAAAACATATAAACATGTATAGTGAAAAATGGGGGTAAAACCTGCTTCCATTTTCAAAAGCGTTACTTCAAACATATAAACATGCATAGTAAAAATGGGGGTAAAACCTGCTTCCATTTTCAAAAGCGTTTGTCATCTTTTCTCTTTGATTAGGTGGAATCTGTTTCGAACCAGACTTCTGTTTTACTTTACGTAGAGATATCTCATTGCCTGGGGGATTAGATCCTGCTACCGGGCATTCCATATGAGAGGTCAATTGAGTTCCGAAGATGCCCAAAATCCTGACTATGTGACTTTTGACAAGTCAATTGAAACCTATCAAATCTGTGGTGCTTATGCACAGCTTATCTTTGCATTTAAATACATTTATCATATGGCTTTTTCGAATAAATACTTTTCATGAGTATTTAAAACATAATGTTCATGATTTTATGATAGAATCTTCAAATATTTGGAATAAACAATTTTAGGACATGTAAACATGTTAAATACTTTTAAGAAAAACTGTAATAAAAATCATTCACTGTGCATATCAAAATAGGATTTAAAAGAACGGAATAATTTAAAACAGGTATCATGAGATATTGAATTTAACACTCAATTCTTCAAATATTTTGAAATTTAAAACATCTTCAAATCCGTGGAGTTAAATCTCCACTTCAAATGCAGGGTTACTCACCTTAGTCTTTAGGGTTGGTGCTAATAATACGCTTTCCTACTTCTTTTGCAGTTCCTAAGAACAATTCATAAATAATCTATTAACTTCATATGTACTTCAAATATCTCCTATTGATGTTCTTATTTTATTCTTAGATCGTATTAAATCTTAACTTTTATCTTAAGTGCTGTTTTCTTAACGTATACTCTTCTGGTAGCTTCCTTATATCGTGAGATTTGATCTTATTCTTTACATATTTACATGTCATATTTTTTCATACTTCATTTCATAACACGGACCTCACCATTGAGTTCGGAATGTCGAAAAAAGTCAATTTAGACTTTCCCGGACTTCCATTTGGCTTTTAGGCATGTCAAGGGCAGTTTGGTAATTTACATTTTGACGTGTCTTATTTTTCAGAGTCCCTTCTCGTAACATGGACCTTACCGTTGGTCTCGAAAGGTCCAAGATAATAAGAATACTCTAAAACTTGTCTTATTTGGACATCGAGCATATTAGGGGCAATTTGGTAATTTATACTTTAACGTGTCTTAATTTTTTGGAGCCCTGTCTCATGAAATGGACCCCGCCATTGGGTCAAGAACATCCAAGATAGTCAAAATACACTATTTATTTATTTTATTTGGACTTCGTTCGACCCGTTTTTAACTTAGGGGTGTTTTTGAAATAATTCTTATTTAAATATTATTAATTTAATTTTAAATTAATTTTGGTCGAGCCATAGTGAAATTTCCCATGATTTTTGGGGTCAAAATCTAATTTCCATAATTTTCAGTCTGAACCCATGGGTTCACTCCCTTTTTAAGTGAACCGGTCCAGTTTTCACCGAACCAACCAATTTGATCCGGTTTAACATGTAACGCTAACATCATGATGACATCAGCCCTAATCTTTTAAGTTTTTAAAAACTTAAGTAAAATGTCATAGTTTTGGTTGGCCCAGATCCTACTTAAAACATCGGCTCAAGACTCGACTCGAGGTCTGACCCATAACCCGTCACTGTTCATCGTCTTCTCCCAACTCACCTTTGTGTTTCCCTAATTTTTGCAAACTTAGCTTGATGACGTCAGCCCTAATCTTTTAAGATTTTAAAAACTAAATTAAAACGTCATAGTTTTGGTTGGCCCGGATCCTACTTAAAACATCGGCTCAGGACTCGACCCGAGGTCTAACCTATAACCCGTCACTGTTCATCGTCTTCTCCTAACTCACCTTTGTGTTGCCCTAATTTTTGCAAACTTAGCTTCCAATTTCATGGATTTTACACCACTATTTTCTTCTGCCTTTCGTTCCAAATCAGTTCTCGGAGTCAGGCCAACATTTTGGCATGGGTTTCATGTCTTAATCCAAGCTTAATCGTTCGGTCCAAGGTTTGATAGTCAAACCTGCAATTGGCTTGTAAATCCTCAATTCATCACCAAAACTGCGTGGTTTGGCTCAAAATAATCCTCATGACATGGGGGTTCAATCCCTATTCCAAAAACGTGGTTTAAGAGTCTAAAATAGGGGCTCGATTTCATGGCCGAAACCTGCAACTCAGGTTTTTGTGTTCATTCCTTGGGTTTTAGAGTCGCAGTCTAGCATTTTTAAGACATGTGAATGGTCTAGATCAGGTCCTAATACACAATTTTAGGTTTGGTGCAAATGTTTTCAAACCTGTTTAATCCAAGGTGTATCAATGGTGGTTGGGTGTACGGCTTAGGGTTCTAGGGTGGTTTAAGGTCCACTACTTATGCCTTTACCCATATTTCTTAGTCTAACCATCATGCATGCAGTAAAAATCCAAAATACACTGAAATAGTGGGGGAAATTTAAAAAGGAAAATTTCTTAAGTTGGTGTATATACCTTGCACAATGGGTTTCTCTCTCTGCCTACTCATAGCTCGGGGTGAGGCTTCAATGGTGGTCCTATCCTGCTAGTGCACTCCCAGCCCCTTCCTTCTTTTTCACCTCCAATGGCCACACACTCTCACACACAAAACATGCACACAATGTCCCTCTCTCACTCTCTCTCTAACTCACTCTTCCCTTTCACGAACACACACACGCAAGTCTGAGACAGCACACTGATTTTTAGAGGGTCAAGGAGTGTGGTATGCATATATATATATATATTATAGCATTCTCTCATATATACACCTATACATATACATAGATGCATGTATATCAGACTTAGTGGGTTTGGTGACTGATATGAGTTGAAAGGAGATGATGTGGGCTAATGATGTGGGGATTGCATGCATGTCCATTGGCCAATTTGGGAGGTGGGCTTGGCTAAATACAAATTGGTTGCATATATAAGCATAAAGATGCTAACAGCCCACTTGGTAATTTTTTGGGTAATAAGAATCTTGCCCCACTTGGTCAAGGGTTCAAATCCCCTTGGCCTCACTTTTGGGCATTTTTCCATATTTTGGGCTTAGGCCCTGTTTGGTTGGCGCAAAATTCTGGTTTGGCTATTTTCTAAATATTTTATTTTTCGTTGCTCTTTTTTCGACTCGGTTTCTTCTGAAGGTTTCATATTTCAATTTGCTTCAATGCCAGAGGCCTCGTGTCAATTATTATTTCTTTGGGTTTTTCGTAGTTCGCTAACTCGAGTTTCTATAGTGTTATAATGACGTCATTTCACCTAATTAATTAGTAATTAGGTTCGGGTATTACACCCTTCTCTCTTGACGCGTTCAATTATTTTATTGGTCTATTGTGCCCATCGAGAGATTCTCGATTAACTTCTTAATTATTTTTTTTGTCGGTTCTAATTAATAATTAGCGAACTAATTATTAATCAGGGTCGGGGTGTTACATGCGTCCTCTGTCTATTCGAAGAGCTTTTAAACTCTTTTCTCTCTGATTCTAAACTTTTGCTATAAAGCATTTGAAATAATCCAAAGCCTCATAACAGTGAGTGATCAGATAGACATATCCATATTGTGTGTAGTCATCTGTAAAAGTGAGAAAATATGAGGCGCCATGACGTGCCTTTACATTCATAGGCCTACAGATGTCTGAGTGATCTAACTCAAGCGGTTAAGTAGCTTTGGTAGCCTTACCAAAAGCTTTTTGCATTCTTTTCTAGCCAAATATGACTCACATATAAGTAGATCAACCTTAGTGAGTGAGCCCAAAAGGCCTTTCTAGCTAATCGGGTCATCCTATCACGTCCTATATGCCCAAGTCTAGCATGCCAAGTAACAGAATCTATATTTTTATTAGCATTAGCAACATATGATAAAGATTAATATGAATCAATTAAATCTAAACAGAAGAAATTATTCAGCAAACAACCATGTCCAAAAATAATACCATCTAATAAAATATCCATTCTACCACTACCAAAAAAAAAAAAAAAAAACATAACCAAAATCCGTAAGTGCAATAATTGAAAGTAAATTCTGTTAAATTTGAAGTATGTATAATACGTCATGTAGAAGCAATGTGCACCCAATGCGCAGTTGGAGTTGATACAATCCAACTCCTAATGCTTCTTCACACGCACCATTTCCCATATACACACAATGAGAATTATTTAGAACTCTACGATAATCTACGAACCCCAATCTATCTCGAGTCACATGTTTCATTGCCCCGGTGTCTGCGATCCAATGAGAGACAGTATCAGCAACAAGTATATGTGAAAATTCACAAATGTAGAGATTGTTTGGTTCAGAAGATACCTTCTTCAACTAAGTGCAATCATGAGCAAAGTGACCCATCTTTTGACAGTTGTAGCACTTCACTCTGGCTAGTGTTTTTCCCACCACGTTTGCCTCTACAGCGCTTGGTGTTATTTCCCGGCTTAGGTGCCTTTGCACCATTCTGCCCAGATTTTCCATTTACTTTATGCTTTGATCCACTGGTCTGACACCTTCCACCCTGGGCAACAAGCGTGCTAGTCTTGGTTGCCTCTTGGCACTCTACTTCTAGCTCACAATGGCGCGAGATATCACTGAAGTCTTTAATATTCTCGTTGTGGGTCATGATCTGTTTCTTGTGAGACCATGAATCTGGTAGTGACCTTATCATAGCTTGCACTTGTTGCTTATTTGTAAGGATATTCCCAGCAGCTCTCAAATCACGAATCATACTGGACATCACCCTAAGATGTTCAATCATCGTATGCTTGGGATCTTTACAGTATACCTCAAACTTCAAAACAAGACTCCTCAGTCTCGTAGTAGATGTACAACCAAAGTCAAGCTTAAGTTGGACCCACATTTCCTTGGCTGTTTGGAAAGTCTCATACTCTCCAATAAGGTCGTCGTGTATGCTACTTAGCATAGTAAAGCACTCACCACGATATTTTTTTAACCAAGTCTGATAGGTCTCAAGGTCACGACGGTGTTAGGCCGTAGTGCCCTCCTCGAGTCAGATCATGGAACTGATGCATGTTTGCAGGAGCTCTTGCTCATTCAGAAGGTATTGAATTTTTTCATGCCACACGCCATAGTTGCTCCCCACTAGCTTTTCGCCTTTTGTCAAGTCAGCTACTACATTTTTTGTTGCCATTTTTCTACATTCAGTTTTGCGCAAGGGTTGACATTAGTTATTATTTGTGCATCTTTAATTTGTTCTCAAAAATTAATTTTAAAAAATATTATTCTTTACCATAACTTTGGAACCAAAAGTCTGTCATTGCTCGCAATCAAATCCTATCATTATAGTTCAAGAATATATTTTTCAATTGATTCTTAAACAAATTTTATATTGGGGGGACTATAATCCTCTTTCAATTTAATCCACATGATTATATTTATTACATAAATAAATATTGCGCCATACAACAAAGTGCGTAAAGGCTCCCAAGGGATCCCAATTGACAATTCTAGAGCCTATGCTAAGGTAATTCTTATGTTTTATTGTGCAAACAAGAAATTCATCCCCTTACATGGTGGCTTCAAAAACATCTCTCCTCGCAATACATCATATGAAAAGAATCCAATACATTTTATTTACTATAAGCAAAAATAAGAATGCATGTTTGCACATATACATAAGGACAAGCTTAACAATAAAACAAGTAAACATAAGTTCATTCAAAATTGTCAACTTAAAATCTATCCAATCGTGCTCACATATAAGGGTAATTAAATAAGACGATGAATGGGCTCAACTTACCACTTTAGATGGTTAGCCATAGGTCACAAAACCTAATAATCAAGGTGTAATAGTGAAACAAATTCATAGCACACAAACCCAATAAATGATCCATACATTAAAATATTTATTCCTCGTATCCAGACCTTTCACATGAATTTTCCAAAATTAAAATTAATTTTTCTATAATTTTTAATTCAATTTTGTCTTAAAAAACAAATTTTTTAAAGCCCAAAAATTATCAAAAATTGGTACAAAATTCAACCATAATTATTTTAGGCCCATAACAGTATACATAACACTATTTTATAACTTTGAACAACAATATAGCTCACTGGAATTTTTAAAACATTATTTAATCATATTTTTAACACTTGTTTGGATAAAATATTAATTTTAAAATAATTTCAGAAGCTTAAAAATTACATAAAAAACATATTTAAGGCCAACACAGTGTGGAAAAGTCTCACTCTCCAGAGGTGTCGAAAAAGTATGGCCAAAACACGCCTCATGCGCCAAGACGCGCAACTTTTTTCTGGACTATAAATTAATTTTAAAATACCTCCAGAAGTCCACGCAAAATACATTTTTAGGACCTACAACGAATGGGAGAGGCTCACTCTCTGGAGGTGTTAAAAAATAGGCCCCAGAAGATGATATATGTGCTCCCACGCGCCCTGTCAAGAGTGGGGGTTGCATTGTCTACAATTTATCTTCTCCAAAAATAAAGTTTGACCATGGCTACTGTCAAACTTTGAAACCTTATATCTCACTCATTTTTCAATGAAAAATTGTGAACCATATATCGTTGGAAAGCTTTAGCGAAAAGGAACAATTCAATATAAATTTCATGCATAATAATCAAAATTTTACAAATCGTAATAAAACCCAAAAAATCATATTAAAGTTGTGTTTTCTTGAAAAACTAGAACTTTAAACTCACATCTCTCCCAGATCCGACGGTGGATCGTCATGAAATTTTAAGGGTTACAAACTGAATTTATAAAGAACATATTTACCGTGGTGGATCGTTGAAAATGGGTTCTTATAATAATATTTTAAAAATCAACCGTGTGCAATAAATACATGATTTTTTTTAATAAATACCCATGTATACAACACATATATCAGCGAACACAAGCCTTTGGCTCTAATACCAATGTAAACACTCACTGCACATAGCATGTATACGGGTTAAGTCATACCTAACTGCGGAAGATACCCGTAGATCGTATATTGCTTGTTGTTACGAGCCAAACGTTGAATTCTGCCTTTCGTGTATGTCCTTAAATTTCACGAAGTTACGCAAGGTTGGCTACTAGAGTTACTCATTCAATCTTCACGTTTCAAACCCACCAGAGAGGAAAGACTAGAGAGAGAAAGTGTATTTTATCTCACAACCACATTACGCAGACCACATATTTGCGTATTTATTTTAGATATATATAAAATTTTGTTAGGATTCAAAATACTGATCTCTATCAACACATGATAGAGACATATTTGAATAAGGAACTTATCCTATCAGCCACTTAAATGGGTGAAGGCTCATTCCCTAATGGACGGATCTTATTCACATATGGGTTGATCCAAATTCAAAAACTAACAAGCTCTTGTAACAGTTGGTGTGATCTTCACTTGAACACTTTGAATTTGCTTTATGCACTAGTAATGTCAAGCTATGCCTCGACAATCATGATAATACATCCACAGAGAACATATCCATAGTGTGAAACTTCATGCAATGATTGTACATGCATGCAAATGATTTATGTGCCTCAAGTGCTTACCCAAGGAAACAAATGACTAGATTGGTATTCAATACTGAGTTATAAGTGACTCTATGAACTCTTCCATGATTTAAACATGATAGCCCAAGTTATTCAATATGTTATTAGCGCTCAATAGGAACTTATAACTCAGTATTTATAGATAACCTTGAATCTTAATCGTAACTAGAGCATGTTCGAACAAGGGCTTTGTGCATTCAAATGATTGCCTTTTTGGCATATTCACATTTTGAGTCTAAACATTCTTGCAATCAAGCAAGCATGCCTATGTAAAAGACAAGTTCAAACAAGCTAAATTGAATGTGGATGCCATTCAACTTGTTTTGCACATCAGAGTAACACAAGTCTTGATTAGCCAATTAAAATTTAGCCCATATTTAAAACTAAATTAACCAAGGTCATCATTGCAGTAAAAATCAACTTAACTAGAGCTAGTGAAAGATTAAATTCTCACCAAATGTATGGATGCAAACACACAAATATTTAAACCTTTCATCATGCACACAATTCTAAAGTGTTAGACTAGATTGGTAACACAGTTATTTTCAAAATTCCAACTAAACCTTCATATTGAGTCTTCAGCTAATAGGAGCATACTATTCACATGATTCAACGATGTTTAACAATGATGGACTCATATTTGAGAATGAATTGTCAAGACAAAAATGACTTAAACATTTTTTCTTACAATCACCCCTTTCGATAATTTCATGAAAAATATAAAAATAAAAATCATAACTATGTAAACCTAATTAGATTTTGCCAAATCCTAAAACATGAAAAGATCATAACTATAAAAAATAAACAGAATGACCACGTGACAACACTAGATTCACCAAAACTCAAAATTTTCCAATATACCAAACCTACACAACATAATTGAACAAACATACTCTTTGATAAAGCTAAAGAGATAAAATATAAAGTGTTTGATGTGCGAGTGAGAGCTTTTCCAATGTTTTCGTTGAGCTTTTATAGGTAAGGTAGCAACTTCCAACTTGCTATAGCCACCCACTTTACACATGCCCTTCTCCTCTTAATGCCAAGTGTCTACTTTCATTCATCCACTTCTTCTACTCCAATCTAAAATCCTGTAACTAGTTTTTCAACCAACCACTCTGTCTCATCATGCAGCAGGGAAACCACTTCCTATCTTCTCTCTTCTAACATAGACTACTTGGAGCGACCATTATTTCTTTCTTTTTCTTTAATGTGGTTCATATTCTCCAAACCTCTTTCTTGGGCTGCCATATGCACATGTGAATATTTAATAACTCTCAAAGAGAAAAGCCAAAAGAAACTTGGCCAAGAGGTGACTCAGCCAAAAGGAAAGACGCCCAAGATGGAGTTATCCAAAATTTAATACTCCATTTCTGACTACGTGTCAATACTCTAGCATTTGGGCACAATATAATGTGTAAACAGTCATATATAACTGCTTAGAGTTTCAAATTAGGCCGCCAACGGGCCAGGGACACAAACAGCTAAGACTCGAACCCGGACCCAATAAGAATATCGAGTCCGGACTTGATAACTTCCTTTTCTTGCAAACCAGGATCCAGACCCTTCCAGATCTTGGTTTTGACTCGATAACTGGCCCGTTTTAATTTTAATTTTTTTAAAGGTTGATTTGTAATTGGTGATACTTGAAACTTGAAAGAATGGATCCTCAAATTTCATGGGAAAGGATCCCTTCTTCAACTCTTTGAAAGTCTATTTTGTACTCGAGCATTGAAAGCACCGTAAAAGTTGATATGATTATAGATCAGGTTCAGAGAAAAAAAAAACCTCCAATACAATACCGTTTAAAAAAAAAAAATTTCAAGGCTACCTAGTTGTGTCCCTCCGAATCCCAAGACTCAAATTCATAACCATAGAGAGTCCAAAATTCAAATACTATTGATGAAAATATATATATATATATGATGACAATCCAATAAAATACACATGAATAGAAACAAATACATATGAATCCTATTGTTGGAGGCGTTTCAGATATGATCGACTTTAAAAAAGAAGGAAACCTGCAATGCATATATCCAACAAATCAAACCTCAAAACAATAAAATTAAGACAACAGGAGGAAAACCCATGCTGAATTCATGACTAAATTTATATAACTAAAACCCCATCAATAGTACGCATCACCAATAGTGCCCCACAACAAGTTTCTCCTATTTTCAAAATTGAGCAAAATGCCAAACGTTTGTACAAAACCACCCATTTCCACCAACATATTTTCAAAACTAAACAAAAATATCACTTCCAATTTCTACACTCTAATTTTTTAATCTGGTGCTTCCACTCAAATTTTCCACTAGTTGTAAGCTCTCTATTTGGATCTTCGAAAGCATGGAAAGAAAAGAAAAAATCTCAGACATACTTTCTGAAATGGAAATATATTTGAAAAGAAAATGGTGGGGATAGTGGTAACTATTGGGTGTTGAGTCCCTTTTATTTATTTCTTATTCCTTTTGGGTGTCACAGTAGATATTGTTTTCCTTGTTCTGTGAAACCTATGGAAAAACCAAAAAAAAAAAATTGAAGAAGAAAAAAAAACTTTTTTCTATTTCAATGCTCATCACAGAAATGATTTGGGGTTTTGTGATTCTATTGTCTCTCTCTCTTCAAATCTATTCTTTTGTTATCATTTGTTGCTCAGAGAATTCTCTAAAACAGCAAAAACAAAAGAAGTCAGGGAAAAAACTTTGAGGAAAAGTTGTCGAAGGAGCACAAGGGCATTGTTTTGATGTAATTAGCTAGAGAGCAGTGGCCTGTGTTCTAAATCTCTTTTAAGATACTGAAAGCTAATTACTCTTTTGATTTGTTTTAAATTCTCTTGCTTTCCATAAAAGCTTATAGAATCAACACTACTTGAAAGTTGAAACTAAAGGCATATTCCCCGCCTTAAGTTCCTCCCCAAAGTCTGATCCAGGAAAATTTCTCAAATTATCTACAAATTGGGCAAACGCAAAATTCACTTGCATGATGCGTTTTCAACGGCATCAATTACTTTGCATATTTGCTGCTACCTACAGAGTATCATAATGAGTCTTTACCCATTGAAAACCCACTAACCATTTGTTTGGTAGGGATTTATTCTCTGCTCTCACATTAGACAAACCTAATCCACACCTTGACTTGGAGAAACAATTGGGTCTGACTAAATGATCTCTCTGCTCCTTAACCCCACCCAACAAGAACAATACACCCCTAGGATTGAAAAACTAAGTCATAGCCTGAAGGAAATACATAATAAACAACACAAACGGGTGTTAATCCGGTTACCTCTTCGGATCAAAAAGTAGTGGAAGCGAAAGCAGAAGAGGCAATTTGTATTATGAGCTTTCTTGGAACACTCCAAAGATTCTTGAAACATTGCAAGAGATCCTCTTCGTCAAATAGGACAGCTATAATATCAAGTCACCTATATATTTTCACAATCCAAGATTAATGGCACTATGATGGTTACCCAAGAAGAATCTCAGAGAGAGCGTCACTCAAAACCCTGCGTGATCATTTGGTAGACTACACATGGATGAATTCATTATGCTTAACCAATGCATATATGTTCATATCCTATGACCACAACTCGTGGAATAACCGCAAGACTTGCGTGATAATATCTAAGTTGGTCAAATCAACCAAAACGGATAAATGTTTTATCTACATATAAACTCTTATCATAATTATTACGATTTGCATAAATCTTGTGGATTCCAAATGAACTCGAGTCCACATGACCCAATGTCCAACATCTCTCACTCATCCACTTAGGTTGAGCACTATGATCTCTGCATCATCTTTTACATATAGGAAATGGATCGTGCGACTAGACTATAAGGATCGGGGTAGGAGTACTATATTAAGCTACCATCAAACCAACATAGTACCTCACTACAAACACATAATTGATCTCTTTTATGCCCCAGACTATTCTAATACACTAGATTCAGCTTCTGTTATCCCCCATGAGAACTAATCTTAGCGTAATGTATGGACCAACCTGTCACGCCCCGAATTTCTGCAAACCCGAGGTGCGACTGACGAGATAGAAAATAAAATAAATAAAAGGACAAACGTAAATAAATCTACTAAACATGCATCCATTCCCATCAATACATAAGATAACATAAAATACATCGTTCATAGGTCATTCGGGCTTAAGCCCTTACATTACAAAACATAGGTCCCACGGACCAAAAATATACTAAGTGCTCCCTCCCTATCAAAGTATCGCTAGGTCTCAAGTAGCTGGAGGGTCCTCATCTGAAAAATGTTGCCCACGAATGGGTCAGCTCAACTGCTGGTATGATGAAGTGCTAATGCAAGAAATAAAGCTAAGGCGTGGCATGTGCAAAGTGTACATTTATTTCTAAATGACATTCAAAGCATCGCAGTAATATATATGAATGGTATGCGTGACGCACCCATGCACAACTCTATGCCACAACCCATGTCTCGTTTACGGGTACTCCCCGATGGCACGAAGTACCAATGCAATGGCCAATTTTGGGTTTTTCACCACAGGATCTACACCCTCATAATGCAAAGCACTACGTGCTTACCCACGCCATGTTCTCAAAGAATTCATCATATGCCAATATGCCAATGCAATCTCAATGAAACATGGTTTCCACAATATACCATGCTCGAGACAATAATACATAAATCACCAGCTGATTCCACATGTAAACATATCTCATAAAATCAACATATACACATGTCATGATTCACGTTCATCATTCACTAAACATTCATAAAGTACAAGTAACATGTAAGCATGTGAACAATCAATTCTAAATCATCAAGTAAGCACATTCCACATAAACACATAAGTCATTCCAGTCATTCACAGAACATTCCTAACTTAACTTCATTTCTAACATTAGCAAAACACCATACCTGTCGGGTAGTCTCAACCCTGGAAGATCGTGTACGACACGTGACTGAACTGGTCAATGAAAATGTAGGAGATCAGATCGCCCTCTCCTGTCCTGTCAGTGTCCCTAAAAGCACAAATTACAACTCAGTCTATTGTTATTTGAGTTTATGCTATTCATCAAATTTTATGTCTTTTAATTCATAGGTTTCTATTCTACTAAATTAAACTCCGCCATTGAGTTTAGGACGTTGAAGAAAATAAGTTTAGGTTCTCGTAGAACTCAATTCGGACATCTGGGTTCAAAAAGGCAAAACAGTCATTTTGCACTTTTCACGGGTCCTTACATTTTGTGACCTCTTTTCATAAATCAAACTCCACGGTTGAGTCCGAAATGTTCGAGATAATAAAGTTTCACTATTTGTTTACCTAATTCGGAGTTTGTTTGACTGTACTTCAATTCAGGGGCATTTTGGTAATTTTTTATGTCACTACGGGTCTTTTATTTTTCGAGATCCCGTCTCATAAAACGGACCTCACCATTGGCCTCATAATGGTCGAGATAGTCAAAATACACTAATAACTTGTCTCATTTGGACTCCGAATTATTTTAGAATATTTAATTAATTAAATTAATTAAATTAAATAATTAATTAATTAATTTAATTAATATTTTGTTAATAATTTAATCAGGTGGGTCAAAGTGTAATAACCAACAGTTGGGGGGGTCAATTTGTAATTTCTAAAAGTCCTGGGTCAAAGTTTAATTTCTAAAATGTTCAAGGTCAAATTTGTAATTAGTCAAATTTACTATTCCCAATTCGGTTACCCAAACAGGGTTTAGTCCAGAACAGGGATAGGATATCCCTGTTCCTGTTTCAATTTAATTTTTTAATTTATTACACCCGTAGCCAAACAACCCCTTTCCTCTTTTTAATTTAAAACAAGGGAGCGACACGTGGCAGGGCGGTTCAGCCCCGCCCGAACCGGACTCGAAACCCGGCCCGCACAGTGCCTTTCTTCCCTGACTTTCTGGTGGGCCTCCGGTAGGGTTTCGGCGCCTTCTCCGGCGCCGGCGACTGTTTTCCGGCGAGTTTTCAAGGTGTTAAAAATGCAGTTTTCTTCATTTTCTCCTAAGGATTTCATTCCCACCCTTTGTTTTTGGTTTGGACCAATGGATCTTTACGAAATAGGGCTCAAAGGTCCATGGAAGAATCTCCAGCCAATTGTAAATTTCTCATTTCATGCTTATTTCCCTACTGTTTTTCATCCTTTATTTTTCATTTAGTTTTCTGCACTCTAGAGGATAATTTCCCTATCATTTAAATGGAGTTCTACATATAAAATGACAAGGTCCAACCTCCATGGCCGAGACCTGCAACTTGAATTTTTTCCCTAGTTTCTTCACCATTTTATCTCATTCGCTTTGCAAAATAAACCCTACAACATGCTCTCTAAGATCATATGCATAAAATCAATCATCACGCTTTAAAAAAAATTGAAACAGAACGGCCACTTACGGTTTTCTCTTGGGTTTCTCTCTCTAGCCGTGCACCTCCTCCACCTTCTGGTTCCAAGCTTAAATCAAGCTTCACAGATCTCTTCTCCCTTCCAGAACTCCCTTCCTCCCTTGCTCTCAGTTTTTCTATCCTTTCTCTCATCCCAACCGAGACCAACCCTTATACACTTCACATATCAAGTCTCACACGTCTCTCTCTCTCTCTAGCCCCTTTTCCTGACCCTTTTCTCTTCTGTATCAGCCTCCTTGCTTCTCCCTAAATGCAAAGCTGCTCTATATGAGCCTATGTATATATATATATATATATATCACTCATCACACACTAGGCACACACACTTAGTCGACACCTCCCTCACACACTCTCCAGGTCTGCTACACTCACACACACTGCTACACATACCCATACACATACACATATACATGCACATGTTTCACTCTACACATATACACATTCATACCATACGTGTTACACATATACATACATCCATGTATATAATAATAATAATATACATTTTAATTAATAATAATAATAATAATAATAACCAAGAATAATAATAATTAAAAAAAAAATTCCATGTCATAACATCCTTCCCTCCTTACAAAAATTTCGTCCCGAAATTTAAAATAACATAAAACAAAAGAAAATACATCACTGATCAAACAATTCAGGGTACCTAACTCGAACCTCAGCCTCACGCTCCCAAGTAGCCTCCTCGACCCCATGATGGTTCCAACGAACCTTGACCAAAGGGATGGTCCTGCCTCGCAAAACCTGGTCCCTCGAGTCCAATATCTCTACAGGTTTCTGGTCATAGGAAGCGTCCCCCTCTAACTGAAGATCTACCCAGTCAAGTACATGTGAGGGGTCGGGATGGTACTTCCTCGGCATAGACACATGGAAGACGTCATGGACTCTAGATAGTTGCGGTGGTAAGGCCAGCTTATAAGCCACCTCACCAACTCTCCCAAGAATCTCAAAGGGGCCTATAAATCGTGGCGACAGCTTCCCACCGCGCCCAAATCTCCTCAAACCCCGTCTGGGAGATACCTTGAGGAACACATGGTCCCCCACCTCAAATGCCAAGGGCCGCCGCCTCCTATCTGCATAACTCCTCTGGCGACTCTGGGCTGTCAACAATCGCTGCCTGATCACCTGTATCTTGTCCGTGGTCTCACGAACTATATCAAGTCCCAAGGCAGCTGTCTCTCCCACATCAGTCCAACACACCGGGGAACGGCACGGCCTACCATACAGTGCCTCAAATGGTGCCATCTCAATGCTGGACTGGTAGCTGTTGTTGTAGGCAAACTCGACCAAGGCAAGGTGATCCTCCCAGCTACCTGTAAAGTCCATGACACAGGCCCTGAGCATATCCTCCAAGATCTGAATAGTGCGCTCTGACTGGCCATCCGTCTGTGGGTGGAAGGTAGTACTAAACTGCAGCTGGGTCCCTAAGGCTGTCTGGAAGCTCTGCCAGAACCGTGCAGTGAAACGTGGGTCTCTGTCAGAAACTATGGATACCGGAACCCCATGTAGTCGCACTATCTCTCGAATGTACAACCTACTGAGGGCGTCTGATGAGTCATTCACTTTGATCAGTAGGAAATGGGTGGACTTCGTCAGCCTGTCCACAATAACCCAAATCGCATCATGGCCCCTAGGTGACTTCGGAAGACCCATCACAAAATCCATGGTAACATGCTCCCACTTCCACTCGACTACCGGTAATGGCTGTAGCAAACCCCTAGGCCTCTGGTGCTCAGCTTTCACTTGCTGGCACGTGAGACACCTTGTCACGCCCCGAATTCCCGACCGAACCCGGGGACGCGACTAAAGGAAGAAAATAAAATAAACGAGTAAATAAATAAATAAATAACAATTTAACTAATATAGCTATTCTAGATACAAGCCTAATCCAGTAACAGAACTATACATCCATCAATCTCTGTCAATACACATACATTCCCGGTTTATAAAAATTTCGGCAGAACCTCCTTTGTTTTTCGAACCTTTTTCCCCCTGATAAACACAATACATCATATATATACAACAGTCACAATCCATCCTCACTCGATGGCCACAACTTTATCAAAGTTAAAGATACATCGCCTACTTATACAATCCATCACGTCTACTCCTACACTTAAACTAAAAGATCACAAATTCCATATTTATTACAATATACAATACCATTTCCATTCTTTTTAGAAACACACCAATCCTTTATAAAATCAAAATACGCCCCAAGGGCCCAAATATTCTTCCAAATTTATTTCCTCTCCTTTCTCCAAGACTTCATCAAGTCCCGCGTACCAGGATGCTTTATCTGAAACCTGTGCCCACGAATGGGTCAGCGCCAACATGCTGGTATGGTACAATACTAATGCAAGGAATAAAATTAAGACGTGGCATGTGCAAGTGTACATGTATATCTACATGCCTCCCTAATCATGCATACAATATGATAACAATGTACAAACTACATCTGTATAAAAACCCTATATCACGTTCACGAATTCATCAACACAATGCACAGGTAATATGCGTGACACACCCATGCATCTCAATGTCACACCCATGTCTCGCTTCACGGTTCTTCCCCGTTGGCATGCAAGTACCAATATATGTCTCGCTTTACGGTCCAGACCCCGTAGGCCTGCGAGTACCTAATGGCCAATTTTGGGTTTTTCACCACAGGATCTGCACCCTCATAATGCACCAGCACCTCGTGCTGACCCACACTATGCTTTCAAGGAATCACACAATGCCAATATGCCATGATTTCATCATGTAATAATACAGTTCAAATGAAACATCACTTTCATAAGCATATGCAACATGCTTTACATAATGTATTACATTTAAGATTAAATCACAAGACTTCATCCACAATCTACGTGTCATGCTCGATCAATCTCAACACTTATGCAAATCCACATGTCACAATATCCACAATCCTTCTCAAACATAAATCACATGGGACGACAACTCAATGAGTAAATCACAACTCCCAAATAATCATAAAGAACATGGAAACATATAAACAATCCACCCAAAGGAGCAATCATTCCTATGTGATCTTCTATCAGCAGATAAGCACAAAAAGCATTCAAGCAATATACACATCAATCCTAATTTAATTCTATTCCTTACTTAGTAAAGTACCATACCTGATTAGGGCGTGTCTCAACCCTAAGATGCTATATCCACTAAGTAGTCCAATCAACTGATGAATGACTCAGTCCTCCTACTGTAGCTGTTTAGAGAGTCCTCGCCTTTCTCTTCGATATTCCTAAAACCACAAAATGTAACTCAGTCGGTTGGTTACTTGAATGATGCTATTCATCAAATTTTATGTCTTTTTATGATTGGTATTTCTTTTACTCAATTAGGCTTCACCATTGAATCCGGAACACCGAACAAAGTCGGTTCAGGCTTTCGCGGAATTCAATCTGGACATTTGTACCCTAAAGGGAAAAATGGTCATTTGGTCCTTTCACGATTTCCCACTTCCCGAGGTCTCTTTTCGCAAATCAGACTCCACGGTTGAGTCCGAGATGTTCGGAATAATTAGAATTCACTATTTGTTTACTTTAATCTGATTACGTTCGATTGCTCTTTGACCTGGGGCATTTTGGTTATTTCCCCTTTAAATAATTATTTAATTAAATATTATGTCATTTACTCGGGTCAATTCACAATTAACCCTAATTTCTAGGTATAATTAAAATCTTACAAGGTTCTATTTATTGCCCATAACTTTTCCAATTCCTATATAAGTTTATATTATTTTTCGTGTACGTTTCCAATTTAAGCCAATTATTGGATAGCTTCTCCTTTTCAACCAAACACTTCCCGAACTCAAATCTAAAATTTCACCCATATAGTAATATTGTTAGGCAGCTATCTGAATGGTTGAGTTGGGTCGGACTCAACCCAGTTTGGCCCGAATAAAAATACAAAACTCAATCGTTAAATTGTGTTTGGATTATTTTTCTGGATTCCCATTTGATCTAAAACTATTTCTATATTTAATGAAATCCCATAATCAATTTAATTATTCATGTTTCTAAAATTTCAAGACTAAAATTCAGAGTTTTACCCTGTTGTTTCGCGTTCCTTCTTCAATTTTCATCAAGTTCCTCAAGCCCCTTCCTGTGACCCTCTACTTCAAGCATAAGACTCAGAATCTGATTATGCTCACTCTAAACCCCATCGTAATTCATAGAGTTTGCCAAATTTTACCGTATTCGTCTCATCTTCAAGACTTGTCCACAACTGCCGCACTAAGTCCCTCAACTGCAACTTCAATTGCTGCTGTAACAACAGCTCTAATTGCTACGTCAATGACCACCGCTTCATCCTTCAATACAAACCCTCAACTATGCACAATCCTCTGTTTTCTCACGAAACAAAACAGACAATAATAGAAATACTAAATCTCATTAAAATCCCAATTTCAGAATCTCTACCTTAGTTCTCCTTTCCTTCAATTTTTTTTCTAGCAACCCTCAATGAAGCAGTCATGGAACAAGAGGCACAGGAATTGCGCTGGGCGTTCCTATAATGAGATAAGATCTGATTCATGGTTGATTTTTATATTCATCAATATCATATCCCGATTGCAGCGCTCTGGAATTTTTCCTCGGTTTTCAGAGATTTGATACTTGGACAGTAATCTGACCCATACATGAGCATTCGGCTTGGTCATCCTCTTGTTGCCGCAGCGTCGCTGCTGCGGTTTTCCTCTTCTCCTCCACACGACACCAACTACACGACAACAGTCTCGCCTCAACATTACAAACTCACAAAACACCATCACACCGCAACATTATCAATACACCCAATTCATCCATTCCAACCGACATCGGTGCTACTTTTCTCCCTGTTTCGGTTCACTCAATTCCAAGCTACCCCCACAAAGCCGTAATACTCACACACATATATATATATAGAGGACCTGCTGTAGCTCTGCCATACCTGCCCGATTTTAACCCGACGGATCGACTGAGCCATAGGGGCTCCAGCCTCGCAATCCAACTCAGCGACCAAGCACCACCACCGCTCCTTCGTCGCCACTTCGAGCCTAACCAAGAGACCCCACACACCTACAACCGTGCCATCATCGCAACCTTCCTTTCTCTAAATCTCAATCACTCTTCGATCAACAGCTTCCGGTGCTACGCTGCGACGATCGTCCCTTCTGATCCCCTAGGCAGCGCGGCCGACATCGAGGCCCAAGCCTCCGAGAGCCACTACGGTCTGGAGAGAACCAAAGTGCCGAATCTCTCTCTCTCTCTTCTCTCTTTCCCCTTTCTTTTTCTTTCTCTCTTTTTCTTCTCCCTTTCTTTTTCTCTCATTTTGTTCCCTGTTTTCACGCGACCTCCACCTCTGTTTTTTTCTATCTCTTCTCCGTTTTTCCTTTTCTCTCTCTCTGTATTTTTCTCTATTCTTCTATACATATCTAGAAGCTTCATATATTATATAATATATTCTAATATAATATAATATAATATAATATATATATTATGTTGTCCCTTCTTCTAACAGGTTTTTTTTTTTCATCAGCATAATTAATTATTAATATTGGCTTCATTTATTCATCCCGGTACTCAAATGACTGGATTAATTATTTTTCGAGCCTATTTTTTTTTTCCAAGTCTCTACACACCTAGCCACAAACTATGCTACATCTGCCTTCACCCCAGTCCACCAATACTGACGGCGCAGATCATGATACATCTTGGTGCCCCCTAGGTGCACCGCTAGGCATGAATGATGGAAATCCCTAAGGACATCAGTCCTAAGAGACTCGGGAACGAAGACTCTACCCCTGTATTTCAAACCAAGGTCAGAATGGACTGCCCATCCCTCAAATCCCTCAGGGCTAGCAATCCGTGCCCTAATCTGTTCGACCTCAATATCCTGCAACTGTGCCTCTATGACTCTGGTCAGAAGGGTAGGCTGTACACTCAAGCTGAATAGAGTGGCGTGTCCCTCAAACTCGGTAAGCTCTAAGTCAAACTCTCCAATAGCTCCCATCATCTCCCACTCCTAATGGCTAAGCTGGCTAAGCTGGCTAAGGTGCTCCTCGGCCTCCGACTGAGTGCATCAGCTACGACGTTGGCCTTCCCAAGATGATACTGAAGGTCAAAGTCGTAATCCTCTAGATACTCCATCCATCTCCTCTGTCGAAGGTTCAGATCCTTCTACGTAAAAATATACCTGAGGCTCTTGTGATCCGAGAACACCTCAAATCTCACCCCATATAAATAGTGTCGCCAACTCTTCAGTTCAAAGATGACAGCAGCTAACTCTAAATCGTGGGTGGGGTAGTTCTTCTCATGGCTCTTCAACTGGCGAGAACCATAAGCTACTACCCGGCCTTCCTGCATTAATACACAACCTAATCCCTCTCGGGAAGCATCACAGTACACCGTATAACCCAGGCCTCCCTCAGGGATAATCAGGATGGGAGCTGAAGTCAATCTCCTCTTCAGCTCCTGAAATGGCTGCTCATAGTCGTCGGTCCACTGAAACCTAATGCCCTTGCGGGTCAAACGGGTCATCGGTGCGGCAAGGCGAGAAAATCCCTCCACAAAATGGCCGTAGTACCCTGCTAACCCCAAGAAACTCCGTATCTCAAACACATTCCTCGGCCTCTCCCAGCTCATAACAGAGTCAATCTTGGAAGGGTCAACAGATACTCCACTCCTAGATACAACATGGCCCAGGAACTGCACCTCCTAAAGCCAGAACTCGCACTTCGAGAGCTTGGCAAACAGCCTGTGCTCTCTCAAGATCTGTAACACAGTCCGTAGGTGGAAGGCATGCTCATCCTCAGAAAGTTAGTAAATCAAAATATCATCCACAAACACCACTACGAACTGATCTATGTACTGGCCAAAAACACGGTGCATCAAGTCCATGAATGCCGCTGGGGCATTCGTCACACCAAATGGCATCACCACGAACTCAAAGTGACCATAGCGAGTGTGGAGGGCTGTCTTCGCTATGTCCTCCTCTCGCACCCTTAACTGGTGATACCCCGATCGAAGATCAATCTTCGAGAAGCATCTCGAACCCCTCAACTAGTCAAATAAGTCATCGATCCTAGGTAATGGGTACTTGTTCTTAATAGTCACCCGGTTCAGCCTCCGGTAGTTCACACATAATCGCAATGTCCCGTCCTTCGTCTTCGCAAAGAGTGCTGAGGCACCCTAAGGAGAAGTGCTAGGACGGATAAATACCCTACCCTGTAGGTCAGTCAGCTACTCCTTCAGCTCTCTTAACTCTGCTGGAGCCATGCGGTATGGTGGGATAGAAATGGGTACAGTACCGGGGATAAGCTCAATGGTAAACTCTACCTCCCGCCTCAGTGGCAAACTAGTCAAGCTGTCAGGAAAAACATCGGGAAACTCGTCTACCACCTGTGGTAACACAACCCCTGTAGCCTCACTATCCCCTACAATCAAACTAACCAACATATAGCTATGGGCTCCCCAACTCCTAGTGTCGTACAAGGGTGGTACTAGGAAATCCCCACGGTCTCCCGTGAAATAAAAACAATCCCCCTTAGGGGTGCACACCGTAACTCTCCTCCTGTAACAATCGATACTACCCCAGAAAGTAAACAGCCAATCCATACCCAGAATAACATCGAAACCAGTCATATCAAGCACAATAAAATCAAAACAGAGAGTACGATCAGCTATCTCAAGTGAACAACCCCTACAGATCCTAGTTAATGTCACACTACCCCCAACAGGGGTATCTACACGTAGCGGTGGATCCAACCGATCTATAGTCAACCCCAATGTCATGGCAAATACAGTGGATATGAAAGAATGTGATGCACCAGAGTCTATCAACACGCTAGCCCATGAACTGAACATAAGAAAAGTACCTCGGACTACAGATGGCCCAGCAGTAGAAGCCTCTGGGGTGGCAACCGCATACACTCGGCCCTGTACGGTCTGACCCTGTCTGCCTCCCCCTCTCTGCCCCTGCTGTCCTCCCCCTCTCGGGGCTGGGGCTCTAACACTTAATGCTGAGGATGCTGGCTGATAGTAAGGTGCTGGGGGTCTATAGCCTGACTGTGTCTGGGGTAAAGGCACCTGGGTGTGCTGGAAATAGTGGGACCTTGGTGCGCTCTGGGAAGTCTGCCCTTGAGAACAGTGGGCCTTGATATGGCCCGGCTGATGACAAGTATAGCACACCGGTGGGGCCCTCCAGGCCTGACTCTGAGTCGGAGGTGGAAGTGGCATCTGGCTCGGTCCAGTCCCTGATCCCTGACTAGGATCTCTCTGTGGGCAATCGGCCATCCTGTGGCCAAGCTGTCCACACTGGTAACATGTAATGGTCATCTGTGGTGCCCCTCCTCGAGGAGTGATCGACATAGTAGGCTAGGGAGCCAAAAACTGAATAGGCCTCTGGGATGTCGATGGAAAAGAGGTACTGCCTCGGAACCTCTTCGGTGGCCTCCTACTAGAGTGAGCTGGAGTGGTCATAGCAGGCTGAGCGGGTGTAAGTGCCAGTGCTGTGGCTGGCCTGGCCTGAGCCCGGGACTCCCTGATCCTTCTGAGAGCAGCCAACTCTCGCTCTACCCTCGTGGCCCTGATCACAGCCTCCTTATAAGTATCAATGATGTGACCCGCTAGTCTCTCCCTGATAGAGGTTTTCAGCCCCTCTAGAAAATGGTAAACTCTCAACTCCTCTAGTCCAGTAATGTGTGGGGCAAACCTGCCTAATGCGGCAAACTGGGACTCATACTGTGTCACGGTCATGTCCCTCTGAAGCAAGGTCTCAAACTCTCTCCTGAATCCAACCCTAGCAGTCGCTGGAAAGTAGTGGTCATTGAACATGGCCACAAATGCATCCCATCCCTCTCCGAATCTGCTAATCCTCCCCGCAGATACCTTCCACCACTGGCTTGCTAGTCCCGTGAACTGGAAAGTGGCACATCGGATCCTCAAATGTGGCTCGACAATCCCCAGCGAGTCTAGGATCCTAATAATCTGGTCCAGCCACTCCTCAGCTGCCAAAGGATCAGGCTATCCTGCGAATGATGGTGGCCTCATCCGCTGAAACGCCTTCATGACGAAGGTGTCTCTAGTCTTTCCACCTGCCGCTCTGGCCTCGGCATCAGTAGCCCTGGCCTCGGCATCAGTGGTCCTGGCCTCCTGCATAGCACGGAAGCACTCCTGTATAATGGTCGCCAAATCTCTAGCGCCTATAGTCTGCCTCACCTCCTCCACAGGGGCTGGAGCAATATCCTCCTCAGCTGCACTATGCTCAGGTATGTCAGCTGGGGCAACTACCTCCTCTACTACGTCAGGAATAGGGGCAGCAGCTCTAGATCTGCCACGACGAGGCTGGGCATCACCCCGAGGCGTACCCCTACCCCTACCCCGTCCGGGTGGCCTGCCTCTCGTAGGAGCTTGTCTAGGAGGCATATCTACAAGTCCAAGAGAAAAATTCAATATCACTTTTTCACGTAATTACATAAAGGCACGCATCAGGACACATAATCACGTAGCACATAAGATCCTATCACATGCTGCTAATAGTTCACACTAAGTCTCATTCTTTTCTCTAGGGTCTCATGGTGTTAAACAACACCCCACAGTCTCTAGGTATTCGAACCTATGCTCTGATACCACGTTGTCACGCCCCGAATTTCTGCAAACCCGAGGCGCGACTGACGAGACATAAAATAAAATAAATAAAAGGACAAACGTAAATAAATCCACTAAACGTGCATCCATTCCCATCAATACATAAGATAACATAAAATACATCGTTTATAGGTCATTCGGGCTTAAGCCCTTACATTACAAAACATAGGTCCCATGGACCAAAAATATAACAAGTGCTCCCCCCCTTATCAAAGTATCGTTGGGTCTCAAGTAGCTGGAGGGTCCTCATCTGAAAAATGTTGCCCATGAATGGGTCAGCTCAACTGCTAGTATGATGAAGTGCTAATGCAAGAAATAAAGCTAAGGCGTGGCATGTGCAAAGTGTACATTTATTTCTAAATGACATTCAATGCGTCGCAGTAGTATATATGAATGGTATGCGTGACGCACCCATGCACAACTCTATGCCAAAACCCATGTCTCGTTTACGGGTACTCCCCGATGGAACGAAGTACCAATGCAATGGCCAATTTTGGGTTTTTCACCACAGGATCTACACCCTCATAATGCAAAGCACCACGTGCTTACCCACGCCATGTTCTCAAAGAATTCATCATATGCCAATATGCCAATGCAATCTCAATGAAACATGGTTTCCACAATATACCATGCTCGAGACAATAATACATAAATCACCAGCTGATTCCACATGTAAACATATCTCATAAAATCAACATATACACATGTCATGATTCACGTTCATCATTCACTAAACATTCATAAAGTACAAGTAACATGTAAGCATGTGAACAATCAATTCTAAATCATCAAGTAAGCACATTCCACATAAACACATAAGTCATTCCAGTCATTCACAGAACATTTCTAACTTAACTTCATTTCTAACATTAGCAAAACACCATACCTGTCGGGTAGTCTCAACCCTGGAAGATCGTGTACGACACGTGACTGAACTGGTCAATGAAAATGTAGGAGATCAGATCGCCCTCTCCTGTCCTGTCAGTGTCCCTAAAAGCACAAATTACAACTCAGTCTATTGTCATTTGAGTTTATGCTATTCATCAAATTTTATGTCTTTTAATTCATAGGTTTCTATTCTACTAAATTAAACTCCGCCATTGAGTCTAGGACGTTGAAGAAAATAAGTTTAGGTTCTCGTAGAACTCAATTCGGACATCTGGGTTCAAAAGGGCAAAACAGTCATTTTGCACTTTTCACGGGTCCTTACATTTCGTGACCTCTTTTCACAAATTGTACTCCACGGTTGAGTCAGGAATGTTCGAGATAATAAAGTTTCACTATTTGTTTACCTAATTCGGAGTTTGTTTGACTGTACTTCAATTCAGGGGCATTTTGATAATTTTATATGTCACTACGGGTCTTTTATTTTTTGGGACCCCGTCTCATAAAACGGACCTCACCATTGGCCTCAGAATGGTCGAGATAGTCAAAATACACTAATGACTTGTCTCATTTGGACTCTGGATTATTTTAGAATATTTAATTAATTAAATTAAATAATTAATTAATTAATTTAATTAATATTTTATTAATAATTTAATCAGGTGGGTCAAAGTGTAATAACCAACAGTTGGGGGGGCAGTTTGTAATTTTTGAAAGTCCTGGGTCAAAGTTTAATTTCTAAAAGGTTCAAGGTCAAATTTGTAATTAGTCAAATTTACTATTCCCAATTCGGTTACCCAAACAGGGTTTAGTCCAGAACAGGGATAGGATATCCCTGTTCTTGTTTCAATTTAATTTTTCAATTTATTACACCCGTAGCCAAACAACCCCTTTCCCTTTTTTTAATTTAAAACAAGGGAGCGACACGTGGCAGGGGCGGTTCAGCCCCGCCCGAACCGGACCCGAAACCCAGCCCGTACAGTGCCTTTCTTCCCCGACTTTCCGGTGGGCCTCCGGTATGGTTCCGGCGCCTTCTCCGGCGCCGGAGACTGTTTTTCGGCGAGTTTTCAAGGTGTTAAAAATGCAGTTTTCTTCATTTTCTCCCAAGGATTTCATTCCCACCCTTTGTTTTTGGTTTGGACCAATGGATCTTCATGAAATAGGGCTCAAAGGTCCATGGCCGAATCTCCGGCCAACTGTAAATTTCTCATTTCATGCTTATTTCCCTACTGTTTTTCATCCTTTCTTTTTCATTTAGTTTTCTGCACTCTAGAGGATAATTTCCCTATCATTTAAATGGAGTTCTACACATAAAATGACAAGGTCCAACCTCCATGGCCGAGACCTGCAACTTGGATTTTCTCCCTAGTTTCTCCACCATTTTATCTCATTCTTTTTGCAAAATAAATCTTACAACATGCTCTCTAAGATCATATGCATAAAATCAATCATCAAGCTTTAAAAAAAATTGAAACAGAACGGCCACTTACGGTTTTCTCTTGGGTTTCTCTCTCTAGTCGTGCACCTCCTCCACCTTCTGGTTCCAAGCTTAAATCAAGCTTCACAGATCTCTTCTCCCTTCCAGAACTCCCTTCTTCCCTTGCTCTCAGTTTTTCTATCCTTTCTCTCATCCCAACCGAGACCAACCCTTATACACTTCACACATCAAGTCTCACATGTCTCTCTTTCTCTAGCCTCTTTTCCTGACCCTTTTCTCTTCTGTATCAGCCTTCTTGCTTCTCCCCAAATGCAGCTTTGCATTAAATGCAAAGCTGCTCTATATGAGCCTATGTATATATATATATCACTCATCACACACTAGGCACACACACTAAACACACACACACTTAGCCGACACCTCCCTCACACACTCTCTAGGTCTGCTACACTCACACACACTGCTACACATACCCATACACATACACATATACATGCACATGTTTCACTCTACACATATACACATTCATACCATACATGCTACACATATACATACATCCATGTATATAATAATAATAATATACATTTTAATTAATAATAATAATAATAATAATAATAATAATAACCAAGAATAATAATAATTAAAAAAAAATTTCATGTCATAACACAACCAATATGTATTGTACTCATGATCGTATCGATAGACACAGAAACCGACATGATCACCTAGGCATTGAGTCACAACACAATAGTGTATTACAGAATCGTCTTTCCTAAGTACTCACGTTAATTCAATCAAACTCAACTGCTTTCCAAGACATGCTCTGTTGGACTGCATCAATCATGGTCCTTTAGCAACATGCTAAAATAACAACATCAAGCTCTCTCTTTATAAAATAGTCCTAGGTTACAAAGGGCATAGTGGAACTCAAAAAGGTTCCCAGAGCTCACACAATGACGAAACAGAGATACATTTGTTCACTATCTTTTTTAAAGGTCATATTAATACCACATACAGTATATAATGTATGCTATGGCGGAGCTCTCACTTAATTAGGCATGTCAAACTCATTCTTAAAAGTATATAACACCATACGAATCTTAGTCTAGTCGCTATTTAGCATCCGTCGCTATCTCAACACCCTTCGTCACTATCTCAACGCCTAACCCAAACATTCCAACCTCACTACAACAAAAGGCACTATTAGCGACGCACGCGAGCGTCGCTAATAGTGGCCTTGAGCGTCACTAAAAGTCTTTTGCGGCGCACAAACATGCATCGCTAAGGCGTCACAAATAGTGGCGTCGCTAATAGTATTGGTGATGCACGAATCCTTTGGTGTCGCTAAAGGTGACTATTAGCGACGCTGAAGATGCGTCGCCAATATTTAGGGACAAGTGTCACAAATACTACACAAGGACACAATGTGCGTCGCTGAAAACCACTACTAGTGATGCACACTAAGCGTCGCTAAAAGCACTATTAACGACGCACAGTGTGCGTCGCTAATAGTTGTTTTCAGCGACGCCACACTGTGCGTCTCTAATAGTGCCTTTTAGCGACGCTCAGTGTGCGTCGCTAATAGTGTATATTTAAATTGAATTCTTACCTTTAGCGACGCATTGATGTGCATCGCTAAAAGTTTTTTTTAAAAAAAAGCATATTTGCTTTGTTTTATTTGTTCTTTTATTCCTGTTTGAACCTGTATCAATCATCCATCCTGATATACAATAAAATCCAAGCATTTTGAAATGAATATATTAAAAAAGAAAAATACATTCATATATTAAACTAATTATGTACATTTGTAAAAGTACAATTTAACAATAAATAGAAAAATTAAAAAATGTGTCCAAAATGTAACTACAGACGTTCATGAAACGAAAAAAAAAAACAAATAAAAATAACAAGTTTTGATGCAAAACATAAAGACGGCGCGGCAATAATCCCGATCAATCTGAAATAAAAATCAAATGATATAAATTAGAACAATTATTAAATATATATGAACATAGAATGTGAATAGTGTCACGACCCGAAACCCACCCTGTGCGGATCTCGAATCGCAACCGCCGCCTTCAGGCCGGGGAGCCTGAGGGCAAGGCAAAACATGGGTGACGGTATCGAATGGCGGTGCGGCCTTGATTTGCGGAAGCGTGAAAACCCTTTTCTTTTTTTTTGAAATCCTTTAAAAACTTTCGCACAGCCGTCCGGTACTGACGCTCTTCATAGCGGTACACATGAATAATCACATCAGAGCATACTAAAAATTAAAGTCTTATACATGATACATATTCGAATGCCTCAAGGGCTTAAGTACATATGTGGTTGCCTCTTGGGCTTAAATACATAATTGTCCAAAAGTACGACATCAAAATTCAACCAACCATAGGCCCTAATACTTCCCAAAAATATCTCCAGAACCCTAATGGAGCTGCCTATCATTTCTCCCCAAATTGGGCAAGGGTCCACCCATCGTCATCACCTGAAAAATGTTAGGGAATGGGGTGAGCTTCGAAAAGCCCAGTGAGTAATTCTAACATCTGTCATGGGTTTCAATTGGTAGTGGTTTCGCACGTGAGAATTTTGTAAAATACTCACTACCAATTGCTCGTATACTTGGAACATAGAGTACATGCATTCTTTAACCAATGGCTTTGAAACATTAAAGTATTCAAGCTAACTTGTGCTTTCGAAATAAAGTATATGAATTTCAAATCATGTAAATATGCATGGTGAAAATGAGGAAAAAGCCTGCTTCCATTTTCAACACACACCTTATCACTTTCATTAATAGAATCCGTTTCGAACCAGATTCCCATTTTACTTTTCGTGGAGATATCTCGTATGCCTGGGGGATTAGATCCTGCTACCTGGCATTTATTCGTATCGTAGTTGGGTTCCTAAGAAACCCGATAGAAATCCGTGGTGCTTATGCACAATTTATCTTGCATTTAAAAGCATTTAACCCATAATTCCTTCGTGTGGATGCATTTAAAAGCATTCAAAACATACAGTTCATAATCTCATGATAGGGTATTGAAATACGTGAAACATGTAAATTCAGGATATATAATAACATTTGAAATCGAAATTTTAGACATGCAGAAGTATATCTCAAGGGACAGTAGTAAATTATTCAGGAAGCATGTCATAACAGAATATTTAAAACGGAATTGTGTAAAGACAGAATTTGATATTTAAAACATCATTCAAATCCGTGGAATTAAATCTCCACTTCAAATGTGAGGTTACTCACCTTGATTCCCCGGGTTTGCACTACTGGTGGGCTTTTCCTTTCCCTTTGTATTTCCTAAGAAAATTATAAAGAACTCGTTAACTTCACATTTACCTTAAATCGTTACCTATTCATGCTCTTTCATTTAATTTTAGGCCTGACGTATTCTAACTTCCTAGGATTGGTCTTAGTGGTCAACTCGTGGTGACTTGATGAGTTTTATTTTTCACGTGACTAAATTTTCAGTACCTATTTTGGTGTTATGGACTTCGTCGTTGGGTTTGGAATGTCCGACATAGTCAAAATAGACTATCTTTTAGTTCCATTTGGGCTTCGGGTACCTTAGGGGTAGTTTGGTCATTTCGCGCGTCATATTTTTTGGAGTCCCGTCTCGTGAATCGGACCCCACTGTTGATCTCAGAAGGCCCAAGAAAATAAGATTACACTAATAACTTGTCTTATTTGGGCATCGGTTACATTAGGGGCAATTTGGTAATTTGTACTTTAACGTATCGTAATTTTTTGGAGTCTCGTCTAGTAAAACGGACCACACCATTGAGTCCGGAACGTCCAAAATAGTCAAAATCCACTATTCGTTTACTTTATTCGGACTCCGTTTGACTTATTTATGACCTAGGGGTAATTTGGTCATTTTTATTTAATTAATAAATTAATTAAATAATTTAATTTATTATTTATTAATTTATCAGGGGTATAACTGGAATAAAATTCCAAAAATTGGGCCAGAGTCAAATTCCCCAAAACTGTTGGGGTCTTTATGTAATTTCCAGAAAATTGTAACTGAACCAAACGGTTCAGTCAGCATGCGACTGAACCAGACCGGTTCAAGGTAATGTGCTGACGTCAGGCTGACGTCAGCCTTACAATTTAATTTTAAATTTAACAGTAACAAAATGACGCAGTTTAAGTTCGGTTTATATCCTTTTTATTCGGGTCGGGGCCCGACCCGAAGACCCGATCCAAGCCCGGTCACTGTTCATCGTCTTCCCCACCGTTTCACCCTACTGTAGCCCTAAATTTCTGGGTTTTATTTCTTCTATTTCGTGATGTTTTTGGTACGGTTTTCAACTGCCATCTACCCCATTATTTCTCTGGATGTCAAACCAACGTTTTGGCATCCAATTTGAGCCTCGATTCAAGCTCAATGGCTCGGTTCAACGGAGGATAGCCGAACCTGCAAGTCAACAATACATGCTCATTCCTCAACCGTTTTCAACGCGGTTTGTTGCTACATGATCCCTATGTCATTTGGTTTCATCCCCCATCCACAAAAATCGGTTTAAGGGTCAAAATCAAAGAATCCATATTTGGGCCGAAAAGAATAATGCCATTTTTGGGGGTTTAAACCTAGGTTTCTAGGTCGCGGTTGGGGTTTTCCAAGGTCCTAAGATGTCCTATTTCATGTTTCAACCCTCAAAAGCTCGGTTGGTTGAGGTCGGATCAGACCTGCAACTTCAAGCTCCATCAATGGCGGTTTAGCTACGGGTTCCTGGTTTGGGTAGTTTTATAGGTTCAAATCTTTCACAACCAACCCAGTTTCATTATTAAGCTATGGTACATGCATCAACAGTCCAAACAGCAACAAAATAGTAGCCAAATCTTACAAAAGGGAAAAATCTAAAACTTGGCTCACTTACCTTCGGACAGTGGTTCCTCTAATGGTTAGTTCAGGTGAACCCTCAGTGATGGTCCTTCTCAGTCGAGCAGCCCTTCAGTTCCAGTCTCTAGCTTCTTCTAAGCTCCTTCAATGGCTCACCAATGCACACACACACTTGTGTATTTCTCTCACTCTCTCTCTAGGATTTCTCTCTCTATAAACAGTATACTGCCTTCAAATTCAGATCTGTTTTTCCCTCCAATGCATATATGGAGATTATGTAAATAAAAATCAGATTGTCTTTAGTGTTTCATCTCCCCAAGTGCATGATGGATTTGCATGTAACTTGGTTGGGAGGAGATGCAATCATGGGTGTATAGGCACATGATGGTCTATGGGGGCATAGGAGTGATGCATGCTGATGTGTTGCATGCTTGGTGATTGGTCACTTGGGAGGTGGCCAAATCAGATTTATACTTATATACATATCTTTGTACATATATACACAAAAGTGCTCCTAGCCTAGATGGTAAATTTTTGGTAACCCAATTCCTGCCTAGGTTAGTCAAGGGATCAAATCCTCTTGGCCACATTTTTGGTCCTTTTTCCATATTTCGGGCTTAGGCCCTGTTTGGCTGCGCACTAATGCAGTTTCACTATTTCCTACTTAAGTTTTATTCTGTAACTTATTTTTCGACGCCGTTTTTTTCAGTCAACTCCTAATTAGGTTAGCTTCTTAATTATTCTTTAAGTTTAGTTCAGATAAATGATTAGTAACAAATCATTACTTAATCAGGGTCGGGGTGTTACAAATAGGTTTTTTTTTTTGCATGCATAAATAGGAAGAACGGCATAAAGTAGCATAAGTCTATTTTATCATTTGTGAGGTGTGTGATGGGGTTTCAGTGTAGTTAGGCCGATATCCCGCATTTTGGTCTGTCAACACCCCAAAATGGGCCTTTTTGAAGCTGAAACATGCATAAGTTTCAAACTGGGCAACCGAACCGAGTGCTGTAAGTTTGTGCAAGTCTATTTTATCATTTTTGAGGTGTGTGATGTGGTATCGGTGTATTTAGGTCGATATCCGGCATTTTGGTCTGTCAAAACCCCAAAATGGGCCTTTTTGAAGCTGAAACTTGCATAAGTTTCAAACCGGGCATCCAAACCGAGTGCTGTAAGTTCGTGCAAGTCTATTTTATCATTTCAGAGCTGTGTGATGGGGTTTTGGTATAGTTAGGCCATTATCCGGCATTTTGGTCTGTCAAACCCCCAAAATGGGCCTTTTTGAATCTAAAACTTACATAAGTTTCAAACCGGACATCCGAACCTAGTGCGGTAAGTTCGTGCATGTCTATTTTATCATTTGTGAGGTATGTGATGGGGTTTCAGTGTAGTTAGGATGATATCTGGCATTTTGGTCTGTCAAAACCCCAAAATGGGCCTTTTTGAAGCTAAAACTTGCATAAGTTTCAAACTGGGCATCCGAACCGAGTGCCGTAAGTTTGTACAAGTATATTTTATCATTTGTAAGGTGTGTGATATGGTTTTGGTATATTTAGGCCGATATCTGGCATTTTGGTCAGTCAAAACCCCAAAATGGGCCTTTTTGAAGCTGAAACTTGCATAAGTTTCAAACCGGGCATCCGAACCGAGTGCCGTAAGTTTGTGCAAGTCTATTTTATCATTTGGGAGCTGTGTGATGGGGTTTTGGTGTAGTTAGGCCGATATCTAGCATTTTCGTCTGTCAAAACTCCAAAATGGGCCTTTTCGGAGCTGAAACTTGCATAAGTTTCAAATCGGGCATCCGAATTGAGTGCCGTAAGTTCGTGCAAGTCTATTTTTTCATTTGGGAGCTGTGTGATGTGGTTTTGGTGTATTTAGGCTGATATCTAGCATTTTGGTCAGTCAAAACTCCAAAATTGGCCTTTTCAAAATTGAAACTTGCATAAGTTTCAAACCGGGCATCCGAGCTGAGTGACGTAAGTTCTTGCAAGTCTATTTTATCATTTGGGAGCTGTGTGATGGGGTTTTGGGGTGGTTAGGCCGATACCCGGTGTTTTGGTTTGTCAAAATCCCAAAATGGGCCTTTTTGGAGCTGAAATTTGCATAAGTTTCAAACCGGGCATCCGAACCGAGTGCCATAAGTTCGTGCAAGTCTATATTATCATTTTTAAGGTGTGTGATGGGGTTTTGATGTAGTTAGGTCGATAGCTGGCATTTTGGTCTGTCAAAACCCCAAAATGGGCCTTTTTAAAGCTAAAACTTGCATAAGTTTCAAACTGGGCATCCGAACCTAGTGTCGTAAGTTTGTGCAAGTCTATTTTATCATTGGGAGCTATGTGATGGGGTTTTGGGGTGGTTAGGCTGATATCCAGAGTTTTGGTATGCCAAAACCCCAAAATGGGCCTTTTTGGAGCTAAAACTTGCATAAGTTTCAAACCGGGCATCCGAACCGAGTGCCATAAGTTCGTGCAAGTCTATTTTATCATTTTTGAGGTGTGTGATGGGGTTTTGATGTAGTTAGGCTGATATCTGGCATTTTGGTCTGTCAAAACCCCAAAATGGGCCTTTTTAAAGCTGAAACTTGCATAAGTTTCAAACCGGGTATCCGAACCGAGTGCCGTAAGTTCGTGCAAGTCTATTTTTTCATTTGGGAGCTGTGTGATGGGGTTTTGGGGTGGTTAGGCTGATATCCAGAGTTTTGGTATGTCAAAACTCCAAAATGGGCCTTTTTGGAGTTGAAACTTGCATAAGTTTCAAACCGGGCATCCGAACCGAGTGCCATAAGTTCGTGCAAGTCTATTTTTTCATTTGAGAGTTGTGTGATGGGGTTTTGGGGTGGTTAGGCTGATATCCGGAGTTTTTGTCTGTCAAAACCCCAAAATGGGCGTTTTTGGATCTGAAACTTGCATAAGTTTCAAACTGGGCATCCGAACCGAGTGCCGTAAGTTCGTGCAAGTCTATTTTTTCATTTGGGAGCTGTGTGATGGGGTTTTGGGGGTGGTTAGGATGATATCCAGGATTTTGGTATGTCAAAATCCCAAAATGGGCCTTTTTGGAGCTAAAACTTGCATAAATTTCAAACTGGGAATCCGAACCAATTACCGTAAGTTCGTGCAAGTCTATTTTATCATTTGTGAGGTGTGTGAGCTTATAATCTACATGTGATAAGATGTTAGCTACAGAAAAATAAACATGTGATGTTTCCACCACAATCCGACTGCTGGCAGAGGAAAAACATATTTATTTATATGGAAGACCACAGTATAAAAAATTTGTACTTATGTGGAGAGAGAAAAAAAACTAAGATATAACAAGTTGGTGAAGAAACATAATAGAATGTATGTATGTATATATAACTCTATATACATTCAGAAAATAATGGTTCAGACTATTTATTCCCTCGTTTTTTTTTTTTTTATCATAACTCAATATGAAGAAGTTGCTCTCTTAATTAAGTTCATCAAATAGAATAGAATAGAACGTCTCTCTCTCTCTCTCTCTCTCTCTCTCTCTCTCTCTTCGTGCTTTCATTTCCAGTCTGTATATATATATATATATATATATATATATATATAGCTTTCATAGAAACTATTTGGGCTTTATGAACACTCCACTCCACTTCTTTTTTTTATTCATGAGTGGAATCCATAACAGAGCAATTCGGTGGCCCAATTTCGAAAAACAAAATATTTTTTTGCCAAAAACTTTAAATGACCATAACTTTGTGCTTGGATGTCCATTTTAGGCAAATTTTTTTTTAAAATTTGGGTATTTTTTCAAGATCTAGCCAATGCAAACCGCCATAGGCGGTTTGGGTCATTCGTTTTTCCAAAAAGGCCTCTTTTGGTCCTAATTTCACATTTTTCTCCATTTTTGCCTCTTTTGGTAGGATAATCAAGTCATATCATCTCATCTACAGAAATTAATCCAATGAGACCACGCTTCTGAACCCACTTAATAGACACATGAGTTAGTAAATTTTAAATCACACATGGTCAACGGAATTATCTTTATAAATGTATTTAGTTGTAATAACTTTTGTAATAGATTTAATATTGTATCTTGGCTCCTTAAAGATTTTAAAAGTTGTTCACTCCCTACTTTTTCAGTTTCGAGTCTTTGTTGACACACTAAAATTAACTTTTTATTATTATGTAACTATTATAAATTTGCATCTGAAACCTTGCTCATTAATAGTCTTAGTTCAGCTGGATTTATAATTATTTGTCAAGTTCCAATTTGTCTATCAGTCGGGAGAACAAGTATCATTATCACACCCACACATTAGTTAAATCTCATATGATTAGAGGAAACATTTTTTATAAATATATATAATTATTATGTAAGTATTATAGATTTTTTTCTCTTAATTTTACTAAATATTAGTCTTAGTTCAGCTGGATTTTTAATTTAAGCCCCAATTTTCATTGACCAAACCATTATTGAACTAGGAAACACTTATGACTCGCAAATATAATATGGCTGCTCTAATAAAGTCAGAGTTTCAATGTAGGGAAGGTTTTCCTACAATCTCTTATCAACCAAACATGCTGTAAATACAAATCAATAACACAAACAAAAACAAAAGCAAAAAATCAAAAATCTTAGAAAATTCCAAACCTGATCCCCTGGGCAGAAAATCACGGCCAACAATACTCTCCAACACCGAAGACTTCCTAGTCTACACACCACATAAAAAAAAAAAAACCACAAATCAAACCTCAGGATGAAACGAAGACCATAGAGAAACAGACAAAACCTACATCACATCTAAAAACACAAACCACAAATCAAGCCTCAGGAAAACCCGTCTGACAAAACAATGCAACATCCCTGTATGCCAGAAAAATAAATAAGAAAAAATTCTGACCCTCAATATAAGAAGACAATAAAAATGCTCAACGAAATGGAACAACTCTTTTCCTTCTTTCCATTTTCTTTTTTTCTTAGTTTGAATAAATTTAAAGATTTTGTGGAACCTAATCTTCAAAGATAGCAAATAAAAAATTTTGAAATTAAAAAATTTCAGCATCAGGCCTAAAAATAGAAACAGAAATACCGTCTCAAAGAGATTCAACACTCTTGGTTGTCCTCAAAATCTACTTTTGTCCAATCAATTCCATCTGATTCATACTCTTTAAACAAAATAAACTAGTTTTGACATTAACATTCTTAACATTTAGTTTTCCAAGAAAACTTCAGGGAGCTTCAAGAAAGCTGTGGAGAAGAAAACACGTATCAATCTAACAGAGAGAGAGAGTTACCGTAGTAGCCAGAAGCGTGGTCATTGCTGGATGGGCCATTTGCCTTCGCCGGATGGGTCGTTTGCCGTCGTCGGAACGCTGGTCGTGATTGAAGAGCGAGAGTGACAGAGAGAAAAATTAGGGGAATAATAGAGCAATAAAGAAACTGGGTCACGGTTGGGGAAGAAAAATAGGGGATTTTTAGCGACGCACACCGAGCGTCGCTAATAAGTCCCTGTGCATCGCCAAAAATATCCTAAAATGACGTCAGTCTACTAATAGACTATTAGCGACGCCCACTTGTGCGTCGCAAATAATAATCAGACTATTAGCAACGCTCATTCAGGCGTCGCTAATAATCATCAGACTATTAGCGACACTCATCTGGGCGTCGTTAATAATAATTACTATTAGCGACGCACGTGTGCGTCGCTAATAATCCCTTTTCTGTCGCCAAAACATGCGCGCCCATTTTTTTGAGCGGGAAATTTATTTTTTACTACTTTTTAGTGACACACATAGTGTGCGTCGCGAATAGTGTCTTTTAGCGATGCATTATTGTGTGTCGCTAATAATGTGCGTTGCTAATAATAGAATTTTTTGTAGTGCCTAGTTGCTCTTCTAGTGCTTGTTTGAAAGTTCGTATTTGGATTTCTTCTGCTTACACGAGGTGTGTGGTCAACCTCTATACTCGATTCTTTAAAAGAATCTCATCTTGACCCTCATTGTCAAGGTAACTTTTTTGATAAAGATGAATTCTCTTTCCAACCAAGAATTCAATGTCTCATCTTACTAGCTATCTAAGCGCCAAGGTGATTACTCATGTGAGAAAGCCAATAAAAACTTGTTGACATCTTTCGTGTATGCTCACAATATAAAAAATCATCTCAATATGAACACAAAATCATATAATGATGAAATAATGCCATGGTGTCTAATATATCAAATCTAAAATAAACCCAACTATTTAACACAAGATGTAAAACATCACTGAGCATGGACTTAGAACCACCTCCCTTTGCGCAACACTATCTTAAACATGTGTAGTGAAAAATAATGTCAATCTGTTTGGTTTTCCCATCACCGCTATTAGTCTACTAGCCCACAAACAAGCCTAAGTTTCTAGTCTAGTGGTGCGGTTTTGTCCTTATGGACCTTAAGTCCAAAGGACAACATAAAAAGAGAAAGGCATTGCCTGTACTTATATCCCTCAAGCTTGTAAAGCTTATTAATAATGTAGAATAAAGCTACGATGAACACAATACTTGTATTTGTTAGAGCTGTCATACAATCATAGTTGATAAACATATCATCCTACCTATACGGCGCTATGTTAAGGCACTACTAGAATCTCCACAACCAAACTACTGCCTCAATTATGACGACCAACCATGTATTTTTTTTTTTTTACATCACTTAGATATCAGAGAAACCAATTAACTAAAGTTCAATGAGCAAATACTAAGTCGCTCTTATAGTTTGATGATCTATACAAGCAAAGCATTGAGCTGCTCTAATAATTGGACCATCAATAAGAGCTGCAAAAATAATCGAATACACATCCCAGTGCACTTCAAAATCTCAACCCGCTCAAATAGGAATTTTCACAAAATATCTTTTTCACTACTTGTCCAATTGTAATGATCAAAACTAAAGTATGCCCATATCAATCTGTCAATAGGTTAGGTGTAACACCCCGACCCGATTAATTAATAATTAGTTTGCTAATTATTAATTAGAACCGACATAAAGAGTAATTAAGAAAGTTAATCGAGAATCTCTCGACGGTCACAATAGACCAACCAAACACGTCAAGAGAGGATGGTGTAATACCCGAGCCTAATTACCAATTAATTAGGTGAAATGATGTCATTTTAATACTGTGGAAACTCGAGTTAGCAAACTATGACGACCACCAAGAAATAATAACTGACATGAGGCCTTTGACATCGAAGCTAACTGAAATACGAAACCCTCAGAAGAAGCCGTTTCGTAAAAAGAGTAATAGAAAAGAAATTATGAAACAAATAGCTAAAACAAAATTCTGCGCTAGCCAAACAAGGCATAAGCCAAATAGGGGAAAATACCCAAAAGTGAGGCCAAGGGGATTTGAACCCTTGAGCAAGTGGGGCAAGATTTTAAGTACCCAAAAATTTACCAAGTGGGCTGCCAACAACTTTATGCCTATATATATAACAGAATTGTATATAAGCTTAAGTCAACCAAGGCCACCTCCCAAATTGGCCAATGGCCATACATGCAAATCCCTCATTATTAGTTGGACCTCTCCACATCAGCTCCTATCACCCCACCTCAACCGTATGATCCCACCTGAATTTCTGATATGCATGCATCTATATATAGATGTATATGTACAGGTGTGCAATAGTGTATATATATGAACTATACACCTTGGGACCTTCCCAAAAAAAATAAAATAGGTGTGCTATATTCAGACCATGACTGTCTGTGTGTGAAATCAGAAAGTGATTGAGTGTATGTTTAGACTTGTAGAGAGAGAAATAGAGAGCGAGAGTCTATGTGAGAGACTGTGTGTACAAGTGTGTGTATGCTTGTGTGTGCATGGAAGGTCCCAACTAGAAGAGAAGGGGAAGGAGGTCTGATCTGTCGTGGAAATCAATCAAATTACCAAACTAAACTACTAGTATAGTAGAGAAGTAAGGGTCGAACCCACAGAGACTGTTAATTGTTTAAAAACCAAAGTTAAGATTAATTTTAATTCAAATTAACAAAGATTGATTGTTGTTGATTTTCTTTCTAAAATTAAATGAGAATTATAATTAAAGAAAATATTTAACTGAATTAATGATGAATCAAATCAAAAGAGGATTCCTAGTGTGTTGAATCCACCACTAATCTTGTAACTAGCTTCAATTGTCTTAATTCTTGGGCCATTAAATTTGGATGTAAAAGATGTTTTTTTGGCTACAAGCCTCAATACAATCATCAAGAAAATCACGCACCAAAACCCTAAGCACGAATCATCTTTGGTCAACACAAATTGTCTACGCTAATTCTAAGGTCATAGTCACAATTTGTTTTTCCTGAGTTATGACTCGTCCTACGGTTTTCATGTATGTACACATATTTCTATTGTATAACCACATAAAAAAAATCACAAAAATTGATTATGTGAAACTGAATAATACGATCATTGCCTTAATAAAATCCCAACGTTATACAATCAATATCCAAAACTAATTAACCCAAAAATAAAATACAGAGAAGCAATATTACTTGACTAGGGTTTCATCTAAACCCTAGGAATGAGAGAAACTTAGCCCATGATAGTGGAAGAGGAGACCACCATAGCCATGGAGTTCTTCATCTTCTTCTTTAGAGTCGTTTCCTTCCTTTCTCCCCTCGTTCAGATCCCTAAGACGACTTCCTTCTTTTCCAAAACCCTAGCTCCCAATATTATCCCCCTTTTTTCAAAATTACCTCCATAAACTAAGAAAATCAGGAAAATAACGTAAAATCCCGTCATTAGACACTAGGGGCCTAAAAAGGGAGTCTAAAGTGTTCCAAAATAGAGCCTATAATGCTAAAATGGGCCCTGGTCCACCTATATATGGATCAAGCCTCTCTTCTAACCCAAAATCACTTGTTTTCCACTTCTTTTAGCACTTCAAAGCCCAATATTTTCCTTTTGTTCCAAATCCACAACTACATCATCAACTTTGACGAGCTTTCTCTACAAAAAGACAAGACAATAATTAACCAGCAAATGCATATAGATAGGAGAAATTAAAATAATAAAAGTGCAAGAATATCTAGGGTTAACAAAATAAATATGCACTTTTTAACCAGTTATCACACCCCTCAACTTACACTTTGCTAGTCCTCGAGCAAAGCCAAGGAAACAAGTGACAAAATAGAACTAACTAAATCCTCTTTCGTGGGATACACGATTGCATTTACCATATGCAATAAGGCTTTAAACCCCTAGGTTACCCTAGTGGATGAGTTATAGTCTCGTGAGGATTTGCAGTGAATCTACCCACAAAATTCGACACCCCCCAACTTGAACACAATATACTCCGATCCATAATTAATAAAAATGAATCTTAATGAGCGTATAATTGAGTTATAATCGAAGCAAAGTAACAATTATCTTCACTAAAAGCAACCTGTGAATTTCCCAAGTGCTCATAAATGGATAGAATCAGTGTGCATAAAAGCAACAACCATAACAAAATGTCTAGGCAATGAAATTTCTTTTCAAACAGGCATTACTTTGACTCCAAATCTCACCAAAAGATATCACTCACAAATGAAGCTCACAAAGATGGGGTGCATATGTATCCTCTCATACATATGGATAGAATAATTGTTGAGTACAAATCAAATGATCCATATGCAAACATTAATGAAAGCACAACAAGAATAATATAGAGAGAATTCTAACCACTACGAAAATCAACTCCCACTATCACATGATCACTACAGTCAGATCCTCAATCATCAACTACTACACCTTCGGGGTCAGCTAGGTCTTTGTTTCTGGTTGTAATGTAGGTCAAGGTCAAGGATAATGTAAGGGTAAGTGAACAATAATCTCCATGAGATAAATGAAGAAGCTGAAGTGAATAAACTGCAATTTTCCAAACTCATCATCTCTTTTTAACATTGCAACACCACTCCCAAAATTTCAATAAAAGCATTCCCAAACCACTCACAACTTTTCTACTTGAGTAAACCAAAAAGAAAAGGAAACGGCAATGAAATATTTTTTCATAAATTTTTTTTTTTTGATTTTTTTTTTCTTCCTTCTTTTTCTTTTTATTTTTTTTCTTTGTTTTTTTTTTTGGAAACCGAATAAAATTACAATAAAAGCAAAAAAGTACATCTTCACTTCTCTACTTTCACAACACTAAATTCTCAAAGAAAAATCACCCAACTTCTTCATCCAAAGCGAGGCTACTGGCTATGAAAAGAAAGATATAATAATGAAGGCTCAATTTGGTTATAATCAGGTAAATAATGTAAGGATGCAAGAAACAAACGCACAGGCTCAAAGTAGAAAGAGGGCCTAGTTTCATTCCCCAAAGACAAGAAGTGTCATCTGACATCTGAACTAACTGACCTTAGACATGTGACAATGACAGTTGATAGAATGGAGATATGCAAACTGTATAACCCTCAAAATAAAGTTCAAGCTCAAATCTACATAACGTAGGTTATAAGTCTTAATAAATTCCATCATGATACTAGAGTCTCAAAGTGTAACCATCAAATCATAAAGTCACAGGAGTAGCCACCCAATTTGTCTCCAATTATGAAAGTTAGGGAAAGACAAATCACTAGCAGTGCAAAACTATCACAATGATTCTCATGCAAGCTCAGAAATATATGAATATGCTCAAAACAATAAAATTGTAATCATGAAGTATATTGAGCTCAAGTTGGCAAAATAATAGCAACTCCACCAACTTATTTGACACCTTGTCCTCAAGGGGACATGACATGAAAGAACATGAAATAGAAAGGAAGGAGTGCACCTGAGTGGAGAGAACTAAGGGGGCAAAGAGCCCGGTGAATCAGAAGGCTTTGTGGCCCATTTCTTATTTGGTTGCTTAATGCAGTGACTGCGACGGGTTTGAATGGGCCCTTGGCGTGAAGTGGATTCAACTACAATTACATGGCTTTTGAAAGCTTTTGGGCAACCCATGGATCCCTACAATAACAAACTAAACAATAAAGATCATTAGGGCCATAGAATCTACATATTGGCATAACAAAACAAAATTGAAAAAAAAAAAAATAACAATATGCACAGAAGTGCTAATGTGAGCGGAGAAACAACTAAACCAAATGCATAATGGAATGAAGTGAATTTGAAACGGCTTGCTATGCAATTGTGTTTTATTTATTTATTTAATTTTTTTTTTCAATCCTCGAAAGCCATTCCAATGTGCACAATATAGAAACAGTAAAACATAAATGCCACAGATATGCTAAGCTATAAATATATATTGCAATTTCCTGGCCATACCAAAACATGTTTAAGTCATCCATTGGATAGCTTCTCCTTTCCAACCAAACACTCTTCAAACTCAAATTTAAAAATTTACCCATAAAATAATAGTGGTGGGCAGTCATCTGAATGTTTGGGTTGGGTCGGGACCCGACCCAGATTGGCCCAAATAAAATCACAAAAACCCTAGTAGCGTCTTCCCCTTCTAACGACTCTAGTGATCTTGTCTGCCGACGGTAACTCGCCGGCGACGGATTTGCTTGCATTTTTCGAGGGTGTTGGAACCTACAGGCCATGGGCATTTCATATCCAACATCCACAAATGGAATTGGGTGCATCGGGGTCATCGAAAGAAGCCAACACAGTGGCTGTGCTGGCTAACACGAAATTTCGGCCACTGGGTTTTTCTTCCTGTTGCATGCACGTTTCTTTCACCATTTTGCCTCCTAAACATCATTTACCTATGTTCTAAACAGTTATCCAACATCAAAACATGATTGTTATGCTTGGTTTTTATACAAACCCAGTTAGCCCGAACTTCCAACACCATACTTTAAACCCACCTCAACAATACTTCGTTAACAAAATTAAAATGAAGAAATTCAAACTTTAAAATTAAAATTACCAAAGGAATGAAGAGAGATAGATGTGGGTTGATGGAGCTACGGTCATCGGTGGAGGTGCGGGGTACGGTTGGAGATAGAGGTAGAGGGTTAGGGGCTGTGATGGTACGGTCGGAGTTGTGGCTGGAGGATGATGGCAATAGAGTCGGCAGTTGATGTGGATGGGGATGCGATTGGCGGAGTTGATGGTGATTATGGAGGTGCGGCTGGGGAGATGAAGATGAAGTCACTGGATTCGATGGGGGTGGAATCGGTGATGATGGTGGTGCTGGTGCAGCGGTGGTAATAGAGGATGATGGTGTTCCGGGGCTGAAGCTGTGTGGTCGGCGGTGGATTTGATGGGAGATACGACGACGGCTATGGGGGATGATGCGGTTAGGGGTGCGGCTATGGTTCTGTTGGGGGTTCGGCTAGTGGTTAGCAGGTGCGGGCTGGGGTTTGGCAGTGGTGCGGTTGTTAGAGATGATGGGTGTGGTGGTGGCCATAGCGACGGGCGGTGGTGCAGCGACGGGGTGAGAGAGAGATGGAGGTGCTGGTCGACGGTCTGATTTTGATGGAGGTGGCACGACGAGTTGGGGATGGCCGGAGGTGATGGAGGAGTCGGCGGTGATGGCAGCGACGGGCGGTCGTTATGAAGTTGCTGGTTGGTGTTTATGGAGATGTGCGATGGTGATGGGAGATGATGGGCGGTGATGAAGGGTTGAGGGTTGATGAGAGGCTAAGGTTTTTTTATCAGGTTTTGTTTTTTTTTTTTTTTTCTTTTCTTTTCTTTTGTTTTTTTTTTTAACACAATTAAAAGTGCTCAAGCTTTTTCAAAAAAAGTTCAAGCTTTTTGGGACAGAACCTTAAGAGCTTTGAGGGAAAAAAAAAAGAGCTCGAGCTTTTCTTGGAGTGCTCGAGCTTTTCGGGGCAGAATGTTTAAAAAATTTTTGACGAAAAAGTGCTCGAGCTTTTTGGAGAGTGCTCGAGCTTTCTGGACCAGAAACATTTGGAAAAAAAAAATGAGAAAATGCTCGAGCTTTTCGGAAGTTGCTCGAGCGTTTTAGTCCAGAACACAAAAATGACTAAAGAGAACCCTTTTTTTTTTTTTAAAAAAAAATAAGAATAAAATAAATACTAAACACCTACAAAACAATAAAAAGAAAACTCAATTAAAAACAACAAAAAATAAAATAAAATAAAATAAAGTAAAATAAAATTGGGTTTCCTCCCAAAAGAAGAGCTAAGTTTAATGTCTTCAGCCAGACACAACAAGAGGAGAAAAACATCAATCAATATAAACTAGGTCTTCAAGACCAATCTCCTCAACCAGACTCTCTTCCTCCAAATCCTCAATAAACAATTTCGACCTTTGGCCATTAACTTTGAAAGTTTGGCCACTCTGAGGGTTATGAATTTCTACCGTACCATGAGACCAAGATTGAACAACCACATACGGACCATCCCATCTAGACCGCAACTTCCCAAGAAACAACCATAACTTAGAGTTAAACAACCATACCTTTTGACAGGGCTCAAAGGACTTACGATTAATATGAGAATCATGGAACGCCTTAGTCCGAGCCTTGTAAATGTGGGAACTCTCATACGCATCATTCCTAAGCTCCTTTAACTCATTAAGTTAGAGCTTTCGATTAGAGCCGGCAACAAGCATGTCAAAGTTGAATTTCTTAATGGCCCACATGGCCTTATGCTCTAGCTCTACCGGGAGATGACAAGCTCTACCAAAAACCAATCGGTATGGAGACATGCCAATAGGCGTCTTGTAAGCGGTACGATATGCCCACAAAGCATCATTTAAACGCAAAGACCAATCTTTTCGATCGGGTCGTACCGTTTTCTCTAGAATTGACTTGACCTCCCCATTCGACACTTCAACTTGCCCACTAGTCTGGGGATGTTAAGGAGTGGCGACTTTATGAGTGATGAAATATTTTTGAAGCAAGATTGCAAAGGGTCTATTACAGAAATGAGACCTTCCATTACTAATAATCGCCCGTGGCATACCAAACTGAGAAAATATATTCTCTTGGATGAATTTGACCACCACTTTGTGATCATTGGTTCTAGTTGACACAGCCTCAATCCACTTGGACACGTAATCGACCGCTACCAAAATATACTCAAAGCTAAATGACGGTGGAAACGGTCCCATGAAATTAATACCCCATACATCAAATATCTCAACAACTAAGATTGGGGTAAGAGGCATCATATCTTTGCGAGACATCGTCCCCATTTGCTGAGAGCAAATGCAAGTCTTGCAAAAATTGTGTGCATCCTTGAATAGAGTGGGCCAATAGAACCCACTCTGCAAGACTTTTATCATTGTCTTGCGACCACTAAAATGGCCACCACAAGCTAAAGAATGACAGAAAGTAAGAATACTATGAAACTCACTCTTTGGAACACAACGGCGGATAACTTGGTCAGAGCAATACTTAAAGAGCACAGGATCCTCCCAATAGAAAAACTTGCAAGAAAAATCGGTCTTTGTCTTGTTTGGACCATTGGGATGGAATTTGACTGATTGCAAGATAGTTCATAATATGAGCAAACCAAGGAGGTTTCACTAATGACACAAAAAATAGTTGCTCGTCAGGAAATGAGTCATGCAAAGGTTGAATGTCACTTGTGTGCTCAACAAGAATGCGGGACAGGTGGTCGACTATGACATTTTCGGAACCTTTCTTGTCTCGAACCTCAAGAAGACGGCACTCTTGCTCACTTGAAAGATTAGAAGCAATGATAATAGGGAAAGTGTCATCGGGTCCCAAAAATAAATACTTAAGAGTAGCCGAAAGTGGCTTCAACTCAACCTTTGGAGAAACCTCTAAAGATGGAGGAGTAGGAGTGCTCGCAAGATTAGGTAGGGGTTCCGGTCTAGATCTCCAAGGAGGATAGTTTATAAAAGAAGAACAGTCAAGCAATGAATTAAATTCTTCAATAGAACCATCAATATCAAAAGCATCACTATCAAAGTAAGTCAAACATCTTTCCAAGGGATCTTCAATCAAGATTTGAAGGAGAGATTCCTCAACTATCTGATCAATCACATCACTGAAAAACAATCCTCCTCACGTGGAGGTTGTTGTGAAGCATTGAAGACATTGGGCCTCACAGTCATATTCCCAAAAGAAATATCCATCACTCCAATTCGACAGTTAATACATGCATGAGCAGTAGCTAAGAAGGGTCGACCTAAGATGACGGGAATCTAACGCTTAGGGTCATGAGCGGGCTCTATGTCTAGAACTAAGAAATCAACTAGAAAGTAGAATTTGTCTACTTTCACCAAAACATCCTCAATGATCCCATGAGGTATCTTGACGGATCTGTCAGCTAACTGCAAAGACACTGTCGTAGGTTTCAACTCACCTAACCCAAATTACTTATAAACAGAGTATGGCAACAAATTGACACTTGCCCCCAAGTCAAGGAGCGCCCTCTCAATAATGTGATTACCTATGACACAAGAAATTGTGTTGGCTTTAGGATCTTTGAACTTAGGTACAGTTTGGTGCTAGAGAATTGAGCTCACTTGCTCTGTCAGAAAGACCTTCTTTGACACATCTTTTCGCTTTTGAGTGCAAAGGTCTTTCAAGAATTTGGCATAGGAAGGAATTTGCTTGACTGCATCAAGAAGTGGCAAGTTAATCTTAACTTGCTTAAAAATCTCAAGCATTTCCACCATATTTGCACCCTTTTTCCCAAAAGGAGAAGGGTCGGCCAAGCAGGAAGGGTAAGGGGCCTTGGGCACATAGGATGCCACAGGAACACTCAAAGGATCACTTGGGGATGAAGAATCCCCTTTTTGCAAATTCTCATTCTCAACTACATCCTTTTTCGAAGAATTTGTCAATTCACCCTCAGCCTTATACTCAACTTTGTTATCTACCACTCTCCCACTCCTAAGAGTAGTTATGGCCTTAGCTTGCTAATGAAATTGATCATTGGAGTTGGAAGACTCTACCCGATATTGGCCTTTAGGGTTGTTCACCGGTTGACTTGGTAAACGTCCCTCATCTCTTCTACTCACAACTTGTGCTAGTTGTCCCATTTGGTATTCTAGCTTCGAGATGGACTGAGTGTGTGAGTGGAACAATTGAGTGTTAGACTGATGATTTGACTCTAAAGCTTGCAAAGCACTCAACAACTTGTCCTCAAAAGCTGAATTTCTAGGGGGAGGAGGTGGTTGTTGATATTGTTGAGGAAGAGGACGGTAAAATGATGATGGAAAAGAATTAGGCACGTTTGGCCTTGAATTTTGTGAGAATGGAGGATTTGAGGCTTGAGGCCTCCAAGAAAAATTTGGATGGTTTCTCCATCCCGGGTTGTACTGGCTAGAATATGGATCATTAGCCGGTTTGGAAAAACCATGAAGAGCATTAACTTGCTCTTCCACAAACTCTGGATATTGCGAGGCTAAGGGACAGTCTGACACATAATGAGTTGGGCATGAACATAAAGCACACACCTCTTGAGTGGCAGGAGCAGAAATAGAAACTTGTCCCCTAGCCAAAACTTGGTCTAGTTTCCTATACAACGCCGCAACTTGCTCTTGGACATCCACAGTTTGTCCAACTTCATAAATGCCAACTCTTTTAGGGACACTAGAGGAGGTGGGTAGAGCTCTTCGACTTGCTGAGGCATGGTGCTGTGAATTCTCACTAAGGGTCTTAAAAAGATCTCATGCCTCATCCTGATTCTTGTTGAGGAAAGTCCCTCCACAAGTAGAGTCAATCATTTGACGGTTTTGTTCTGTGATACCGTCATAAAAACTCTGTATCAACTGCCAACGCATGATATCATGATGTGGACACTTCCTATGAAGGTCCAAAAATCTCTTCCAACCTTCATGAAAAGACTCGCCATCGAGTTGAGTAAAATTTGTGATGGCTCTTCTCATATCATTGGTTTTGCCTATAGGAAAGTATTTTTTTAAAAACTCTTGTTGGAGTTGAGTCCAAGTTGTTATGGAATTTGTAGGCAAAGAACCGAGCCATTGTTTGGGGTCTGATTTCATAATGCCCAGTTACAGTAGGCATTTGAATACATGAAGGGTTGGTATATGTTGTAGGAACAAAATGAGCCTTAAGAGGTTGTGGTTATTATTGTCCACCATTATTAGCCATGTCTATAGAAATAGGATTTCCTAAAACTCCAGAGTTAATGGACAAACCACGAAAAACTCTCAAAGTTCTTTCTAGCTCAAGGTCTAATTTTTCTAAGTCTGGGTTGCACGAATGGCATCCAAACATAAAACAAATAAACCTACCTAATCAAGTATACCAACTATAGCAAAAATAAAATGCAAAGAGAAGGGAAAAACTTCACCATGACAGATTGCAAAGTAGGTAGAATTTTTTTTTTATCAACCCGCATTTGCTCCAATCGACTCCGCTTCTCTTTAGCTTTTTATAATTGCTGCACACCAAATACAAAGAAAAAGAATAATAGCAAAAAATAAAGCATTAAAATAAAAATCAAATACTAAATTTTTTAACAATTCAACAGTCCCCAGCAACGGCGCCAAAAATTGATCTGTCGTGGAAATCAATCAAATTACCAAACTAAACTACTAGTATAGTAGAGAAGTAAGGGTCGAACGCACAGAGACTGTTAATTGTTTAAAAACCAAAGTTGAGATTAATTTTAATTCAAAATAACAAAGATTGATTGTTGTTGATTTTCTTTCTAAAATTAAATAAGAATTATAATTAAAGCAAATATTTAACTGAATTAATGATGAATTAATTAAAAGAGGATTCCTAGGGTGTTGAATCCACCACTAATCTTGTAACTAGCTTCAATTGTATTAATTCTTGGGCCATTAAATTTGGATATAAAAGATGTTGTTTTTTTGCTACAAGCCTCAATACAATCATCAAGAAAATCACGCACCAAAGCCCTAAGCACAAATCATCTTTGGTCAACACAAATTGTCTACGTTAATTCTAAGGTCATAGTCACAATTTGTTTTTCTTGAGTTATGACTCGTCCTACGGTTTTCATGTATGTACACATATTACTATTGTATACCCACATAAACAAAATCACAGAAATTGATTATGTGAAACTAAATAATACGATCATTGCATTAATAAAATCCCAACGTTATACAATCAACATCTAGAACTAATTAACCCAAAAATAAAATACAGAGTGTAACACCCCAGACTTAATTATTAAATTATGTAATGAAAAACTCTTCTTGAAATCTGATCTGGCATTTAACTGTTTAAATTCAACTGTTTAATACTGATCAAACCCATGTTAGCAAATGTTAAAAATTCTGAGAAACTGATTACTGTCACTGAACCCTCAGACACTGAAGCTAACCTAACTAGGAGTTGACTGAAAGAAACCGCGTCGAAAAATAAGCTACAGAATGAAAGATAGGAAGAAAATAGTGAAACTGCATTAATGCGCAGCCAAACAGGGCCTAAGCCCGAAATATGGGAAAAAGACCAAAAATGTGGCCAAGAGGATTTGATCCCTTGACCAAACTAGGAAAAATTTGGTTTACCAAAAAATTACCACCTAGGCTAGGAACACTTTTGTGTATATATGTACAAAGATATGTATATAAGTATAAATCAGATTTGGCCTCTCCCCAAAGTGACCAATAGCCATGCATGCAACACATCAGCATGCATCACCCTATGCTATAGCCATCATGCCTATCCCACCATGATTACATCTCCTCCCAACCAAATTGCATGCAAACCCATCATGCACTTGGGGGAGATGAAACATCAAGAAAAGAAATCTGATTATTGATATACAATCTCCATTTATGCATGGAGGAAAGATCAGAACTGTAGAGAGGAAGTTAGAGAGAGAAAGTGGGTTAGAGAAAGGAAGTTAGAGAGAGAAAGCTTGAGTTTTGGGAATCCATTGAAGGAGCTTAGAAGAAGCTAGAGGCTGGAACTGAGGGGCTGCACGACTGAGAGGGGACCCAAATCCAACCCTTGAAGCTTCTGCTCGAGCTCAACAGTGAAGAGACCACTGTTCAAAGGCCAGTATTCAAAAACTTTTTAAAAATTTTTCCTGCTCTATTTAGCTACTGTTTTATAGATTTAAGACTGTTAATGCATGCGTAGTAGATTAATAATCAAAACTGGGTTGTTTACGAATGATTTGAACCCATAAAACTGCCCAAACCACCAACCCGTAGGCAAACCGCCATTGTTGAACCTTGAGGTTGCAGGTCTGATCCGACCTCAACCAACCGAGCTTTTAATGATCAAAACATGAAATAGACCTCCCTAGGATCATAAAAACCCTAGGTCGCAACCCCAAAACCTCAACCTTGACCCCCAAACCGTGAGTTGCAGGTCACGGGTTCCAAACCCAACCCCACCGAAACCGCAACCAAGCTAAGTTATGAAAATAGGGATCGAAACCCCATCACACGTAGGTCGCAACGCAAGAAACCCCAAGTGATTTGGACCAAAAATGGGCCATCACGAGTCAGTTGCAGGTTTCGGATTATCGCCTTGAACAGAGCCATTAAGCTCGATTTGAAGCTCCAAATTGATGTTAGATTGTTAATATGACTACCAGAAGTCGATTAAGGTGGAAAGCAGTGAAAATGGATGCACAAAACCCCACGAAATAGAAGAAATAAAACCCAGAATTTTAGGGCTACAGTAGGGTGAAACGGTGGGGGAGACGATGAACAGTACGGGTCGGGCATGGATCGGGTTTTTGGGTCGGGTCCCGACCCGACCGAGAAACGGATAACCCGTTTAAAACCAAACTGTGTCGTTTTAGCATAACTGATTTTAACTTCTAAATTCTAGGGCTGACGTCAGCATGACGTCAGCACATTACCCTGAACCGGTCAGAACCGGATTGGACCGGTCCGGTTCAATTGCTTAAGGACTGAACCCTTCGGTTCAGTTCAAACCTTTTGGAAATTGCAAACCAACCCCCCAACAGTTCTGAATATTACACTGTGGCCCAGTTTCTGATGTTTTAATTCATTTATACCCTTGATAATTTAATAAATAATAAATTAAATTATTTAATTAATTTATTAATTAAATAAAAATGACCAAATTACCCCTAGGTCATAAATAGGTCAAATGAAGTCCAAATAAGTCAAACGAATAGTGTATTTTCACTATTTCAATCATTCCGGACTCAATGGTGGAGTCCGATTTGGAAAATTAAGTCCCAAAAAAATACAAACACGTAGGAGTAAATGACCATACTACCCCTGATGATACTCGAACCCAAATACAACTAAAAGATAGTCTATTTTGACTATGTCAGACATTCCGGACTCAACGGTGAGGTCCGTATTAGCAGATAAAGTGCCGAAAAATACAACACACGAAATTACCAAATTGCCCCTGACACTGTTTAGAACCCAAACAACGTCCGATTGAGACGAAACTGAAAACAATAGAAACCCTGACACGTAGGGGACTATACACGTGATTGGATGATGAATCGGAGTCGAAACTTCACAACTGTGAAATGACCAAAATACCCCTAACCCTGTATCAAGTTAGATAACATCCGAATGAACTAAGAACTAACCAATGAAAGCTTAAATAATTTCATAACCGGACTGCCTAGAGGTAGTACACAACCTGACTTCTTGGGATCATGCTATAGGATAAAAACTCAAGCCAGTCATGGAAGGGAAAAACAAGAAATTTACCATTATGTCTAAAGCCGAAAGACTAGCTGACAAGAAGCAACAGGAGTTCATGCAACAACTCTTATGGCAACAAAAGATTATCGAACGGAACATAAAGATAGCCAAAACAACCGAGGTAGTCTCCGTTCGACCGTTTATATACAAGATGCGTACCAAGGCAATGGTCGCGGAGGCTAAACTAAAGAAACAGGAAGACACGGAAACCCTGAAAGAGTGGGTGCAAAGGTGAATTTTAATTATCATAAAAACACATAGACAGCGAGATAGTCTAACTCAGGTTGAATTTTAAATAAACCAAGTTAAGATTCATGTGACATTTACGAAATGTTCCTAAATTTTCTAGGATAAAGAAGGATAAGAAGAAGAGAAAGGCTTCTCAGTTAAGTCCCGTTACCGCACAAGGTGAGTAACCTAGACTCCTGAATTGGTGTATAAGTACACCGTCTAGTTATTGTATTTTTATACTGTACTGTACTGTCCCTACTGATATACTGTCTTCCATGCTTTTACTCAATGCATGACTATATTTTACCCTGTCCAATTTCACTGTTCCGTATTGAAATGAAATTATCCTTGTTTTTACTAAAAGAATAACTGACTCATGGTACCGAACTCAGTCTTGAACACTGTATGAGCATATTGCACTATTTAAATTGTGCATACTGTACTGTTATCCTGTTATACTGTTCTGCTCCGCTCATTATTGAACTGTTCTGTTGCTATGATGTTTTGACTGTATTCTTGTTTTAAATATTGTTCAAACATACGGATTTAACTATATCCTCTGAAATGTCTGATCCGACCACCTGTTTTATAAACAACAATGGTTTGAAACCCATGACAGGGGACCCGTGTTACTCACTGGGCTTTTTAAAGCTCACCCCTTCCCTAACATTTTTCAGGTGAGGGACCCAACGACCAGGATTAGCGGGTTAGAGACCCGGAGAACTATTTTGAAGAACTTATGAATTAACCATTTTTGTACCTAACTCCATTTTTGAATATGATGTACTGAAACCTAAGACTAGTATCTTTTGTAGGACAATGATGTAATAGTTAACCATGGATGTATTAATGGCTCTGCCAAGGTGTTATGCATTCCCTTAGTTCCGCTGCAACTTATATTAATTGAATGCATTGTACTTGGATGTTACTGATGAATGGCCTGTGGTTAGGATTACCGTCGGCATTTTGATTTCAAAAAAAAAAAAAAACCGATGGGTGCCTGATATACCATAAACAGACACACCAATCAATTTGAGATGCGTGTGCCTATCAGATTAATAAATCTCGATCCTACAGAGCTCGTATATTCCGGTCATACAGAACAGCTACAAGCCTTCGGGGTATTCTCATATATGTCTATCATACAGAGCAGCCATAAGCCTTCGGGGCATTCTTATTTATATATCATTCAGAACCGATGAACTCGGTCATACAGTACAGATGGAGCATTCAGGATATTCTCATGTACATCGTCCAGACCTCCTGTTCTGGACAGTATTTATTCGACACTGCATATATGGTTTCCTTAACAGCCGTTAAGCGGGGAATAAGGAAACAGCCTTCAACACGGAAACTACTATCTACAGTTATCTCCATCTACGATTCAATGCTCCACAAGGTAACTGCAAATCTCTGATGATCAAATCCCGATATTCGTGGCTGCAAAACCTAATCAAAATTAGGAGAACCACGGCTTATATATTAAACCCTAGAGGTATGCTTTGGATTCTTATGCTCATTCTTTGACTTTCAATACAGTCTTTCAATTCCCTTACTTACTTAAGCATCGGAGCGGCTACCGCCGGAGCCAATCTGGTGGTCCTCTGATCATTTCTCTGAGTGTTCTACAGGTCACGGAGCCCTCACGTGTTGCGAGTCAAAAAGTGCAGCATCAGTTTGGCGCCGTCTGTGGGAACGACTAATCTCTACGTGCTTTATTCGTAAACTCATCTTTTTCCCCACCGGAAAACCATGGCACCAAATCTCCGACCCCGACAGAATACTCAGAGTTTGCAAAACGCTCAGCGTCAGCCGCCTGCTCTACGCACAAGGGGACCAGCGGCCAAGCCTATGCGACAAGAGATCGAAGCAATAAAACGACACAACGAACTGGTGCAGGAGCAGTTGCTAGCCATTACTAGAACGCTGGCAACGCTCACGCAGAACCAATCGGCGGCTTCTCCTAGCCCGCCGGTCAACTTCGTTGCAGGAACGCAACCCCCGGTTGCCACGGGGAATGAAGAACTTCGTGGGCCGGCCCCCACTAACCAGTCTGGGCACCCCTCAGGCGTTGCTCACGCTGGCCGAGATCCACAGCCATCAACAGTCCCTGGCTGGGGAACATCCGCTTTTGTCCCTGACGTGCATTACCGGAGCACTACTCGAGCCCCAACTCCTAGGGTTTCGGGAGCACCCCCGGCACCACAGGAACCTTATCATGCAGCGCCAGTCCCACCGGTTCGGATTCCTCCTCCATCCGAAGGGTGCACTCCACCCTACTACCCTGAAGCCGAGGCTGTCAGGCAGGGTTCACAAGATGTCAGACTCAGAGACCCGCGAAGGGTAGAGGAGATTGCCGAGTCTATGGACCGGACAATCGGCTTAAGAGGACCTCAGAACCCTCCAGAGCAAGACGAACTGGCCAGGCTGCTCGGAAGACTAGCCACTCCGTTCACCCACGCCATCATGTCCGAAGAGAGGCCTAGAAAGTTCGTGGTGCCCAAATTCACTCTCTATGACGGATCTGGAGATCCAGGGGATCACCTATCTCATTATCAGCATACGATAGCCCTTCACGGAGCTTCAGATGCTTTCATATGCCGAACGTTCATCACCAGCTTGAAGGGAACAGCTCTGAAGTGGTTCCACAACCTCCCTCCGAACTCCGTTGCCAGCTTTTACGAGCTCGGTAGACAGTTCTTGGATAGATTTATGACCAGCAGGAGGCTCAGAAGGGGGCCAGAATTCCTGCTGAATGTTAAGCAGACCAGGGAGGAATCCCTCCGGGCCTACATTGCCCGCTTCAACACCGAGCTCACTGAGATCACAGATTGTAGCCCGAAATTCCTGGTTGCGGCCCTTACTGCCGGGCTTGCCCAAGGTGGCTTCAGAGATTCCTTGACAAAGAGCCCCCCGGTCGATATGGCAGCATTGATGGATCGGGCCAAAAAATACATCAACCTGGAAGAAGCCAACCGCTCAGCCCAGAAGGGCAAGGATCAGACCCAGAGGGATAATCCGAAGCGGGAGGACCATAAGAAGGAGGATCACAGAAAAGACTCTAACAAAAAGAGGGTCAGAAGCCCAGAGAAGAAAACAGCTCCCAGAGCTGTGTACAACTCCGCACCAAGGGAGTTCACCAACTTCACGCCTTTGAACACCACTCCGAATCAGGTACTCCGGCAGATCCGAGATCGGGAGAACCTGAGGTGGCCAGAGCCGATCAAAGGAGATCCCAGCCTGCGGGACCAAAGTAAGTATTGCAATTTCCATAAAGATCATGGGCATACTACTAACACTTGCAGGACCCTCCGATATGAGATAGAACAGCTCATAAAGAAGGGACGTCTTCAGGAGTTCGTCAAACAAGACGGAAGGCAGAACCCCCCAGAAGACAAGCCTCAGTAGCGGCCAGATCAGAGGCCCGAACAGAGGCAAGAGCAGCGGGAAGGACGAAACGAGCCTCAGAGGTAGAACAACCATGTTATCTACGTCCTCCATGCTGACTCCCCTGTTACAGGAATGTCCAACAGGGCAAGAAAAAGATATGCTCGGGAGGCCAGAACCGCCCCAAACATCTTGCAGGTCTCCAACGTCAAAAAGAAGCTCAAGCCAGGGCCAGAGATCCAGTTCACCGGGCAAGATCTAGCAGGGGTACACTGCCCTCACAGTGATGCCCTTGTTATCACCCTCAGAATCGCCAACTTCGAAACTAGAAGAGTCCTAGTCGACACTGGCAGCTCAGTTAACATTCTATTCTATGAACCGCTTAAGCGGATGGGCATAGACCAGGACAGCGTCAAGCCCACCACTGCCGTAATGGCAGCTTTTGATGGCAACCTGAGCACCCCCCTGGGGAGAGTTGACCTTCCTACCACTATTGGGGAAGGTGAAGGGCAGAAGACCACCATCTCTGAATACATGGTGTTGAACATGAAGTCTCCATACAACGTCATCATCGGGAGACCCTGGTTACACCAGATAGGGGCGGTCACTTCGACCCTTCATCAGTGTCTGAAGTACGTCCACAATCAGAGCATGCACTCGGTCCGAGGATGTCAGCCAACCTCACGAGAATGTCACGCTATTGCCCTCAAGGAGACAGCTCCAAAATAGCAATTACAGTACACTCGGGACTGTGCGGATCCGGTTTTCACTCACACTCCCGAGGTGGAAGATTGCCCATCCGGCGTTGAAGAGCCCCTGAGCCCAAGGGGACGTGATAGCCGAGCCAAGCTTGTTGGCGAGCCCATCAAGATACTGGTCAGTTCAGAAGCAGAGGGGCATTATTTGTACATCGACCCAGACCTTACGCCTGCCGAGCAAGAAAAGATAGTCAGGTTTCTGAAGAGCAACCTCTCTATCTTTGCTTGGGAAACCAGGGACATGGAGGGGATAGATCCTAATCTGATAACTCACAAACTGATGGTAGATCCAGATCACCCCCCAGTCAGACAGAAGAGAAGACCGATCGCTCCCGAACGGCATCGGGTTATAGACGAAGAAGTCCAGAGGCTGCTAGACGCCAGGATGATACGGGAAGTTTTCTATCCCGAGTGGCTAGCCAACACTGTGCTCGTCAAGAAGAAGAACGGCAAGTGGAGAGTCTGTGTTGACTATACAGACCTCAACAAAGCATGCCCCAAGGACAGCTTTCCACTGCCGAGAATAGATCAACTGGTTGACGCCACTGCAGGGCATGAGCTGATGAGTTTCATGGACGCCTATTCTGGATACAACCAGATCCAGATGTACCCTCCAGATCAGGAAAAGACTGCCTTCATAACCGAAAGAGGACTCTACTGCTACAGAGTGATGCCTTTCGGTTTGAAGAATGCTGGAGCCACTTACCAGCGGTTGGTGAACAAGATGTTCAGCCCACTGCTTGGCAGCACCATGGAGGTATACATCGACGACATGCTGGTAAAGAGCCTCCAGAAAGGCAGCCACCTCCAGCACTTAGCCCAGACCTTTGATATCCTCAGACAGCACAAGATGAAGCTCAACCCCTCGAAATGTACCTTCGGAGTTACGAAGGGAAAATTCTTGGGGTACATCGTCTCTCAAAGAGGTTTCGAAGCAGATCCCACTTAGATCCAAGCCCTGATTGGACTGAAGTCGCCAAAGACCAGAAAGGAGATTCAGACACTGAACGGTAGAGTCACCGCATTGAGCAGATTTATATCCAAGTCCACCGATCGCTGCCTACCTTTCTTTAAAGCTCTAAAGGGCAGCAAGGCTTTGCAATGGATAGAAGGATGCGAGCATTCCTTCCAAGAACTAAAGGAGTACCTAGCCTCTCCAGAGCTCCTGTCAAAACCTGTACAAGAAGAAAAGCTGCTCCTGTACCTAGCAGTCTCTGAGAACGCGGTCAGTTCCGCACTAATCAGACAGGACAAAGGAGTACAGAGGCCTATATTCTACGTCAGTAGGGCACTACTTGACACGGAGAAAAGATACCCAGAAGTAGAGAATCTGGCCTATGCCTTGGTCATATCAGCCCGGAAGCTTCGACCTTACTTCCAGGCCCATCCAATTGAGATTCCAACTGCCTATCCTCTAAAATCAATACTGAGGAAACCCGAGGTATCGGGAAGATTGGTCAAGTGGTCTGTGGAGCTAGGGGAGTTTGACATAGCATATGTACCCCGAAACTCCATTAAAGGGCAGGCCTTAGCTGACTTTGTAGTCGAGTTCACCCCGGCATTGCAAAACGAAGCACAAATCGCCGAAACTACAGGAACCTGGCTGCTGTATATTGATGGATCGTCAACCGATCAAGGATCAGGGGTAGGACTGGTACTACAGTCCCCTGATGGACTTACATCGGAAAAAGCAATCAGCCTGGGATTTAGAGCTTCTAATAATGAAGCTGAATATGAGGCCCTAATCTTAGGGATGAAGCTTGCCCTGGAATGCGAGGCTCAGAACCTCGATGTCTTCTCTGACTCCCAACTGGTAGTAAGCCAAGTTTTGGGAGAGTTTGCCATTAAGGATGACAGGATGCTTCGGTACTCCGAATTGGTGAACCATTTAAAGCATTCTTTCCAGACTTTCACTATCCAGAAGATTGAGAGAAGTCAGAACTGCAGAGCAGATGCTCTGGCTAACATGGCCTCCCGCCTCAAGTCTGAAACAGACTCCACCGTTAAAATCTCTTTTCAGCCAGGATCCAGCATTGAGGAAGCATCAGTTGCTCAAAGTGATGAACAGACCCAGAGCTGGATGACCCCAATCCTCCTGTATCTAAGATCCGGGCTCCTCCTAGAGGATAAAAACAAAGCCAGGAGAATCCGAATCAGAGCAGCTCGGTACCTGATCCTGAACAACAAACTTTATAGGAGGTCTTATTCTCAACCTCTGTTAAAGTGTTTGGCTCCAGACGAGTCACAATATGTTTTGGCTGAAATTCATGAGGGAATTTGCGGGAATCACAATGGGGGCAGAACTATAGCCCACCGAGCTCTATCACAGGGTTACTACTGGCCCGGCATGCTGAAACAGGCTAAAGAATATGTTCGGAAGTGTGACAAATGTCAGAGATTCGCCTCGTACCAACACCAGCCTCAGCACGAGCTCATCCCGATTCCTAGTCCTTGGCCCTTTGCTCAATGGGGAATGGATATTGTGGGCCCGTTACCACGAGCACCTCCAAACAAGAAGTACCTCTTGGTGGCTATCGACTACTTCTCTAAATGGGCCGAAGCCGAGCCTTTAACGCATATTACAGAAAAGGAAGTCGAAAGCTTCACCTGGAAGAACATTGTCTGCAGGTTTGGCATACCACGTGTAATTATCTCGGATAATGGGACACAATTTACTGGTAAAGGCTTCAAGGCATTCTGCGAAAATCTCAACATCAGGCAGCACTTTGCCTCTCCAGGCCATCCATAAGCAAATGGGCAGGCAGAGGTCACCAACCGAACAATCCTTGATGGGTTAAAGAAAAGGTTGGAACAAGCCAAAGGGAAGTGGGCAGAAGAGCTCCCAGGAGTCCTTTGGGCCTACCGTACAACCAGAAGAATTCCCACCTCTGAAACACCCTTCTCATTAGCCTATGGGACAGAAGCAGTAATTCCGGTTGAAATCGGTATGCCAACTCTGAGGACTGAGGCCTTTGAGCAAGAATCCAATGATCAACAGCTGATGGAGAACTTGGATTTGCTCGAAGAGAGAAGGGATCAGGCCAGCATCAGGATGGAAGCCTACCAACAAAGAATGATCAATAAATCCAGGATAGGACTCAAGACAGTCAGCTTTCAAGTTGGAGACTTCGTCTTAAGAAGAGTCTTTCAGAACACCAAGGATCCCACCATGGGAAAGTTGTCACCAAATTGGGAGGGCCCCTACAAAGTAACGAAGGTCGTTCGACCTACCACTTACTGGCTTGAAGACACAACTGGGAAACCTGTTCCTAGGCCATGGAACGTAGAACACTTGCGGAAGTATTATCAATGAAGATTTTTTTTTCTTTTACTTCCTTAAAACTATTCATCTATTAATCCATAGGCCTCCAGAGCCTGGTCCATCTATTAATGTACAGGCCTTCAGAGCCTGGTCCATCTATTAATGCACAAGTCTTATGACTTGGTCTATCTATTAATGCACAGGCCTCCAGAGCCTGGTCCATCTATTAATGCACAGGCCTCCAGAGCCTGGTCCATCTATTAATGCACAGGCCTTCAGAGCCTGGTCCATCTATTAATGCACAAGTCTTATGACTTGGTCCATCTATTAATGCACAGGCCTTCAGAGCCTGGTCCATCTATTAATGCACAAGTCTTATGACTTGGTCCACCTATTAATGTACAGGCCTTCAGAGCCTGGTCCATCTATTAATGCACAAGTCTTATGACTTGGTCCATCTATTAATGCACAAGTCTTATGACTTGGTCCATCTATTAATGTACAGGCCTTCAGAGCCTGGTCCATCTATTAATGCACAAGTCTTATGACTTGGTCCATCTATTAATGCACAGGCCTTCAGAGCCTGGTCCATCTATTAATGCACAGGCCTTCAGAGCCTGGTCCATCTATTAATGCACAGGCCTTCAAAGCCTGGTCCATCTTCAACTAGCGGATTCTGTGATCCAGTCTATCCAAAGGTAGAAGTTCCGAGCATTTGTCAACTAAAGTTTCCTAGAACGGAATACCTCGGATCTGACACTTACATTATTTGACTTATCTGTCAAACAAACCAGCACCATGGTTTCAACCAAAGGTGAAGTACTTCGATTCTGGCATTTTTCTAAGTTTTTGATTTATTTTCAGAACAATCGGCAATGCATTAGAAGGTGCTTAAGTTTCAAAAGAGCACATTCACAGAAAATATCAGATCTGAGAAGAAGAAATTCAACTTTATTGATAACTCAAAAGATTTACATCAGTACCAAGACACTACAGAAGCTATTACAGAAGCTACTACAGAAGCTATTACAGAAGCTATTATAGAAGCTACTACAGAAGCTATTACAGAAGCTACTACAGAAGCTATTACAGAAGCTATTACAGAAGCTACGCTTGGCAACATAATGGCTCTTCTCCTGGGATGATAAAGGGGCACAAAATCCAAAACCTTCAAAACCGCCTTCATCGGCTCCATTTGAAAGGAAGGAACCCTGAACCCCAGTCTGCATCAAGTGGTGCCCAGGCCATTTCATCATCACTATCACTGGTCCCATGACCAACGGATGATGAGGGCTCTGAGCCTTAGGAGACTTTTTCATTCTCCACCTTTGTAATCAGCATAACGCCCCAGCCAATTGAAGCAAGGGTTCCTGCCAAGTCAGAAAGGGGAGGAGGCGGCCCCCATTCATCTCCCTTAGAGCAGTTGTCACTGCCGAGTTATAAGCGGGAGGAGGCAACCCACCTTCAATCTTCTTCTTCACACCGTCTGTTTCACCCCAGCCACTTGGAGCAAGGGTCTCTGACAGGGCGTAAGGAAGAGGAGGCAACTCACCTTCGTCTTCATCACCAACGCTCCAGGCCTCGGTTGAATCAGGGAGGGGCCACCACCAATCTGAGAAATCTCGACTAGATACCAGAGGAAACGAGAAGACTTGTGCCTCCTTCAATCCTTCCTTGGAGACTGAAAATAGGGGAGGGTTAACTTTTGGCCACAGTTTAATTATTCCTAACTCAGGCAAGGAATCATCCATCATCTCCGGACGAGTGGAAGAACTCCGGCAGCATATAAAAACCTCTCTTACAAACAATTCAGGGAGCAAAAGGGTTGAGCACAACCATATGCCCTCGTTTCCATATATATAGACACTGGAAGACCAAAGGCCACCCAGTTGAACCGTCACAACGATTAAGCGAAGTGCTAGCTTCGAAATCCCAAACGGCGGAGGTGCAATAAATGGAGTATTAAACCACCTTCTCGGGAGAAACAAAAGGCAGGGCCATACACGTAATACACAGGCTTTTAATCTTTCCCATGTATGTGATGTGACGGTTTCTCCATGTCATTGACACTTACAGGACCACGTGTACAACAGAGGTCCATCAACTATGACGTTTCTTGATTTCTAACAGATCTGGAGACAGAAGATCTGATCAACCAAACTACAACCGCAAAGATATCCATTTATTATTATGTCCCCGAATTCAGAACGGTCAGCTTTGAAATACTTCAAAACAGAAGTCTCCAATTACTGGCCTAAGGCAAGTAAAGAAGTTCGGAACACAGCTTCCTGCAGAAGAAAATCTGATCTGGTATACACTAAACTCCAGAGCAGGGTAACTTGCAACAATTATTACCATCAACTACACGTTAAGGCACTACAGAGCTACATAACTCAAAGATACGCACAAATGCTACAAAGCAATATAACCAAAGAGGCGAGCATTAACCAAAAGACTGTTCCATTAAACAAATGTATGTCTCAAGTACATTGAAAAATAACAAAATATGGATCCTAAGCCTGATCAGCAGGAACAGGATCAACGACAGGAGAAGGTTTGGCAGGTACAGTATCAACCACCTCAGTCGGTACAACCACTTCCGTGGGATCGGCCGGGAGGACATCAGCCACTTCGCCCTGGTTGACCTCTGGAGGTTCAGACCCAGGCGGCACAATGGAGGAAACGTCTAGGTCAGGAAACTTGGCAAGAAGCCGAGAGCGGAAGTTATTAAACCCAAACGTAATCAAACAATGGGCCATTCCTTCCAGCTTCGACCTCATCTCTTCCTCATTATCCACCAATGCCTGCTCCACGGCTGCATCGAGCTGCCTACTGTGCTGGTACCGCAAGCCGTTCATCTCCACCTGCAACCTCCTCGCCCGCTCAACGGCAAGGTTCCTCTCCGACTCCATCATTATCAAGGAGTTCTGACACTCCTTCAACTTCTCCGCAGAATCGTGAGCCTCCGACCGAGCAGTACCCAACTGGAGTCCCAGTTCGTCCAGATTGGCCCTAAGTTGGTCGAGCTCCTCCACAGATGGAGAAACCTCCACCAAAGCAAAAAGGGTATGCAAGGTCTGCATAACACAAAGAAAATGACTCAAACACCAGTAGAAACGCTTAAAGGTAGGGAAAATATGGTCCTAACGAGCTCACCTTAACCTGAAGAGCGGTCAAGTCAGCAAGCAGCTTCCCAGACGCCTGAGGCTTAATTTTAACTGGGCTTTTGGCCCAGAACTCACTCAGAATCTTCTTGGCTCCCTGACCAGCAACGTCAGGAGCCACCGATGATGACGCCTCCTTACCCGCTCGACGAGACGGGATTGGAGGAACCACCGTGATAGGAACGGGAGCCTCTTCCTCCCTCTCAGCAGGCCCGGGAGAAGACGAAATCAGCCTCCGCTTCTTCGGAATGGGAGGGACCACTGGAGAAGAAGCCTCCCCCACCGCAGGCGGTGGTGGCCCGGACTCCCACTGAGCCATCACATTATCAGCTATCTCCTCGACATTACCCCTGGCAGCCATTAATTTATCAGGGTTGACAATGGAAGAATGATCCCTAATACTGGGCTTCAAAAGCTTCTTATACTGCTTCTGAATTGCGGGAGAGAAATCTGGTCTCTTCCACGCACTCTTAACTGCAAAGCAAACACAGAAATTGATCAGTTCAACAAATTGGCAAACAAAACAGAGTCAACGCAGCCACGGAAAAGTTAAACCTCACCCCTTGGCCCAGTGGTTCGAGGGAATGTGGAAGGTTGACCCTCGAAGTCCTTGAATTCCCATCCTCCTTTAATAAAGAAGTACCATTTCTTCCAGGTCTTGTTGGAGAAGGGCACAGAAGTAAGGGGTCTGAACCCACTATCAAAAGACATGTAATAAAGGCCTTCCGCCTTTTGAAGTTTTAGATCCATATTGCTACGGATCAGGTCAAGGGACACCTCGACATTATTCATATGCCCTAATACGATAAAGCTCAACAGATGGCTCCAACTGTTAAGGTTCAGGTCTGCGGGGCACAAATCAAACCAACAAAAGAATTGTTTTATTATATCAGGAAAGGGGAGTGTAAGACCCAGTTCAAACCAGGCCAGATAGGCACAGATTTCTCCATCTCTAACATCGCCCGGGCGAGCTTGAGAATCTGGGACCCTGAAAGCGACATTTTTGGGAAGTTTGAACTTTGCCCATAACTCCTTCAGCATACTTTCAGTAATTACACTCTCACCCTCTTCTCTGCGATCAGACCGACCAGAGGTTTCGCCAGCCCTGTTCGGGGGATCATCAAAAGCATCGACAATCCTGACCCCCAGACTAGAGGGAGGAACTACCATTCTATTTTCATCAACATTCACTAATTGCATTTGACGATCAGTCTCAGAAGGACTTCCCAAACCAGAGTGTGATTCTAAGCCAGACATGGCGAACAAGAGAAAGAGATGAAACAAACAAGAAGGAATGAAGAAGGGGACTAAAAGTCAAACCTGAAACCAAGAAAGAGTTATGAACACCGGGGATCCTCCAAAACTTCAAGATATGTCGAATGGCGGTCTGGTACTGTGGAAGTAAATGCAGAAGAAAGGTATGAAAGGCTTTTCCCTCTCTCTATATACACATTCGAAATATGAGCCTCCCAAGACGAGCCGACACAACGGTTGAAAGTAATGATGAGTTCTCGAGTATCGGCTGCGCAATAAATGACGCGTTAAACCAGCGTCTTGAGAAATAGGAAGGCAAAACGTATGACTCTTCACAAAACCCTCAACCCTAGTTAAAACCCTAGCTTTTGACAAGGGCTCGGGGGGGGGGAGTAGCTGATATACCATAAACAGACACACCAATCAATTTGAGACGCGTGTGCCTATCAGATTAACAAATCTCGATCCTACAGAGCTCGTATATTCCGGTCATACAGAACAGCTACAAGCCTTCGGGGTATTCTCATATATGTCTATCATACAGAGCAGCCATAAGCCTTCGGGGCATTCTTATTTATATATCATTCAGAACCGATGAACTCGGTCATACAGTACAGATGGAGCATTCAGGATATTCTCATGTACATCGTCCAGACCTCCTGTTCTGGACAGTATTTATTCGACACTGCATATATGGTTTCCTTAACAGCCGTTAAGCGGGGAATAAGGAAACAGCCTTCAACACGGAAACTACTATCTACTGTTATCTCCATCTACGATTCAATGCTCCACAAGGTAACTGCAAATCTCTGATGATCAAATCCCGATATTCGTGGCAGCAAAACCTAATCAAAATTAGGAGAACCACGGCTTATATATTAAACCCTAGAGGTACGCTTTGGATTCTTATGCTCATTCTTTGACTTTCAATACAGTCTTTCAATTCCCTTACTTACTTAAGCATCGGAGCGGCTACCGCCGGAGCCAATCCGGTGGTCCTCTGATCATCTCTCTGAGTGTTCTACAGGTCACGGAGCCCTCAAGTGTTGCGAGTCAAAAAGTGCAGCATCAGTGCCTAACTGGCCGGTTGCATGCCCCTAATCCGCACAGGGTGGGTAAGGGGGATGTGACAAGGTTGGTATCAGAGCCTTAGGTTTTACATCCCGAACATAGAACAGAACCTTAGGGTCACCGAAGAACTGAACCTTTAGGGAGTATATGCTCGAGTGGGAGGAACCTTGAGCTAACAGTGATCTAAGTATCGACCTATGAAGATACACTGAACAAGGGTACTGAAAATTACTTTATTCTGTCTCAGATGCCGCCACGGACAAGGAACTGCAATAGGGAACCGCAAGCCCCGACAGAGAGTGCTGCTATACGTGAAATGCGGGCAACTTTGGCTCAGTTCGCTCGAGCGATAGAGGGGTTGAATAGAACCCTGCAGCAGAACCAAACCGGACCAGTCAATAACCCGGCTGAAGCCCCAGCTATGCCACCCCCGCCTGCTCTGGTGCCACCTGTTGGAGTTGGCATCCGCAACGAACTACTGGATAGGTTTCACAAGTTGAGACCTCCATCCTTCGAGACAGTCACAGAGCCTGAGCAGGCCGAAAAATGGGTGACGGCAATGGAGAAAGCTTTTGGACTTCTAATATGTACCGGGGAGGAGAAGGTGAGGCTAGCCACTTATATGCTTCATGGGGAGGCGTATAATTGGTGGTTAGAGGTGCAACGGCAGAACCCAGTTATGACATGGGCGGGTTTTGTGGAAAGGTTTTACAGCATGTTCTTTCCGTCGACAGTCCGTGAGAGGAGAATTCAGGAGTTCACAAATCTGCAGCAAGGAGAGATGTCAGTGATCCAGTATGCTGCAAAGTTTTCAGCCCTGTCCAGATTCGCCCCCTCTCTAATACAGGGAGAAAGGGACAAGGCAAGGAAGTTCCAAGGAGGCCTTCGCCTAGGACTTCGAACAAGGGTATCTGCTTTTGAGCTATACACTTATTCGGATGTGTTGAACAAGGCCCTTGTCATCGAAAAGGACATGGAGGACTATAATCAACTCAAAGACCAAGGACGGAAGAACAAGGGGAAAAGTTTCCAGAAATCCCAACCTTCAAAGAAGCAGAAAACTGAAGGTCGAGGCAAAGGGGAGAAAGGTCAGAAGAAAGCAAGGGAGGTGACTAAGTGCCCACATTGTCAACAGTCTCATCCAGGAGAATGCCGCAAGTTGACCTGTGCATGTTACCGGTGCGGGGAAAAGGGACACCTGGTCAAAGACTGCCCGCAGCCACCACCCGATATAAGAGCCCCAGCTCCGATTACCACTGCTACGACACAGAGGCTCCTTCCAGCAGCCCCCACCAGAGATAAGGGCAAGGCACCTCAAGGACGACCAGGGAGGGTGTTTGCCCTAGTGCCAGGGGAGACATCTACTGCCAATACTGTGGTAGCAGGTACACTCCCGATCTGTGAAACTTCTGCACATGTGCTTATTGATTCCGGATCCACACACTCTTTTATATCTCCACTGTTTACTGATAAACTACATAGAACACCTGAACCTATGAATGAACTATTGTCTGTACAAACCCCCTCTGGGAAACGAATGATTGGGTCCAAAATCCTGAAGGACTGTAGTGTAGAAATTGGGGACCAAGAGCTGTCAGTAGACCTAATACCCTTGGACATCAAGGGATTCGATGTGATCTTAGGCATGGATTGGCTGTCTCGCAACCACGCCACCATTGACTGTTTTGAGAAGAAGGTGTTGTTTCAACGCCCGGGGCAACCCGAATTTGTATTTAGTGGAAAAGGCGTTGTTTCTCCACCCTACCTCATCTCTGCCATCCAGGCAGGAAGATTATTAAGGAAAGGTTGTCTTGGATACCTGTGTAGCATTCTGGATACCCAAGCCCAAACTCCCCCGTTGTCAGAAGTGCCAGTTGTCTGTGAATTTCCTGATGTGTTCCCTGAGGACTTACCGAGTGGGACGGTTGATCGAGAGATTGAATTTTCTATCGACCTCGTTCCCGGAACTCAACCGGTATCTAAAGCCCCGTACCGAATGGCTCCATCAGAATTAAAAGAGCTGAAGGCTCAATTACAAGAGCTGTTAGAGAAGGGATTCATCCGACCCAGTGTGTCACCCTGGGGAGCGCCAGTATTATTTGTGAAGAAGAAGGATGGCTCTCTAAGACTTTGTATCGATTACCGAGAACTCAATAAAGTGACAGTGAAGAACAAGTATCCGCTCCCACGCATCAATGAGCTGTTTGATCAATTGCAAGGAGCAAGTGTGTTTTCTAAGATTGATTTACGGACTGGATACCATCAACTTAAGGTCAAGAATACTGACATATCGAAAACAGCCTTCCGAACCCGATATGGTCATTACGAGTTCTTGGTCATGCCTTTTGGTGTGACCAATGCTCCTGCTGCATTTATGGATTTAATGAATCGGGTCTTCAAGACATATTTGGATGATTTCATCATTGTTTTCATTGATGACATATTGGTGTACTCATGGAGTGAAGAGGAGCACGAAAGGCACTTGAGAATGGCGTTACAGACCCTGAGGGAGCACAAGTTATATGCAAAATTCAAAAAGTGTGAATTCTGGCTACCCAGCGTCTCCTTTTTGGGCCATGTGATTTCTGAGGAAGGTGTTGCTGTAGACCCGCATAAGATAGAGGCTATACTGAATTGGCCTCAACCAACCACCGTGACCGAGATCCGAAGTTTTCTTCAGTTGGCAGGTTATTATCGACGCTTCGTTAAGGATTTTGCTAAGTTAGCAAAGCCGCTCACCCACTTGACTAAGAACAAGGTGCCATTCATTTGGACGGATGAGCAGGAACGGAGTTTCCAACTACTCAAGGAGAAGTTGACTACAGCACCAGTTCTGACTATTCCCACCAAGGAGGGAAAGTTCGTCATTTATTGTGATGCTTCCCACAAGGGTTTGGGATGTGTCTTAATGCAAGACGGTAGAGTCATTGCCTACGCCTCTAGACAACTTCGACCACATGAACAGAATTATCCAACCCATGATTTGGAATTAGCGGCGGTAGTATTTGCTCTAAAAATCTGGTGCCACTATCTATATGGGGAGGTATGTGAGATCTTTACTGACCATAAGAGCCTGAAGTACTTCTTTACACAAAAGGAGCTGAATATGAGGCAACGGCGTTGGCTCGAATTAATCAAAGACCATGGTGTGACGATCCAGTATCATCCTGGCAAGGCTAATGTAGTAGCCGATGCTTTGAGCAGAAAGTCTAGCAATCTTGCCTATATGATTACTACCCAAGAGGAGCTGATTCGAGACCTGGACGAGATGGGCATTGAGGTGATCCCACCAGGTGGTACGGCATATTTGGCCAATCTAACGGTTGAGTCTACATTGGTAGAACGGATCAAAGCAGGACAAGCTCAGGATGAGGAGTTAGTCAAAATCTACAAGGAAGTAGAGACAATTGGAAAGACTGATTTTGATATTCAAGAGGGAATTCTGCGGTATCAAGGCAGGCTATGTGTGCCTAAGATAGACAAGTTGAGGAAGGAAATTTTGGAGGAAGCCCACACTTCAAGGTTCACGGTACACCCCGGAAACACAAAGATGTACCATGACCTTAGGGAACTGTATTGGTGGCCCGGCTTGAAAAGGGATGTGGCTGATTTTATCACTCACTGTACAAGTTGCCAACAAGTAAAGGTTGAGCACCAACGCCCTAGTGGACTTTTGCAACCACTCCCTATTCCAGAATGGAAGTGGGACCACATCACCATGGATTTTGTATCCGGCTTTCCCAAGTCTTCGAAAGGCTTTGACGCCATCTGGGTCATCGTTGATCGATTGACCAAATCTGCACACTTTCTACCCGTACAAATGACTTTCAGCATGGAAAGGTTAGCCACGTTGTACATTGAAGAAATTGTACGCTTACATGGCACACCCTTGTCCATCGTTTCTGACCGAGACCCAAGATTTGTGTCACGTTTCTGGAAAAGCCTGCAGAAGGCACTCGGCACCGAGCTTAAGTTTAGTACGGCATATCACCCACAGACGGATGGACAGTCTGAGAGAGTAATACAGATGTTGGAGGATATGCTACGACTGTGTGCACTGGATTTCAAAGGAAATTGGGCAGAACATTTGCCATTGGTCGAGTTCGCCTATAACAACAGTCATCAGGCCAGCATTAAAATGGCACCATATGAGGCACTGTACGGAAGGAGGTGTCGATCTCCACTCTGCTGGGCTGAAGCTAGTGAACAGAAGCTACTTGGGCCGGATCTAGTACAAAAAACCACTGAACAGATTCAGAAAATTCGGAGTAGGTTACAAACGGCCCAGAGCCGATACAAGAGTTACGCAGACAACAGAAGAAAGGATTTGGAATTTGAAGTAGGTGACCTTGTGTTCCTTAAAGTGTCACCATTGAAAGGAGTACTCCGGTTCGAGAAGAAGGGCAAGTTAAGTCCTCGCTATATCGGTCCATTCAAGATCCTGAAAAGAGTTGGACCAGTCGCGTATAGTTTGGCGCTACCACCCGAGCTAGATAAAGTACACCATGTTTTCCATGTGTCGATGTTGAGGAAGTGTGTACTTGAACCCGGACAAGTTATTGAACATGAGCCACTCCAGCTGAGGGAGGATTTGTCATATGAGGAACAACCGGTGCAAATTCTGGATCATAAGGAAAAGACCTTGCGCAACAAGGTAATCCCACTGGTGAAGGTTTTATGGAAGAACCACACGACTGAGGAAGCCACGTGGGAGCGCGAAGCAGAAATGCGTGAATTGTACCCAGAGTTGTTCACTGGAGTGTAGTTAGGCTGAGTTTTGGGGACAAAACTCTTTTGAATGAGGGGAGGATGTAACACCCCAGACTGAATTATTAAATTATGTAATGAAAAACTCTTCTTAAAATCTGATCTGGCATTTAACTGTTTAAATTCAACTGTTTAATACTGATCAAACCCATGTTAGGAAATGTTAAAAATTCTGAGAAACTGATTACTGTCACTGAACCCTCAGACACTGAAGCTAACCTAACTAGGAGTTGACTGAAAGAAACCGCGTCGAAAAATAAACTACAGAATGAAAGATAAGAAGAAAACAGTGAAACTGCATTAATGCGCAGCCAAACAGGGCCTAAGCCCGAAATATGGGATAAAGACCAAAAATGTGGCCAAGAGGATTTGATCCCTTGACCAAACTAGGAAAAATTTGGTTTACCAAAAAATTACCACCTAGGCTAGGAACACTTTTGTGTATATATGTACAAAGATATGTATATAAGTATAAATCAGATTTGGCCTCTCCCCAAAGTGACCAATAGCCATGCATGCAACACATCAGCATGCATCACCCTATGCTATAGCCATCATGCCTATCCCACCATGATTACATCTCCTCCCAACCAAATTGCATGCAAACCCATCATGCACTTGGGGGAGATGAAACATCAAGAAAAGAAATCTGATTATTGATATACAATCTCCATTTATGCATGGAGGAAAGATCAGAACTGTAGAGAGGAAGTTAGAGAGAGAAAGTGGGTTAGAGAAAGGAAGTTAGAGAGAGAAAGCTTGAGTTTTGGGAATCCATTGAAGGAGCTTAGAAGAAGCTAGAGGCTGGAACTGAGGGGCTGCACGACTGAGAGGGGACCCAAATCCAACCCTTGAAGCTTCTGCTCGAGCTCAACAGTGAAGAGGCCACTGTTCAAAGGCCAGTATTCAAAAACTTTTTAAAAATTTTTCCTGCTCTATTTAGCTACTGTTTTATAGATTTAAGACTGTTAATGCATGCGTAGTAGATTAATAATCAAAACTGGGTTGTTTACGAATGATTTGAACCCATAAAACTACCCAAACCACCAACCCGTAGGCAAACCGCCATTGTTGAACCTTGAGGTTGCAGGTCTGATCCGACCTCAACCAACCGAGCTTTTAATGATCAAAACATGAAATAGACCTCCCTAGGATCATAAAAACCCTAGGTCGCAACCCCAAAACCTCAACCTTGACCCCCAAACCGTGAGTTGCAGGTCACGGGTTCCAAACCCAACCCCACTGAAACCGCAACCAAGCTAAGTTATGAAAATGGGGATCGAAACCCCATCACACGTAGGTCGCAACGCAAGAAACCCCAAGTGATTTGGACCAAAAATGGGCCATCACGAGTCAGTTGCAGGTTTCGGATTATCGCCTTGAACAGAGCCATTAAGCTCGATTTGAAGCTCCAAATTGATGTTAGATTGTTAATATGACTACCAGAAGTCGATTAAGGTGGAAAGCAGTGAAAATGGATGCACAAAACCCCACGAAATAGAAGAAATAAAACCCAGAATTTTAGGGCTACAGTAGGGTGAAACGGTGGGGGAGACGATGAACAGTACGGGTCGGGCATGGATCGGGTTTTCGGGTCGGGTCCCGACCCGACCGAGAAACGGATAACCCGTTTAAAACCAAATGTGTCGTTTTAGCATAACTGATTTTAACTTTTAAATTCTAGGGCTGACGTCAGCATGACGTCAGCACATTACCCTGAACCGGTCAGAACCGGATTGGACCGGTCCGGTTCAATTGCTTAAGGACTGAACCCTTCGGTTCAGTTCAAACCTTTTGGAAATTGCAAACCAACCCCCCAACAGTTCTAAATATTACACTGTGGCCCAGTTTCTGATGTTTTAATTCATTTATACCCCTGATAATTTAATAAATAATAAATTAAATTATTTAATTAATTTATTAATTAAATAAAAATGACCAAATTACCCCTAGGTCATAAATAGGTCAAATGAAGTCCAAATAAGTCAAACGAATAGTGTATTTTCACTATTTCAATCATTCCGGACTCAATGGTGGAGTCCGATTTGGGAAATTAAGTCCCGAAAAAATACAAACACGTAGGAGTAAATGACCATACTACCTCTGATGATACTCGAACCCAAATACAACTAAAAGATAGTCTATTTTGACTATGTCAGACATTCCGGACTCAACGGTGAGGTCCGTATTAGCAGATAAAGTGCCGAAAAATACAACACACGAAATTACCAAATTGCCCCTGACATTGTTTAGAACCCAAACAACGTCCGATTGAGACGAAATTGAAAACAATAGAAACCCTGACACGTAGGGGACTATACACGTGATTGGATGACGAATCGGAGTCGAAACTTCACAACTGTGAAATGACAAAAATACCCCTAACCCTGTATCAAGTTAGATAACATCCGAATGAACTAAGAACTAACCAATGAAAGCTTAAATAATTTCATAACCGGACTGCCTAGAGGTAGTACACAACCTGACTTCTTGGGATCATGCTATAGGATAAAAACTCAAGCCAGTCATGGAAGGGAAAAACAAGAAATTTACCATTATGTCTAAAGCCGAAAGACTAGCTGACAAGAAGCAACAGGAGTTCATGCAACAACTCTTATGGCAACAAAAGATTATCGAACGGAACATAAAGATAGCCAAAACAACCGAGGTAGTCTCCGTTCGACCGTTTATATACAAGATGCGTACCAAGGCAATGGTCGCGGAGGCTAAACTAAAGAAACAAGAAGACACGGAAACCCTGAAAGAGTGGGTGCAAAGGTGAATTTCAATTATCATAAAAACACATAGACAGCGAGATAGTCTAACTCAGGTTGAATTTTAAATAAACCAAGTTAAGATTCATGTGACATTTACGAAATGTTCCTAAATTTTCTAGGATAAAGAAGGATAAGAAGAAGAGAAAGGCTTCTCAGTTAAGTCCCGTTACCGCACAAGGTGAGTAACCTAGACTCCTGAATTGGTGTATAAGTACACCGTCTAGTTATTGTATTTTTATACTGTACTGTACTGTCCCTACTGATATACTGTCTTCCATGCTTTTACTCAATGCATGACTATATTTTACCCTGTCCAATTTCACTGTTCCGTATTGAAATGAAATTATCCTTGTTTTTACTAAAAGAATAACTGACTCATGGTACCGAACTCAGTCTTGAACACTGTATGAGCATATTGCACTATTTAAATTGTGCATACTGTACTGTTATCCTGTTATACTGTTCTGCTCCGCTCATTATTGAACTGTTTTGTTGCTATGATGTTTTGACTGTATTCTTGTTTTAAATATTGTTCAAACATACGGATTTAACTACATCCTCTGAAATGTCTGATCCGACCACCTGTTTTATAAACAACAATGGTTTGAAACCCATGACAGGGGACCCGTGTTACTCACTGGGCTTTTTAAAGCTCACCCCTTCCCTAACATTTTTCAGGTGAGGGACCCAACGACCAGGATTAGCGGGTTGGAGACCCGGAGAACTATTTTGAAGAACTTATGAATTAACCATTTTTGTACCTAACTCCATTTTTGAATATGATGTACTGAAACCTAAGACTAGTATCTTTTGTAGGACAATGATGTAATAGTTAACCATGGATGTATTAATGGCTCTGCCAAGGTGTTATGCATTTCCTTAGTTCCGCTGCAACTTATATTAATTGAATGCATTGTACTTGGATGTTACTGATGAATGGCCTGTGGTTAGGATTACCGTCGGCATTTTGATTTCAAAAAAAAAAAAAAATCGATGGGTGCCTAACTGGCCGGTTGCATGCCCCTAATCCGCACAGGATGGGTAAGGGGGATGTGACACAGAGAAGCAATATTACTTGACTAGGGTTTCATCTAAACCGTAGGAATGAGAGAAACTTAGCCCATGATAGTGGAAGAGGAGACCACCATAGCCATGGAGTTCTTCATCTTCTTCTTTAGAGTCGTTTCCTTCCTTTCTCCCTTCGTCCAGATCCCTAAGACGGTTTCCTTCTTTTCTAAAACCCTAGCTCCCAATATTATCCCCCTTTTTTCAAAATTACCCCCACAAAATAAGAAAATCAGGAAAATATAGTAAAATCCCGTCATTAGACATTAGGGGCCCAAAAAGGGAGTCTAAAGTGTTCCAAAATAAAGCCTATAATGCTAAAATGGGCCATGGTCCACCTATATATGGATCAAGCCTCTCTTCTAACCCAAAATCACTTGTTTTCCACTTTTTTTAGCACTTCAAAGCCCAATATTTTTCTTTTGCTCCAAATCCACCACTAAATCATCAATTTTGACAAGCTTTCTCTACAAAGAGACAAAACAAGAATTAACTAGCAAATGCATATGATAGAAGAAATTAAAATAATAAAAGTGCAAGAATATCTAGGGTTAACAAAATAAATATGCACTTTTTAACCAGTTATCAAGGTCGAGGCTGATCTCTAAAGGAACCCAAAGGAGCAGAACAAAATGTAAGAGAAACGCTGTTTGAAGGTATAGAACAAACCCAAAGATTTCTCTCTCTAAATATTTCTTCATGCACAAACAGTTTTGAGATTTTTTGGTGTTGCATGCATGATATTGAAGTATGTGAACTTGAAATAGGGCACGAAATTTGGACCATAAACACACAAGAAACCCTACAACCAAAATACATTTTTCTCTCTCTAAAAATTTCCCATTACACATACTGTTTTAGAGCATTATGAGAACATGCATGTAACTGAAGGGTTGAGGGTAAGAAATAGGAACAAACTTGGACCCTAAATGATCCAAATTAGTGCACTGCACATCCAACCTCCATGGATGACCACCTTAGAGTTGGGTCTGAACCGATCGAAGCAGAACACCACTGTTTCATTTGGGACTGAAACAAGACCCTCCCAGGATTCCAAATCCGTTGGAATCATTTCAAATGGTCAAGAGATAGGCAAGAAAATCCCATTTACAGTCGCGGCTTGAGAAACGAGTTCCTTGAAATCGAGCCCCAAAACTGATTCTTGGAATGTGGCTTGGAAGCCAATGGACTGAGGGTCATTTTGAGCCAAACCACGCGAGTTTTAGTGATGAAATGGGGATTTACGAGCTAGTTGCAGGTTCGGTTATTCAATCCCAGGCCAAACGTTTGAGCTCGATCTAATGCTCCAAACAAATGCCAAAATGATCCTTAGGCTCCCAGAAATGATTTGGAATGAAGAGCAGAGGGAATCGGTGTTGGAAAACCCACGAAAATAGAAAAAAAATGAAAACTAGAAATTAGGGCAACATAATGGGTGAGTTGGGGAAGAAGGTGAACAGTGATTGGATCGGTTCGGGTCGGTTTCGGGTTCGGGTCGGGACCCGACCTATCTCATAAACGATTTAAGTAGGATAGCACCGTTTTGCGTTTAAAGGTTTTAAAATTTAAAACCAAAACGGGTCTGTTTGGTAACACGAATTATAAATTAAAATGGGAATTAGGGATAACTGAAACACGGATAAGGGGCCAAATTGGAATAACAGGGATATGTTATTCCGGTTCAGTGAGGATGAACTGAACCGGCTGGTTCATAAGAATTCTAGTCCGGTCTAGGGTTTAACCGAGTAAACCCAACGGTTCAAGGGCTTAATTGAAAAGAAATTAAACTAGTATTTTCCTGAATTGCATTTTGACCCCAACAGTTCTGAATATTTATATTCTGGCCTAGCTTCTGAAAAATTAATGCATATGAGCCCCTAAAAAATAAATAATGAATAAAATAATTTATTTAATTATTTTATTAATTGGGTAAAATGACCATTTTACCCTTGGACATTTAATAGGTCAATTGAAGTCCAAAATAAATAAATAAATAGTGTATTTCTACTATTTTGGGCATTCTGGACTCAACGGTGGAGTCCGATTTGTGAAATCAAGTCCCAAAAAATATAGATACTCAAATGGTAAATGATTGTATTGCCCCTAATGATACCTAGGGCCAAATAAAAATAAAAGATAGTCCGTTTTAATTATATTGGGCACTTTAGACTCGACGGTGGAGTCCGTACTAGCAAACAAAGTACCGAAAAATGTGACGCGTGAAAGTGTAAAATTATCAAAATGCCCCTGATGCTATACGAAGTCCAAATAGGATGAAATTGATACCAATAGAAGCCCAGATACTCGTGAAATTGTACACATGGTTAAATAACGAATTGGGGTCAGAATTTCATGAAATGTAAAATGACCAAAATGCCCTTGAGCATGGTAAGCGCAAAGTAGAGGCCGAATAAAGGCCGATCTGATCCAATAAATTGTCATAAGCATAATTATGAACATTGAAGGGCCAAATAAGATTTCAAAACAGGCAAAGTGTAAAATAGAAAATGACTGATATGTCCTGATGATCAAAAACAGATACCAAATGAAGTCCAAAAGACTTAAAAATTTATATATAAGATATATGGGATATTCTGAGTACCACGACAGGGTTAGGGACAAGAATGGTAAAATTACCATTTTGCCATTAAGGTTAAATAAGTACTTAACTGATAATGATTTGAGTCCAAAAGACTTAGAACTTTATATTTAAGATACGCGGACTATTCTGAGGACCACAACAGGGTCCGGGAAAAGAATGAAGAAATTACCATTTTTCCCCTAAGGTTAAATAAGTATTCAAGTGATAACGATTGAAGTCTAGATGACTTAGATTATAATCCTGATAACTACTAAGCCTAATTAAAGAATGTAATAGCCTTAGATGAAACCCAATGAAAGGGTAATAGGCTATTAGGCTATCTTAGGTAATCCGATAGATGCCTAAGATGATGAATAAGACGTGAATGGATGAATTCTGATTTGTCTGTAATTGATGATGGTTATTCAGGGAATGCATGGAGGTGCCTAACATATATGGAGGTTATCAGATTATCTGTACAAGGAGATAAGCGAACAGTTTGTGAGTAACTTGGGAGTTCTGACTTGGTGTATAAGTTACATTGTCTAGATATTGTATCTTCATACACTGTACCGTTTATGTGCCATACTATTTAAATGCATATACTCAAATGTATACCCTTTTGTACTGCAATACACGTGGCATGATTTTGTTTTGTTCCGCTCAATACTGACTTGTTCTATTATTGATTTATTTGCCTATGCTCCGATTTATATACTGGCACTCTGCACTGTTTTGTCTATTCTAATATGTTGTTCCATTTAGTTCAGTCCTATTTAATTCTACTCAACTGCATTAAGTGAATTTATAAAACTATTATTTCAGAAATAACTAAACCCTCTATGTGCTTTGTAAGCAAGAATTGGTTTTTAAAACCCATGATAGGGAACTTGTGTTACTCACTCGGCTTATTTAAGCTCACCCCATTATCCTAACATTTTTCAGGATTTATGTCCATTGGATTAGAAGGCACTATGATGTGACATGGATAGGCCGAGTGGCATTCCAAGTAAAGGACCTTATGGCACTGGTTTGGGGAGACTTGGATTCTTGTGGATTGAATCTGGTTATTCAAGTGAGTGACATGATTTAATTGATGTGATTGATATGCACTAGATATATTGAGACATGGCTCATGGTAATGGCACTCTAGAGAGATTAGATATGCCCTGTGTTATATGTCTGATTATAGAAGTGCTCTGTGGTTAGAGTTATTAGTTATTTGGTTTTAGACTTGCTCTGTGGTACATACCTCTATGGTATTTGTAAAGGAGTTGCATTCCCGATATGAAAAAGGTTTTAAATTTCGCTGTTCTGACCCTACATTTGGAATGAAATTCATTGATAAGTTCAGAAGTTTGCCTTTGGTTGGTCGCATTATTGGTCGGCAAACCAGCGAGGCGACTAACTGGCATCACGTCCTCGACATTCACGTAGGGTGGGGTTTAGGGCCGTGACATTAGGACTATGCTAACAAGATTTCTTATAGATTTCTCAAGACAAAACAAGAAGTCCCTCAAGGAAATCTTTATGCAACTCAAATCCAATCATAGTCTACTTAACCCGTGTCTTCCTCAATATAGGATAACCACCTTTATGTGGTGTGTGTTGTGTGCATGGCTGAACAATCACATGAGTGAAAGTGTGTAGGGTTTGGGTAGAGAGAGAAAGAGAGAGAGTGGAAGAAGAAAAGGGAGGTGTACCTACATGCAAAGAAGGAAGCAAGAATAAGAGGTGACCTAGAGAGCTTGAAGATCAAACAAGAAAAGGGTGGAGCCACTGTGCAGGTAAGAAAAACTCAAAGCCAAACTTTCTATCTCTAAGATTTTTGTAGTAGTTTTATGTTTTGACAATGTACCATGCTTGCTTACCATTCATTGCTAATTTACAATACCTTTAGAGCACAAACCTGGTCTGAAAGACCCCAAAACCCCACATGTAAACCTCAGACCACCATTGATAGGCCTCAAGGAACAGGTCTGTATTGACCAAAACTAAATGAGTTTTGGTAGGTTAGGGATTAAACTAGAGGCTATGAGGAACCCAAATCTATAAATATAAGATCGATTGGGTCAAAGATGAGAGAGAAAAGTAAACTCACAGGTCACGGCCACCCAAATTAATCTCACCATTTGAGCTCCAACCTTTTTTTTGAATGGAATATGAAACCCCACGATGATACGGTTACAACAAGCCCAACCTCGTTGATTTTTAGTAAGGAACAGTCATGAACCAGCCTATTATCCAAACCGAGCATAACCATTCAAAACCCATATTTGATCCATCATAATCCACAAAAACCAATGCCAAAACCTTAGTTCGACTCCTTAATGAAGAACCAAACTGAAAACAGAGAAAAATAAAGCCTTAAAACTCACAAAATAGGAAGAAAAATTTCTAGGGTTTCGGATGAACAGTGGCTATCGCGATGGGGAAGACGACCCTGTTTGGGTTGGGTTTGGATCTGGGTTCGGGTTGGTCCGATTGTTACAAAATGGATCCGGATAAGTGGGACGCGTATTGAACTGGGAAAAAGAAAAAAAAATTAATGCACTGACATCATCCTGACGTCAGCATGATGCGTCAAACCAAATCAGACTGTTTGGTTTTTAACCCAACTAAACCGGTTCAATTTAATAGGGGTTGAACCGGTTAGTTGATTATAAAGTTTTCTAAAATTTCATTTTGACCCCCCAACTTTTGGTTAATTATAAAGTTACCCAAAAAATTAATTTTAAACCCTTTTTAAATTAGAAAAATTGTCAAAACACCCCTAAGCCAAATTTAGTCAAACGAAGTCCAAATAAAATAAAAGAATAGTGTAACCCAATGTTTTTGGGCATTCCGGACTCAACGACGGAGTCCGATTTGTGAAATTAAGTCTCAAAAATTAAGACACGTGAAATGTAAAATTACCATTTTACCCCTAATGATACTCGGGGCCAATTGAATATAAAAGGTAGTCTATCTTGACTATGTTGGGCAATCCAGACTCAACGGTAAAGTCCATTTTGGCAAACGAAATACCAAAAAATATGACACGTAAAAACATAAAATCACAAAAAATGCCCTTGGCTTAAAAGAAACTACAGATACGCAAATTTAGATCTAGAAAAACTTAAACCAATTATCTTTGACACTTTGAACTTAACGGTGACATTCTTGTGGGGAAAATAAGACCCGGTGACAAACAAAAAAAAAGACCAACGCTTTCCTAAGATATAATGAAGCTATAGGGAGAGGGTAATTGGAATAGAGAGGGCTTTAAATTAACAGTTAAATTATGTGACACTTTGAACAAGAAAGTAACAAGATCTTGAATTGTGATTATAGGGACCCTCATTAAAGAAGGATTTTTGGATTAGCTTTTGGGACCTTAGGTGAGTATTTTCATACCATGTTGAGGTGGATTTTCATTATAGATATAAATATCAAACTCTGTTACTATTTGAAAATAGACTTCTTCTATTTGATATCAATTTGAATAACTTATTGATATTACCAATTCCTTATAGCTTGATAGCAAATACATTGTACCTAATATATGTTTTAAATAACCTATTGATATCCATACTGTCTTCCCTCTAATTCAAGAACATATTCTGTAAAATACTCATGACACTATATAGTTTTTCTTACCAATCTCTAAGTTGTTTGACTAAAGGCTAAATATGGAACTCTTATTTGAATAATTGAGATTGTTATTGATGTTATTGATTTTGGATATGATTTTGATGTTTTGAATGATACACCCTTTTATGATTGGTCCTTCTACGATTGGTCATTATTGAATAAGTTGTGACCTTATTGAACCCTAACCACGGGATATATTGGTGGTATTGTTGAATTTGATCTCAGTTAGCAAGGTTCTAATTTGCTGGCCATTGAACCCTAACCACGGGGTATCTTGGTGGTATTATTGAATTTGATCTCAGTCAGCGAGGTTCTAATTTGTTGGCCATAGAAGAGTAATTTTTAATGATTTGAACTTTTTTGAATATTGAATGTGAACTATGATTGAACTTTGAATCTTGGAACTAAGAACTATTGAACTACGATTTTGATTATCAAACTATGGAATTGTTATTGAACTATGATGCTGATTTTGAACTATGACTATTGTTATTGAAAACGACTTTGAACCATGTTTGAATTATAATGCTAATCATCATTATCAAACTATGTTTTGGATCATTATTTTGATTGTGCTGTGTTATCGATTTTGATTTACGAATGTCATTGAACTGAGATTTATTGAAAATGACTTTGATACTATTATCTAATATGATGTACTTGATATGATATACTTGAATTCCATATGAGTATAGACATTTCAAACTATACTACATAATAGTTTTGAAACCCTTGGCATGTTATGGAATTACTCACTGGGCTTGTTGAAGCTCACCCCATTCCCCTAACATTTTTCAGGTAAGGACTAGACAAACTTGCTTTTAGGTGATGCAGGATAAGTGCTTAAGGGATGAAGCGAGTTCTTTTTGATAAGTCTTTGACCGAAGATAGACTAGACATTTTGGATTTTGTGTATTAAGTTATGTAACGTTATGCTACACTTTGACTTAGAAGCTATGATCTTCAATGATAATATTTAAATTGAATGATTAAGTTATGTAGCTTATTTTGTGGATGTGAAGAAGAAAAAAAAAAGAATTTTATTCCACTACGTTTGATTAAATGAAAATGAGAAAAGTATTATGATTATTGAAAAAGGCCTCGGTGGCCGATCACGAATCCTTAATCCGCCTAGGTCGGGTTCCGGGTCGTGACACAAATATAGCTCTCTGGTATTTTTGAAAAAGCATTTAAACATATTTTTAACATTTTTTCATGATAAAAATTAATTTAAACTAATTTTTAGAAGCGAAAAATTCTAAAAAATATATCACATGGTCACAAATTCAGTGAGTGAGGCCCATTCTTTGGAGGTGTCAAAAATAAGCCTCGGAAAATGATGCACATGTTCCCACGTGCCTCACCGAGAGTGGGGTTTGCATTCCTTTACAATTCATCTTCTCTATGACTGTTGTCAAACTTTAGGACCTTATATCTCATTCATTTTTCAACGAAATATTGTGTACCATATATTGTTGGAAAGCTTTTGGAACAAGGAACATATCGATATAAATTTTATGCACAATAATTAAGGTTTTATAAATCGTATTAAAACCCAAAGATTCATATTACAATTGTGTTTTCTTAAAAAAATCAGAACTTTAAACTTAGATCTCTCATAGATCCGTCGGTAGATCGTCATGAAGGTTTAAGAGCTATCTACTAGGTTTCTAAATAACACAACCACCATGGCGGATTGTTCAAAAGGTGTTCTTATAATGATTTTTTGAAAATCAGCCGTGTGGGTTTAATGTATGATTTTCTCTCTTAATAAATATACATGCATAAATACATATATTAGCTATTATACATGCATACAACACATATATTAGCGAACACAAGCCTATGGCTCTGATACCAATGAAGGAAATGCATAATAAACAACACAAATGGGTGTTAACCTGATTACCTATTTTGATCAAGAACAGCAAAAACGGAAGAGGCAGCTTGTATTACGAGCTTTCTTGGAACACCACGAAGATTCTTGAAATGCTACAAGAGATCTTCGTCAAATAGGTCAGCTACAATATCGAGTCACCTATATATTTTCACGATCCAAGACCAAGGGCACTATGATGGTTACCCAAGAAGAATCTCAAAGAGAGCGTTACCCAAAACCTTATGTGATCATTTGGAAGACTGCAGATGGATGAACTCATTACGCTTAACCAATGCATATATGTTCATATCCTATGACCATAACTCATGGGATAACCACAAGATTTGCGTGATAATATCTAAGTCGGATAAGAGTTTTAACCACATACAAACTCTTATCATAATTATCATGATCCACACAAATCTTATGGAAGCCAAATGAACTCGGGTTCGCATGACCTAATGTCTAAAATAGCCAAATGATAATTTATGAGTACCAAATAACCAAATAAGAAAACAAATAGCCAATAAAAGAAATCCTAACAAACCTAGTAGACCTCGAATTGAATAACTAAGAACATATAGGGATAATCATTTGAGCTCAAAACAATATACCACCACAATTGAAAGAACTGAAACACAACACGATAATGATATAAGCACCAATCCACAATCAAGCAAAGAAAACTAAGAACTAAAAACAACACAGATCAAAAACTCACCTTATGGACTACAGACAAGGATGGTCTCACTGGCCCTCTTCCCTCGAGAGCACTCAATATCAACTTAAACACTTGGAACAATAAGGCCACCTTCAAATCATATTTTAAAGCAGTATGAAGCAACCCAACACACCATAGACAAAACAAATAGATTTTTTTAAAAAAATTCTAGAAATTAAAAAAAAAAAGTAATTTCAGAAAATCAAAAACAAAAAATTCAATAATCAGCATTGTTTCTTGTAGTCTACTCTCCGATGATTAAAGAAAACAATGACTCTCCGAAATGACCCTGGCGAATTAACAAAGAGATATGCTAAATTATGATGGTTAAATGCTTTAACTGATCTAATATGAAAGCTAATATCAGTGTGGCTCAATGGGCTAATAAGAGAAATATCCAAACAAGTAGGAACAAAGACAATAACATTAATACAATGTTAAAAAAATTATTATCCATGCAAGCAGATCATTGCAATCCATAAATTGGGTTCATGGTAGAAACAACACCTTGCCTAGTGGCATCGTCGCAATCTTTTTCAATGGCGCGAAATTCGTGCATGATCCAGTTTGTGCGCTTTCCCTTCAGAGCATAGCCTTTATGGAAAACCAGTGTCTTCTTCATACCGATCAAGTTGGTGGAGTGACCGCAAGTGGCGATATGCAAGACTTTACAGTCGTCTATTTTTTTTTATATCACTGATACTTGAAAGGAAATGAGAGGGAAGGAGTGATGTAAACACAGTATTCTGTTTTGATTTGTTGTGCTTTGCTTCATCCTATTCTGATTTGTTATGTCCTGCTCTGCTCGGTTCTGCTCCGTCCTGACCTGTTGTGTTCTGTTCTGTACGGTTATACTTGATATGGTTTGTTATGTTCTGTCTGTTCAGATCTGTTGTTTTATTTTGTTCAGTCCTGCTTTATTCTACTGAAACTACATTTAAAGTAGATTTATAAAACTGCTATTTCAGAAACAACTGAACTACCCTTATGCTTTGTAAACAAGAAGTGGATTTGAAACCCTTGACAGGGAACCTGTGTTACTCATTGGGCTTTTCGAAGCTCACCCCATTCCCTAACATTTTTCAGGAATGATATCTATTGGATCTGATGGCACTGATTTGTGGAGACTGGATTATTGAGGATTGAATCTGTTTAATCAGGTGAGTGATGTAATACGACTGTCTTGACTGATATGTACTAGATATAGAGATGGCTCATGGATTTAAACGGTACTCTAGAGATTATAGTTCTGTTCTGTTGTTATTTGTTAGATTATAGATATGCTCTGAGGTTAGAATTGTTAGCTGTTGGATTTTAGACTGGCTCTGTGGTACATAACCTTACGGTGAATACATGAGTTGCATTCCCTTGACAAAAAAAAAAAAAAAAGTTTTAAATTCCGCTGCATCTGACCCTACAGTCTGAGTGCAATTCATTGGAAAGTTTAGAAATTGCCTTCGGTTAGTTGCGTGGCGGCTGACTGGCATCACGTCCTCGACATCCGCGTAAGTGGGGTTTGGGATGTGACACCCTCTTCCCAATTTGCGTTACAGAAGATTACTATGTAATCTGCAAATTGGAGATGCGAGATGTTTACACCATTATGACCAAATGATACTTTATTTATTAGTCCCAACTCCTTTGCTCTTCTAAATAAAACATTCAGACCTTCAGCAGCTATGGTAAATAGAAAGGGGGAGAGGGCATTGCCTTGCATAATTCCTTCTTACATTTTAAATTCCTATAACATTGAACCATTCACTAAAATGGACAAGGAGGCCGATGTAACACACTCCCCAATCCATGCCTTTCACTTTTCCCCAAAACCAAAATTACCAAGCATAGAGAACAAGTAATTCCAATTCAAGTTATCATATGCCTTTTCATAGTCTAGCTTCAAAACCAACCCCTTTTTCTTCTTCTTCTTTTTCATTCATCAACAACTTCATTACCTATAAGGACTCTATCATGAATACTTTTACCCTCAACAGAAGTTGTCTACATCTCTCCAATTAACTTTGGAATAACTACATTCAGCCTCTAAGCCAACACCTTTGACAGAATCCTACAGACACATCCTACAAGACTTATAATCACATAATCCCTTAGGATTTGGGCACTTAGGAATCGGGGCTATAAAAGTAGAATTCAAACCTTTAAGTAGCTTTGTGTTGGAATGAAACTCTTCCATAAATAACATAAACTCTTGTTTTATCCACCTTGAGCCTTTCTTAAATAGTAAAGCCATCAGGCCTCATGGCCTTATTTCCATCAGAAGAAGCAATAACATCCCAAACTTCTTGTTCAAAAAATTTACGTTCTAACAAAGAATTTGAAACTGCATCCACTCTGCTCGTAAAAACATCAACTCTAATAACAGGTTTATTAGCCCAATGTTTAGTGAAAAACTTTTGAAAGTGCTAAAAAACTTCCTTTTTTACATCCATAGGAGCCTCCAAAACCTCCCCGTCAATTTCAACAGAATTTAACATGTTTTTTCTCTATCTATAGTTAGCTAACAATTGAAAGAACTTGGCATTTTTATCACCTTTCGAAGACCAATTAGACCTAGAATTTTGAAGCCATATCCTTTCGACTATTCTATTTAGATGCCAAAATTGAGATTTTAACTCCTTCCTCAACTTTTTCTCCTCTTCAGATGTAGGACCCATTTCAACATGCAGATCTAACTGATCTAGATCACCCTCCACTTTTTGAAATTTACTTTAATATTACCAAAAACTGAGGTGTTCTAGATCTTGAGCTTACTTTTCAAACCCTGAAGTTTCTTAAAAATTTTATACCTTACCCAACCTTCCACCTAAATCATTCCCAAAATTCCTTCAAAGATTTTCCGAATTTAGGATGTAAAAACTAGACACTCAAGAATCTGAATGGCCTAGGACCCTAGTCCCTTTCATCCATTTTCAAAATAATCGGACAATGATTAGATAGATTATGAGATAACCCCTATTGTTTAAAAGAACACATTCTAACCATTCTGGATGGAGTAGAAATCTATTAATTGTGCTTCACTTTTCTTCATCTTGAGAATTTGACTACGTATACTTTCTACCAAACATTAATAAGTCTACTACCTCTATTTCCCAAATGAAATTATTAAAGTCTTTCATTCCCCTATCTCTTCTTGAACATCCTTGCCTTTCACCTAATCTTCTAATCTCATTAAAATCCCACCCATGCACTATGGAGAAAGAAAAACAACTTTGAGATCACCTAGCAATTTTTATAACCATCTTTGCTAAACAACATCATTTGGAGCATAAATAATCACAATGGTGCAAGATAAGCTTAGCTTCTCCATACCTGAGATAAGAAGAAAGTTAGGATTGCAATAAACACCCTGCATACAAAATACCACAAAATTCCAAATGCGTAATAAACCACCCACACTCCCATTAGCACCAACCTCTATAAACTCAAAATCCACCCCAGGCCATAATGATTGAATGAAATATCTCAAAGAACTGGCCCTCTTAGATTCTTGAATCATCACTGTTGGATATTGGGTCGGGTTGGACCCGAACCCATAGCCATTGGGGCATCCACAAAGTTTGAATGAGAGTTGTGATAAGATTAAAAATCTTATCATTATCTAGTTGGTTTTGGATTTGAACCAACGCAACTATTTATCCTGCGATATAGTTGCGGGATAAGTGTGGAAAGAGATTTTAGTGATCGTGAAACTCTCCTAGCTCTCAAGTTCTTTCTGAGATTCTTCTGAGGCTACCATCTACGCCTCTGGATTTAGATTGTGGAAAGACATAGAAGACTCGTATTGCAGCCGTTCTATTGATGAGAGAGTTCTATCCATGGGAATCTACTTGTCGTCAGAAAGTTGTGACACAAGCCAAGATCTTTCGCTTTTGCGAACCCGATTGAAAGAGGTTATCGGGTTCAAACCCAATTTTTATATATCTTTTTGTCATTGGTATCAAAGCCATATTTTAATTGTTTTCAGTAATTTGATGATATTATGCATGAATATATTCTTAGTATTATTTAGATCATGCATAACTTGAATCAAAAGGTTTACCCACTTGACTATTCTTTGAACAGTGATAATTTGAATACCTTTTGGACGATCTGCCATGGTGGATATGTTTTTAATATCCTCAATGGGTAGTCATTAAAATTTCATGATGATCCACCGTTGGATCAGTGAGAAATCTGATTTTAAAGTTATGATTTTTTAAGAAAACACAACTTTAATATGAATTTTTGGGTTTTAATAGACTGTTATTTGAACGGTAATTATTTAAATACCTTTCAAACTATCCGCCACAGTGGATATGTGCTTAATATCCCCAAAAGGTAGTCTTTAAAATTTCATGACGATCCACCGTGGGATCAATGAGAGATTTGAGTTTAAAGTTCTGATTTTTCAAGAAAATACAACTTTAATATGAATTTTTGTGTTTTAATACGATCTATAAAACCTTGATTATTATGAATGAAACTTATATCGAATTGTTCCTTGTCGCGAGATCTTTCCAACGATATATGAAACATAATTTTTCGTCGAAAAATGAATGAGATATAAGGCCCCAAAGTTTGAGAGCAAGCCATGGCCAAACCTTATTTTTGGAGAAGATGAATTACAGAAAAATGCAACCCTCACTCTCGACGGGAAGTGTGGGAGTGCGTGCATCATCTTTCAGGGCCTATTTTTTGACACCTCTGGAGAGTGGGCCTCACTTATTGAGTTTGTGACCCCGTGATATATTTTTTGTAATTTTTTCGCTTCTAGAAATTTTTTTAAAATTAATTTTTATGAAATAAAAGTGTTAAAATTTTGACTAAATAATTTTATAAAAATTTCTGAATGGTATAGTTGAGAGTAAAATTATATTAAAATGTTTAGTGCACTGTTTGGGTCCAAGATATTTTTTTGGTAAATTTTCACCTATTTTTGGGCTTTTAAAAATTAGTTTTTTATCCCAAAAATTGGTTAAAAATTTCAAAAATTTTATAATGTGAAAAATTCTTGGAAAGTCACTGAAAATTAGGAATAATTACAGTGAGTGTGGATCATATTTTTGAGTCATATTAGATTATTTATGCATTAATTATCATGTGGGTAATTACTTGTTACATTTTATTTATTTGATATTAATCCCCATTAACTGTGAGACCCAAATACTCACTCCCATTGTGGCGAGGTGTGGTAAAGTCATCCAACAAAGCCCATTATATTGTTATGTTTGATGTGTTTGGATGTACTTAATGGAATTGATATTCTAGTACACGTGTTGTGTGATATTTGGATTTTACAAGGATAATTTGGAAATATACGAGTTTTTGGCACGCATCCCCATTTATTTAATTATTACTAGTAGATTGATGTAGTAGGTTGATTGAAGCTATGTAATTCCTTTTTTTTTTTGGGAAATGATGTATTAATTTTTAGGAAGCCTTGTAAGGGGATGTGTTTTCGCAGCAGACTTATATATCCAGAAATTATTCTTGGCATGTTGTACTGGAATGCCAATTAGACTCAATTGGAGTCCATTTATATTGACAATTATTATTATTGTGTGGACGAATTAAATTAGTTTTAATTCAAATTTATTTTGCTTGAAATCAGCTAAAAATATACTTCTATTTTACATAACTGAGAGATGATTATAAGCCTAGCGAAATTTTCGATCTCATAGTATAAATATAGAACAATATTTTTAATTGGGTTTCTGGTAGCAAAATAATAAAATATTAAAATGTATGCTAAATGTCACATTGTACAAATTGAATGTAGATGGCCTCCAAAAATGTGATTGTTGACCTCACAAAGGGTGAAAAGCTTGATGGTACCAACTATAACATATGGCATAGGAAAATTCAATACTTTTTAAATGAGCAATAGGCTCTAGAGACCTTGACTAATGTCATGACCCCACTTGAGGAGGGCAATAGTGCCCAACACCATCGAAACATGGAAGTCTACCAGGACTGGATAAAGAAAGATTGATGCGCGCGTTTTACTATGTTAAGCAGCCTGCATAATGATCTTATTGGGGAGTTTGAAAGTTCTCCCATAGCCTATGATATGTGGAATAGGCTGAAAATTTCTTTTAGAGGAACTATTGCCACAAGGCTACGTGCCTTGACCCTCAAATTTGAGGGATACAAGATGGATTCCAAGCACACCATGGTTGAGCACTTAAGGGTGATGTCAACCATGATCCGTGATCTTAAGGCTACTGGAAATGATCTTACTGATGAGCCGCAGATCTTAGCAGTTATTCGTTTCCAGCCAAAAACATGGAACCAAATGAAACAAATCCTGACCCATAATGAGAATATCAAAAATTTTGTTGATATTTCGCGTAATTTGGAGTTAGTGGCCGAGTGCCAAGAGGCGAATTGCTCTACTATCCTTGTCACCCAAGGTGGCCATGATAAGGTCCGTGGGCTTAATCAAAGGAGACAAGGAGGTAAGCAGAAGCAGAGCGAAGCAAATAACTTAGCTCCAAAGAGGTAAGCGTGGCGGCAAAAGAAACTTGGCCAAAGTGAAGTGCTATAACTGTCAGAAGCTGTGACACTTTGCTCGTGATTGCACTAAGCCAAAGAAGGTATCCACTAACCAGTACTCCTCTTTTTCACTTGTTTGTTCACATGTATTAGTTGCTTATTCATCTCATTTGTGGATATTAGATACAAGAGCAACCAAACATGTCGCACGGGAAAGAGTAGGTTTCGTGGACTACCATCAAATACTAGTAGGTAGCCAAAGCATTTTTATGGGAAAAAGTGCAAGTGCAGAAGTTCTTGGAGTTAGTGCTTATCAGCTCAGATTGCGTTTAAGGCGTACACTGATTCTTCATGATGTGCTTTATGCACCTAGTGTTCGATTTAATCTAGTTTCTATTTCAGCACTAGTTGAACTTGGTTTTTCTTTCAGCATTGATGGTAGACAAATGGTTATGTTTTTGGATGGTTATTGTTTTGGACATAGTTTTCTTTCAAATAATCTTTATCAATTGGATGTGTTAGATTATAATTCTCCATCTGTATGTTTGGCATGTGATGATTATATAGATGATTCTGTTAAATGGCATGCTAGACTTGGCCATATTGGACAAAAAATGATGGTTAGATTGGCTAGAGAAGGCTTATTGGGGTCTCTCGCTAAAGTAAGCCTACCTACATGTGAGTCTTGTTTGGCTGGAAAAAGCTGCCATAAGCCTTTTGGAAAGGCTACTAGGATTGCTCATCCTCTAGAACTAGTCCATTCAGACATTTGCGGACCAATGAATGCGAAGACATGCAATGGCGCCTCTTATTTCCTTACTTTTATAGATGACTTTACGCGATATGGCTATGTTTATTTGATTTCTCACCGATATGAAGCATTGGATTGCTTCAGATGCTTTCTAGTTGAGGTTGAGAATCAAATCGAGCGGAGACTTAAGGTCTTTCGCACTGACCATGGACGCTAGTATCTATCAGATCAGTTCAAGGAATTATGTGAGGAAAAGGGGATACGCAGGCAATTGACGATATCTAGAATGCCGCAACAAAATGGTGTTGCTGAGCAATGAAATCGTACATTATTAGACATGGTTAGATCAATGATGGCGCAAGCTAACCTCCCGATCAGCTTCTGGGGAGATGGTTTATTAACTACTACCTACATTCTTAATCGTGTGCCTTCCAAGTCAGTTCCAAAAACCCCTTATGAGCTTTGGCATGGTCGGAAGCCAGATTTAGGGCATTTACGACCATGGGGGTCGGCAGGTTATCTTCACAACCCTTCTCATTGGTATGGGAAGTTGGGCCCAAGAGCAAACGATAATATTTTTGTTCATTACTCTGAAAGCTCAAAAGGCTATGTGATGCTTGGTAAGCAACCTGATAGAGGAATGACTACATTTGAGTCACGCGATGTGGATTTCATTGAGAATGATTTTTCGAGCATTGGTGAAGCCAAAATGAACCTTGAACTCTATGAAGTAGTAGATTTTGAGGATAACCTGGCTCTTCTCGGCGATGGTGGGGAATTGGTTTCTTATCCGGAAATCGCCAATGAGGATAGGAGTAATCTTCAATCTAGTGGGAGTATTGAGTTAGATTGTCAAGAGAGTCAAGTTCGTAAGAGTAAGCGTGGTGTTATCCCTCGTCGTCGTTTTGAGATTGAGGGGGATGCACTTATGGCTATTTCACTAGATTCAGATGAGCCTGCTTCTTTTAGTGAAGCGCTCTCTTCACATGCTTGTAATGAATGGATGATTGCTATAGAGGAAGTGATAAGTTTCATGGATAAGAATTGTGTTTGGGATTTAGTTAATGTTCCTATTGGGCGCAAGGCCATTGGAAACAAGTGGGTTTTAAAGATAAAGCGCAAGGCAGATGGATCAATTGACAGGTATAAGGCGCGTCTTGTGGCGAAAGGTTATACCCAAAAAGAAGGTATAGACTATGAAGAAACATTCTCCCTAGTGGTGAGGTTTGCCTCTATTCGCTTTATCCTAGCAATTGTCGCACATATGGATTTGGAACTTTTCCAAGCTTCGAAATACTGAACCCATAATCATCTTTTTCCATTATATCCACCATCTTACTGATGACTGGCCCAATAACTATCGCTAATTCCCCTTCTTTTTCTTTACTACTAGCCCAATATCCAAGCCCATCATTGTCACCCAAATTCAAATTTGTTTGTGTGATGCCTCGAAATTTAAAGAATCAGGCACAATGCCATCATTAACAATTCCCATTATGTCATTTCCACTCTCTCATCCAATGCATGTCCTTCCCAACAACAATTCTCTATTGTGGCAGAAATATTAGATTTTTTTCCCCTCATTTACTGCTACCTCATCAACCTAAACTCTTAGGTCTCCACTGTGTTTCGGAGGGATACCACATAGATATCACTCAAGGTCCCAAAGCGTAAATATCACTTGAAAAGGTGGGGTTGAATAAGTAAGTCTTAGAATAAAATTTTCTTCTATGTTAATTTTAATTCTTGTCTAAATCAAAAGATGACACAATTAACCGAATCACTCAATGTGATTAATCCAACATTTATGTCCATCTACCAATGAAATATCCAAGAATCATTCAAATACATCATCTTATCAACCTTCATCAAATTGATCAATCTAGTTTAATTAGATATGCAATTTTATCAATTCAAAGCAAATTCAACTAAGTGGTCAATTTATGATTTCATTTAATTTAATCAATCAAGTTTTCAATTAATCAAATTGAAGAACAATTATGAATTTTATGAAAACTCAATTTCAATATTCTGGCAGAAGCATTCAATTAAAGCAAATCGTATATTGAAAGAGATGGAGAGAGTGAGAAATTTGAAAATCGATTGATGACGGAGAAGCCACCAAGGACAACAATCCTTGGAGTAAAACTCCAGAGCCGGGCCAATACTCAAGAAAGACTTCCACTATGATGGAAAATAAAATACAATGTATTTACGAACAAGTTTAGTACCTCAAGCTATATTCTTCCCGATCAAGTCTTCAAATTTCCCTTGAATCCTTAAGCATCTCATAGTCGGAACCTTCAAACAACCGGAATCCTAGAAGGTCTTGGAATCCTCCAATCAAGCCACTCAACAATTGTGAATCCTCACAACCTCGCTGTCCATCGATTGTTCACTGTCAAATCCTCAAGTTTGAACTCCATCTTTTGTTAATGGTGAAATTGACATGAATAATGGCTCCTAGATTTGATTTGGATCTAGTGGATGATCTAAATCGATTAATGAACAATAGTACAGATTTGTAGGAATGACATGTATGAATGATCTCTCATAAGAGCTTTAAGATCTATCAACAATTTAGCTCTTACAATTTGAGACTCCCTCACTCTATTTTTGACTGCTCTCAACTGTATTTTTTTTTTTTTTTTTGTATTTTTGCAAAGAGTTTGTTCAATCCTCAGTTGGCTTGAAAACAAAATATAAATCAATCTTTCGCCCAAGGTTTATTCAAACAAACCATCATTCATTCAAACGAGCACTAGTTCGTTCAAATGAACATGGAACAAATATAAAAGGAGTACAACTTTGAGGTTGCATCTATTCATTTGATATAGAGCCTTTGAACAAATAGGAATGACCTTCTCTATTGTTTGTTCAAACGAGTCAGGGCTTCATTTGAACGAGCAATAGAGAGTTGCTCATTCTTGTTTGTCTTGTGAACTGAATTTTTCCTCAAGTATTTTAAAGATGCATTTTGGGAAAGTTGGTTTACAACCACAAGTCAATTACATACATGATGTTATGATAAAAACTATATACAATGGATGCATGATGTAAGTGTGTCAAATCCAAATCAAATGCAAAAGTCCATTATACCTTTCGAGAACCAAGTCGACAAGTAGTGATGCACGGTAATGTCTTTTAGACAAATCCTAAATCTAAATGCAAAATCAAATAAATCAAAGGAAAGTGGAAAATAGACTCGAGGACTTACCGCACCATTAACGGGTGGAATAGCAAAATGATCGGTGAAAATAAAGCCCTCAATGTGTAGAACACATTAACCGAAACATAATCTAATCCCAATGTTTTTGAGTTGAAATCTGAATTTGAAGAACATTTTAGGTGAATTTAAGAGATGTAAATGTGTTCTCAAGAACATCAATACATTCAAATGATCCTAGAACACTAAAATACATACAAGCTCACTCTCTACTCATTCAATCATGGTAACTATGTCACGACCCGAAACCCACCCTATGCGGATTACCGGATCGCGACTGCCACCCTTCGGCCCGAGGGCCTCGGGCAGCAGTATCGGATGGACGTGCTTCATGTGGTTATGGAAGCGTGAAAAACTTTTTCTTTTCTTTTCTTTCTCATTTTAAAATTTGCACATCCGTCCGGTACTGCCACTCTTCATAGCGGTACACATAAATATAATAATCAGATCATAATAATAATAACTAAAGATTCTACATAGTACATATCCATGTGCCCCTCGGGATTAAGTACATAATTGTCTAAAAATTACAACTACAAGAGTTTGACAAATGATGGGTCCTAATACTTCCAAAATATCTCCAGATCCTACCAGAGCTGCCACTCATTGCTGCCCAAATTGAGCAAGGGTCCAACCATTATCGTCACCTGAAAAATGTTGGGGAATGGGGTGAGTAATTCCTACATTTGTCATGGGTTTTTAATTGGTAGAGGTTTCGTACATGAGAGTTTATAAAATACTCAACTACTAATTGGTCGTATACTTGAACATAGAGAACATGCATTCTTAAAATATGTAGCTTTGAAACATTCAAGGTATTCAAGCTAGAACATATATTTCCATAAAAAAAAAAGTATGTGTATTTCAAAACATGTAACTTAAAGTCATGTAAACATGCATAGTGAAAATAGGGGTAAAACCTGCTTCAATTTCCAAAATCGTTTGTCATATTTTCTCTCTAATTAGGTGGAATCTGTTTCAAACCAGACTCCCGTTTTACGTATACGTGGAGATATCTCATTTTCTTGGGGGATTAGATCCTGCTACCGGGCATTTCACATGATAGATCCGTTGGGTTCCGTACAACCCTCCTCACTACCTATGTGATGATGCACATGATAGGTCCATTGAGTTCCGTACAACCCACAACACTACCTATGTGCTTATTATTTATCTTGCAAAACGTTTATCATATGACTTTTATATAAAAGCCTTTTATGAGTATTTAAAACATGTGACGTATAGCTTTGCAGTGATGCTTCAATAGTTGCAATAATCAAATTCAGAATATTTGAGGAAATCAGACATGTTAACTATTTTGAAAGGGAAACATTACGGATATAAATATGTAAATAATCGTGGAGCATGTCATAGCATAATATTTAAGAAAATAGAAATCATGAATACTAAATTTGATATATCAATGCTGTAAATATCTTGAACTTAAAAACATTCGTTGAAATCCATGGAGTTTAAGCCTCTACTTCAAATGCAAGATTACTCACCTCGTACACAGCAGACCCTACTAAGGCGTCTTGCCCTTATCTGCTCTTATCCTGAAACAATTTTAGAAAAAGACTCGTAAATTGCACAATGAAATTAATCAACTAAAACTTAACTTTTTCCTCTACTACATAAGTCAACTACAACTTATCTTATAGTGGTATCGTATATAATGAGTAAGAACACGCATTACCTTTTGACCCACTCGTTTAAAGTTTCGGTGTTTTATTTTTCTTCCTCTTTCCTTTTCTTTTCTTCCTCTTTCTTTTTCTTAGCCTCGGCCACCATTGCCTTGGTGGGTGATTTATGAATGAAGGGTCTCACCGAGACGACCTCTGTCGCCTTGGCTATCCTGATGAACCTGGCAATCACTTTTTGCTGATGTAACAGTTCTTGCATGAAGGCCTGTTGTTTTGGATCCTTAGCCCTCTGGGCCTTGGTCATGATCATGAACTTCGGTTGTTGTTCTTCCATAATTATCACCTAAGATCAATTTATGAGTTAGAAATTTTATTCTAAGGTTGATGTGTTGTCGTGTCTTTTCGTAATTCATGTCCTCGTATACGTCGTAGATTAGTACTTTGGCATTACTTTAATTTATAGTCATCTGACAGATGCTATTCATCAAATTTTATGTCTTTTTATTTTAGACATTTCTTTTGGTCGAATAGACTCTACCATTGAGTTCGGAGCGTCGAAAAAAGTCGGTTTAGGCTTCCCTAGAATTTAATTCGGACTTTTATATGTAAAAGGGTAAAATGGCCATTTGTCGTTTTACGTGTCATATTTTTCTGTACTTCGTTTCGTAATTTGGACTCCATTATTGAGTCCGGAATGTCAAAGAAAGTCAATTTAGACCTTCCCTGGTCTTAATTTGGCTTTAGGGGTACTAGGGGTATTTTGGTCATTTTCTCCTTTACGCGTCTTTATTTTTGGGACCTCATCTCATGTTGTGGACCTCACCATTGGACTCAGAAGGTCCGAGATAGTAAGAATACACTAATAACTTGTAAATTTTGGTCAAGGGGTATTTTGGTCATTTACCCCTTTACGTGTCTTTATTTTTTGAGCCCCGTCTCGTAAAACGGACCCTACCATTAGTCTCAGAATATCCAAAATAGTTAAAATTCACTATTCATATGTTCAATTTGGATTTCATTTGCTCTATTTATGACCTAGGGGCAAAATAGTCATTTTACTTTATTTATTAAATAATTAAATTAATTATTTAATTATTTAATTATTTTCCAGGGGTCAAATTGAATAAGTTTTCCCTCAGTTGGGCCACAGTAGAATTTCTTAGAAATTTTGGGGTCAATCCATAAATAAGGAAAGTATTAGTTTATTTAATTTTTAATTAAATTATAAAACCAATGGGTTCGGTCCAAATCCAACTGAACCGGTCCGGTTCACTTGCAAACCAACCGGTCTGGTCGGTTCTTGACATAATGCTGACGTCATGATGACGTCAGCCCTAATGTTTTAAAACCTTAACAAAACGTCACCGTTTAAATAAACCCAATATCCTGTTGAATCCGGATTTAACCCAGACCCGTAACCGAATCCGACCCGACCCGAACAGTGTCATCTTCCCCACGAAATCGACACTGTTCACTGCGAAACCCTGGATTTTTCCAGTCTAATTTCGTGATGTTTTGAGAACCCATTTCCTCTGTTTTCTTCTTCAATCACATCCTAAAACCCTATGGTATATTTTTACATTGATTTTAAGCTTCGAGTTTACCTTAGAGGCTCGGTTTAGGTCGCGATAACCAGACCTATACATGGGTCGTTCATGCTCATTTCTTGGTGATTTTTCATGAGGTTTAGCTTGTTTTGATCCCCTCTTCATGAGGATTCTGTTCCCGTTCATAGATGTTGATTTAAGGGCGAGTTTAAAGGTTTGGGTTGTAAACCCGTAACCTGCAAGTCCATGTTTGGAGGTCTTGTCTTATGATTCTGGGTCGTGGTCATAGGTTTTTGGAATGTTATGAAGGTCTAGTTTAGGTCCCTAAAGGCCGAATGCAGTTTGGTTGCCATTGGTTCAGACCTGCTTCAAGCAAGGTCTTCCATGGCCGTAGCTTCGGGGTCTTGTGTTTTTAAGAGTTTTCAAGCTTAGATTTTATGCTTAATCATGTTTATCTACTTTAAACATCATATATACAAAATCTAGAACCTAAAACAGTTCATGCAAAGCCAAATTTTCTAGAGAGAGGAAGTGATGGTTTTTGTGTTTTATCTCTAACAGTGGCTCTCTCTCTCCTTCCTCCTTCCTCCTTCCTTCGAGACCTCCCTTCTCTTCTTCTGAATGTCCAGAACTCTCTCTCTCTCTCTTTCTCTATGGCTGATCGGGTGGAGATTTGGTGTGTATACAATGCATGCCCATATGTATAAGTGAGAAATTTAATGGCCATCACTTCACTTAATTGCCCTTCACTTCACCCCCTTACTCCATCAAATCAGTAGCCATACTTCCCCCTATTCATCTTCACCTAATGATATATAATATATATACATAGTACATGGCCACCTTACCTATCTTAATTTCATGTCTCTTTTCTCATATATTTATATATATATATGTATATATAACATTTAATATACATACTACACAACAAACTCACACACACGGCTGATCTATATATATATATATATTTAATTTATTTTCTATGTTTAATTTATTACAAAATTATTTATTCAATTAATTATATTTTATAAATTAATCATTTTATATTAATCATATCTAATACTTAATTTCTCATATTAATAAATTAATTTTTATTAAATTAATTTATCATATTCTTAAGGGCATAATATTTACTCTCATTTTTCATAACCTCGTAATTTGTGTCATTTTATCCGACATTCTCGGGTCAGGGTATTACAAACTAGACATATGTATTTATTTCAAACATGAAATGTTCTTTGTCTCAAGGTTGACTTTATATGGTGTTAAATGATTTTCACATCAATAACAGCAAACAACCATAGTCAATCAACCTAGGTACTTTTTACTATTTCCAATCAAAACTCCCTCTCAAGTTAAAAGCAAAATTTTACAAATTGAATTTGCACTTGTCTCACCTTTCGCAAGGCAACTTTCACACAGTTGAGTGGACTGTTCTTTTCAAAGGATTTATCAATGGTAACAAATACACTATCTCAAGGGTAGCCCTTTGCTTCCACTATTGGATTTTTTTTGTGTGTGTCATTTTCTTTTTAGGCTTTTACTTTTGGTCCTTTGATTTTTCCAAACTAAGTCAATCTTTGTAGCCATAGACTTATTAAGATGAAAACATAAAACCATTAAGCCCATCCTATCTACAAGACAATCTTATACAAGAATTAAGCAAGACTAAAACCTATGAGATCACAAGTAGTTTGAAAGATTATGTGCATCCAAGTGAAAAAGACTAAGTGAAGATATTGATAGAATAAAGTTCACAAGTCAAGGCTCAATCAATTAAAATACACTTAATACAATTCTCTTTTAAAAAAATAGATTACCATTTGCAATTTAAAAATAGAAGAAAAGTATTTTTAGATTATTGACTTTGCAAAGGTAGGACATGCACCAAACTATGAGGGATCAAAAATCCACGAAAAAGGAAAAATATATCCATAGACCTAGAATAGATGGTTAATGTAAGAATCACTTAGACTATGGAAAGAACACAACATACTCAAAATGAATTTCAATGAGGGAAATGGAGTAAGATGTAATGAAGAAATTCATAAGGAGACTCTAAGATGAGAGTGAAGAGTGAGATCCCTAAATTGCTAAAGAATATCTTAGACATCTAAGAGATGAATTTGTTCTTCTCGAGGAAGAAGTAAATACACACTCTTTCTCAAGACCTTTTAATTTGTCCTTCCTTATCCAAATTTGTCTTAAAATTCTTTAGGGAGTAGGAGGAACATTTTGAAGCAACAAATGTCTTATCATATTGGACAATCGGCAGCTATATGCCCAAAATTGTGGCATTCATAAAATTTAATAGGCTTAAAGGAGGATTGTGAAGAAGATATTCTTCTATCACTACTGGAAGAATATTTTTGGAGTTGGCTTCTTGAAGAGTTAGAATTTCCAAAGGACATTTTACTTGAGCTTTGAGATCCCTTGGAGTTAGACATTATACTCTTGAGGTATGTTTTAGACCTTCTGACAAAGAGAGCTAAGTCCTCATCATTCATGGATTTGGGGTCAATTTCACGATCTTCTTCACTTTCTCCTTGTGTTGATTTCAAGGCAAGACTTTTAGTCTTCTTTGCTTGTCCTAGAGTTAGTTTAAGAGTTTGAAGTGATCCAGCTAACTCATCATTAATGGTTATCTTAGGTTGAAATCTCTTGGGAAGAGATCTCAATATTTTCCATGCAATATTGGTCCTCTCTAACTTATCTTCTAGCTTGAATGATTAGTTGACAATTTCACTCAATTTAGTATAGAACTCAGAAAAGGTTTCCGATTCTTCCGTTCTTAAAGCTTCAAACCTAGAAGTCAACATTTGTAATTTTGACCTTTTTATCATCGATGTACCCTCATGGGTAGTCTCGAGGATGTCCCAAGCTTCCTTGGAAGTCTCACAAGTCATGATGAGGTGAAACTCATCGGGAGTTACCGCGTTAAAGATGGCATTCAACCCTTTGGTGTTGTAGCCATTCATCCTTAACTCTAACTTATTCCAAGTGATTGAAGGCTTAACTACAGAGGGAATTGTAGTAGTTGTAGTTGGGATCAGAGGGGTCCAACCTTCTTGGACTCTAACCTTCTTGGACAGCAAGCCATACTTGCTCAGTCACGGCTCTTAAGAATGCTCTCATACGAGCTTTCCAATAGGCATAATTTGAGCCGTCAAATAAAGGTGGTCGTGTGATCGATCCTCCCTCTCTTAACCCTTCCATGGATTTCACTACTTAGGATATCAATCAAATGCCTTAGAAAGAAGGCTCTAATACCACTTTCTTTCAGAGGGAGACCACTTGGATTTCACTCAAGGTCCCAAAGCACGAATATCACTTAGAATGGGGGTGGTGAATAGGTAGGTCTTAGAATAAAATTTTTTTCTATGTTAATTTAAATTCTTTTCTAAATCAAAAGATGACCCAATCAACAAAATCGCTCAATGTGATTAATCCAACATTTATGCCCATCCACCAATGAAATATCCGAGAATCATTCAAATACACCAACCTATCAACCTTCACCAAATTGATCAATCTAGCTTAATTAGATATGTAATTTTATCAATTCAAAAAAATTCAACTAAGTGATCAATTTATGATTTCATTTAATTTACTCAATCAAGTTTTCAATTAATCAAATTAAAGAACAATTATGAATTTCATGAAAACTCAATTTCAATATTCTAGCGGAAGCATTCAATTAAAACAAATAGTATATTGAAAGAGATGGAGAGAATGAGAGATTTGCAAACCGTTTGATGACGAAGAAACCACTAAAGACAATAATCCTTAGAGTAAAACTCTGGAACCTGGCCAATGCTTAAGGAAGACTTCCACTATAACAAAAAATAAAATACAACGTATCTACGAACAAGCTTAGTACCTCAAGCTCCATTCTCCCCGATCAAGTCTTCAAATTCCCTTTGAATCCTCAATCATCTAAGAGCCAGAACCTTAAAAAAAAAATACCAGAATCCTCGACGGTCCCAGATTCTTCCAATCAAGCCACCCAACAATTATGACTTTTCACAACCTCGATGTCCACCGATCGCTTAACGCCGAATTCTCAAGCTTGAACTCCAACTTTCGTCAATGGTGAAATTGACATAAACAATGGCTCTTAGATCTGATTTGGATCTAGTGGATGATCTAAATCGATCAATGAACAAGAGTAGAGATATGTATGAATGACATGTATGAATGATCTCTCATAAGAGCTTCAAGATCTATTAACAATATAGCTCTCACAATTTAAGACTCTCTTACCTTCTTTTTGACTGCTCAAAATTGTATTTTCGTGTATTTTTGCAAAGAGCTTGTTCAATCCCCAATTGGCTTGAAAATAGAATATAAATATGTTTTACGCTTAGGGTTCGCTCGAACGAACAAGGAACAAATATCAAACGAGCGCAACTCTGAGGTTCCAGCTATTCGTTTGAAACAGAGCCTTGGAACGAATGAAAACAAACAAGAACAGACTTCTCTGTTGTTCGTTCAAATGAGCTAAGGCTTCGTTGGAATAAGCAATAGAGAGTTGCTCATTCTTGCTGGTCTTGTGAACTAAATTTTTCCCAGAAGTATTTTAAAGATGCATTTTGGAAAAATTGGTTCACAACCACAACTCAATCACATACATGATATTATAATAAAAACTATATGCAATGCATGCATGATGTGAGTGTGTGAGATCCAAATCAAATGCAAAAGTCCAATATACCCTTCGAGAACCAAGTTGACCGATAGTGATGCACGGAAATATCTATTGGACGAACTTGGAGAAGAACGGTCATTGAGGTACTCACTCGTAGGACATATGTAAGGATTACACACAAAGCACGTTTTGTCAAATAGGATTGGCCAATTACAATATTGGACCCCATGGTCTTAACACACTAGTTCCTCATCATCAATAGAGTTCTCCAACTGATTTTCAATAGCTAGTTGATCGTCGTAACACCAAGCTTGGTTGCAACGATAATTTCACTATGAGAACATGATACTTTCAACAACCACTTGCTCTTCAACAACCCTAATTAAACAAGATCTTTCATTTCTTTCAAACTGAATAAATTGATTAATTGGGTTATTTAAGGAAGTGATAATTTTAACTTTACCCACACTGAAAGATAGATTTCTATATGTAAAAACATCCAAACAAACCACCTCCCTCTAGTTTTTCCCAATGCTGGTAAAAGTATTGACATTCCATAAATTAAGTGGAAGACCATAATAGTTTAACTAGATCATTTGTTGAAAATTGACATTTGGCTCAGCCTTCCATTTATACACCTTATCAAACCAGTTCCTTAACCACTCCATATCCCCATTTAGCATCGCCTTCATATCTTCTATTGCCTTAAATGAAAGAAGCATCCATAAACCTCCCAAAGGCTGAACCTGGATATTAAAAACTCCTTCCCTCAGAAAACCATCTTTGATTGACTCAACTAACCTAATAGAATGAGATTTTGCCACCAAACATTTAGACAGCCATGCATTACCCATTCCCTGAGCTGTAATAATAATCCTATTCTTTTGCTAGTGGTAAGAATGCAAAATGTCATATTTTCTCCCTTAATGTTTTGTATTTTATACTTATTTGGTGTCTAAATGTACTCATTATCCTTATATTTTGATTTAGGATGCTGTAACACCCCGACTTTGCGTAATTAATAATTAGTTGCTAATTATTAATTAGCATCGACTTAAGGTATGATTAAGAAAAATTAATCATCATTTCTCGGCAGTCATAATAGACCAATAAAATAACTGAATATATCTGGAGAAGAGGTGTGATGCCCGAACCTAATTACTGATTGACTAGGTGATATAATGTCATTTTAGCACTAACGGAACTCGAATTAGCTAACTACAGAAATCTGAAATAAATAATAAATGACACGGAACCTCTGACACTGAAGATAACTGAAATACGAAACTATCGGAAGAAACGGCGTCGAAAACGGAGCTCCGAATAAGGAGATATCACAGAAATAGCCAAAACAGAATTTGGTGTCCACCAAACGTGGCCTTAACCAAAAATGTGGGAAAATAGCCAAATGGGAGGCCAAAGGAATTGAACCCTTGACCAAGAGGGCAACCTAATCTCATCCAAAAATTTAACCAAGTGGCCACTAGCACCTTTGTGCCTATATACACAACGTAATTGTATATAACACTGAATTGCCCAAGCTTGCCACCCAAATTGACCAATGGCAACCCATGCAAACCCCACATGATTGACTGAATCAGCTCCCCTCAGCCCACATCATCCCCATGACCCTACTGATTCTCTGATGTGTATATACATCTATATATATGTGGAGATGTATATGTATAAATGTGTTATTAGTATATATACATGGACTCACCTTGAGATCTTCAAAAAATGGCGACTAGTTGTAAAATTGGAACTGTTATAGAATGTGAGACTGGTCTATTAGAGAGGGTTAGGGGCACTGTGAGAGAAACTGTTAGAGAGAAAATCCATGTGAGGCTTGCATGTGTATACAACCTTGTGTGCATGGTGTGTATGTGTCTTTATGGAGATGCACCAAGGGAAGAAAGGAGAACTAAGGCATGACTGACTGAGATCTTGCCTGAACCAAGCCATGAGGAAAGAAAGCCCACCAAACCAAGGTAAAATACCAAACTGCTTGATTTTCTGTTTAGAATTTTGGCTACTGTTTCTGATAGTTTTGAGGCTAATGAAATGCATGCATGAAGTTTAAAATGTCTCAATTTGAACTTGGCATGAAAATTTAGAGGCCGAGACAGTCTAGAACACCAAACTGTAGCAAATCTGCCATTGAAGACCTCCTTACAGCAGGTCTAATTCGACCTTCACCAAACTGACTTCTGATGATCAAAACCTGGCCTAGGATTCCATACATACTGACCCGCGACCCAAAACCACATGGGAAGGCCCTTAAATTCAGAGTTGCAGGTTGCGGTTCAAAGACCCAACTTCGTAAATAGACCTCTAAACTAAAATATTTAAATGGGGAATTGAAGCCCATGTTACAAGGGATACAACAATCCAAATTCCATGAGATTTGGTTGAGAAATGGGGCCACACGACCGAACTGAAAACCTGCACAATAATGGACGAAACAGAGCTCCATGCATGGATTCGAAGCTCAAAACCAATGCCAAATTGTTGGCTTTACTTCCAGAAACCGTTTGGGATCAAAACATGTTGAAAACCGTGCTTGAAATGACACGAATTTGAGAAATTGTGAAATTGGAAATTGGAAATTAAGGCAACAGTAGGGCATTCGATAGGGAAGACGCAGTCGACTCGGTCGAGTTGACCGAGTCATGCCGAGTTGAGGAATGGCCACTGTGTTGAAACTACGCCGTTTTGGGTTAAAGGTTTTAAATTAAAACCTGAATCCGGCCTGTTTGGCAACACGATTAATAAATTGAGATCTAAACTGGGTCTGTCCAAACTGAGAATAAGAAAGGAAATTAATGATAACTGGGATATCTTATCCCGGTTTTCTGAAAGACAGTGAACCGGTTGGTTTTGAGGAATTTGGACTAGTTTAATTCTTGAACCCTAGAACCCTTCGGCCTGAACCCCTAATTTATGAAATTATATTTTGACCCTGAATGTTTTTTGAAATTACATATTAACCCCAACTGTTTCATGGAATTGCAGACTGGCCCAGATTTTGGAAAAACTGTTCATTTAAGCCCCTGAAAAATTAATTAAATAATAAAGTAATTATTTTAATTATTTTATTAAATAGGTAAAATTACAATTTTACCCCTGGACATTAAATAACTCACACGGAGTCCAAATAAATTAAATAAATAGTGTATTTTCACTATTTCAAGCATTCTGGACTCAATGGTAGAGTCCGATTTGGGAAATTAGGTCCTGAAAAATACAGACATGTAGGTGGTAAATGACCGTACTGCCCTTGATGGTACCGGACCCAAATAAAAATATCAAACAGTCTATTTTGACTATGTCGGGCATTCTGGACTTAACGACGAGGTCCGTTTAATGAACTGAAGTCCCGAAAAATACAGACACATAAAATGTAAAATTACCAAAATGCCCCTAATGCTATACGAAATCTAAATGAAGTCCGATTAGGACGAAATTGATACCGATAGGAGCCCAGATACTGGTAAAACTGTATACATGGTTAAATGACGGATCGGAGTCAGAATCTTGTGAAACTTAAAATAACCAAAATATCCCTAAGCACATTAAATGCAAAGTAGAGGTCGAATAAAGGTCAATCTGATCTGATAAATTGTCATAAGTATAATTATAAACACAGAAGGGCTAAATAAGACTCCGGAACAGTCAATGCGTAAAACGAGAAATGACTGATGTGACCCGATGATCAAAAGCAGATACGGAACGAAGTCCAAAGGACTTAGAAAATTACATACAAGATATATGGGACATCTTGAGGACCACGATAGGGTCCGGGACAAGAATGGTAAAATTACCATTTTGCCCCTAAGGATGTATAGGTACTTAACTGATAATGATTTTAGTCCAAAAGGCCTAGAACGTCATATATAGGATATATGGACTATTCCGAGGACCACGACAAGGTCCGGGGCAAGAATGGACAAATTATCATTTTGCCCCTATGGTTAAAATGAGAACCTAACTGATACCGATTGGAGTCCAAAGGATGTAGAACTTTATATTTAAGATATAAAGACTATTCTGAGGACCACGACAGGGTCCGGGACAAGAATGCCAAAAGTACCATTTTGCCCTTAAGGTTGAATAAGTACCTGACTGGTAACGATTGAAGTCTAAATGACTTAGTGTAATACCCCAATTTCGTAACTGACATGTTTTGTATATGAGAAAACTGTTTTGGGAATGAAATGTCAGGTTTAGCTAATTTAATGCCTAATTTTAATAGTGATAAAACTCGAATTAGCTAATTATGGGAAACTCAAGAAAATAAAAACTGACATTGGACCTTGGTCAATGGAAGATATTCTGAGTAGGAAGTGACAGAAAGAAACTGCACTGAAAAAGAGGTTACAGATTAGAAGTTATGGCCAAAACAGTGAAACTAGAATTCAGCGACAACCAAACAGGGCCTTAACCAGAAAATAAGAGAAAAATGGTCACTTGGGAGGCCAAGGGGAATTGAACCCTTGACCTACCAAGGTAAGCAACTTGTCCCAAAAAGTTACCAACTAGGCTGTTGGTTACTTTGTGCATAAATACAGCAATATATGTATATAACCTATAATCTGCTCAAGCCACCACCCAAATTGGCCAATGGCCTTGCATGCATTCCCTTCATCATAGCCCTCCATCACCTCCATCAGGTCAGCAGTCACTAACCCCACTAAGGGCAGAGATACACTCATATGTGTATAGCCCTATATGTACATATATATATACATAACTTGCATCAGATTCTCTCTTTAGAGAATTCTGAAATTCTAAAAACTGAGTGCATACGTGAGGGATAGAGAGAGAGTGAGGGTGAAGTGTGGAGAGAGAGAGAGAGAAGGGAGATTGTGCATGCAAGTGAGAGAGGGAATTGGCAATTGAAGTAAAGGCTTGAAAATTACATGCATGACCTGAGGAACTTGAGGAAGCACTGTGAGAAATCCTGAGTCAAGCCATTGGAGAAGAGAGTCTCTGTTGAAGGTAAACTCCAAACTTACCTCATTCTGTCATTTTTAAATTTTGAATTATTTTGATGAGTTGCTACGGGTATGGACTGCATGCATGGTTATTTTTAACCCTAAGAACTAGTTTGGAGCATACTGTGTGTGTTGGAGGTGTTAGAATGGTCAGGAACCATGGAAACCGAAACCGACCTCCATTAATGGACCTTGGAATACCAGGTCTGAATCGACCATAGCAGAATGGAACCTTGAGTGTCAAGACCTGAAATAGACCCCAAGAGGATCTCAACCATCTACCTACGTGACCCCGAGACTCACTGTAGCCCCACGAATTTGAAATCAAAGCTACGGGTCAAAAATGCAATCTACCAAAACATGCAACCAAACCGAAATATAAAAATAGGGTCTTGATCCTTATGATCTGTAGGTCACGTAGCTTCAAACCACACACAAAATGGTTGAGAAATAAGGATGCTAGATCGAGTTGCAGGTCACGGTTATCCTCTTGAAAACAGAACTTGTTAGGTTGATTCGATGCTCAAAACCGATGCCAAAGTGTTGGTGTGACCCTCAGGAGTCGATACCACCCGAAAACAGCAAGAAACCGTACCCTAAAACTCACGAAATAGAAGCTAAAAATCTGCAGAAATTAGGGCAACACCGAGTCAGTTTGTGGAGAAGACGGAGTTGACTCGGCCGAGTCGACCGAGTCGATCGAGTCGAGATGGGTTGGGCCGAGCCAACTCGGACATGTGTCAAACAACCGGACTACCACCACATTAATGAAACTGCGTCGTTTTGGGTAAACTAGTTTTAAATTATTTTAGGGCTGACGTCATCGTGACGTCAGCAATGTAACAGAACCGGTCAGGATCGGACTGAACCGGACCGGTTCAGTTGTAAAGAGACTGAACCCTTTAGTTCAGTTTTGAACTTTTAAAAATTTGCAAACTGACCCCCACTGTTTAACAGAATTACACTAAGGCCCAGATTTTGAAAATCTTTTGCAATTATGCCCCTGAAAAATTAAATAAAATAATAAAATAATAATTTAATTATTTTATTAAAAGGGAATAATTACCATAATGCCCCTGGACCTTAAACAAGTCAAACCAAGTCCGAATTTAATGATTGAATAGTGTAATCTTACTATTTCAGGCATTCCGGACTCAATGGTGGACTCCGATTTGTGAAACCAAGTCCCGAAAAATACAGACATGTAAAGGGTAAATGACCATACTGCCCCTAATGACACATAGGGCCAAATTTTACTGAAAGATAATTCCATTTTAACTATGTTGGACATTCCGGACTCAATGGTGAGGTCCGTGACTGTAAATAAAGTACCGAAAAATACAACATATGAAATTACCATAATACCCCTGACCTTGTACAAGGCCAAATGAAATCCGATTTCAACGGAACTGATACCAGTAGTAGACCTGACACTTGTGAGACTGTATACATGATTAGATGACGAATCCGAGACAGAAATTATGTGACGGCCAAAAATGACCAAAATACCCCTGACATACCCGAACCCAGATGTAAAAGCCGAGAGAGTCTAAATTGACTTTCTTCAACCTTCCGAACTCAATGGTTAGGTCTATAATATGAAAATCAGAACCGATAAATATATGAAGGCATCTGTTCTAACATGTCAAACTGTGTTCTAGGTAAAAATATCACTTAAACTACCATGGACAAACAGGGCAAGAAATTCACCATCATGACTAAGGCCCAGAGGTTAGCCGATAAGAAACAGCAAGAGTTTATGCAAGAATTACTGAGGCAGCAAAGAGTTATTGAGCGCCATATTAGAATAGCTAAGTCCACTGAAATCGTTTCCATCCAGCCCTTCATATATAAGGCACGTACTAAGGAAATGATTGCCGAGGCCAAGATGAAAAAACAGGAAGATACTGAAACCCTAAGCCAAATGCTTAAGAGGTAAAACCTATGAACTAGCCACTATAAGTTAGTTCCATGAAACCCATCATAGGGTAGACTTACTCAGTCTAAGGTCATGAGTTGATAAATCTTTATAAATTGTTTTAGGCTTAAGGAGAAAAAGAGGAAGGCTCCGTTCATAGCTTCAAACTCAAATATTGAAGGTGAGTAACTTCTGACACTGTTTAAGTTACTGCTCCTTGATCTGCTAAATTGTTTCGAATACCATATGTTTTAAATGCAATTGTTTTAAATGCATGCTTTTATCACCGATGACATGGTTTTTAGTTTCTCAAATGATTAACTATACTTCTGATTGATATGCTAGCACTCTGAACCGTTTATCTGTTTTGATCTATTGAACTTGACTTGGATTTATTGAACTATTAATTCTAAACTGATTTACTTAACCATGTGATTTAAGCAAAGATTGAATTCGAAACTCTTGCCTGGATATCTGTGTTACTCACTGGGCTTTTAAAGCTCATTCCATTATTTTAATAATTTCAGGGGAACCCTCAGATGGACAGGTTTAGCAGGTCCAGAACTTAGGGGGAAAATGTTGGAGACCCCCAGATAAAATGATAACACATTTTTGTACTTTTTGTGTAACTGAACAGACTATGACCTTTTGTGGTGAAACTGTTTTGTAATCTTGATTAAGATAGGTCTGACTATGATATATCTTGAATGCTCTACCAAGTATATATGTATGCATTCTCATGTGAAAATTCCGCTGCTTAAACTATATATGTTGAATGCATTATGCTTGGGATTTAGATCGGAATGGCCTTTGGTTAGGATTACCGTCGGGGTTTTGTTTTCAAAAAAAAAAAAAAACTGATAAAACCCGATGGGTGCCTAACTGGCGTTTGCCACGTACCCCAAATCCGCACAGGGTGGGTCTGGGGGATGTGACACTTAGGTTATAATCCTGATAACTGTTAAGCCTAATTAAAGCATGAAATAGCCCCGGATGAAACTCGATGAGAGGGCAATAGGCTACTAGGCTATCTTAGGTAATCCGATAGACACCTAAGATGACAAATAAGACCTGAATGAATAAATTCTAATCTATCTGTGATTGATGATGGTTGTTTAGGATATACATGGAGATGCCTGACGTACGGAGAGGTTATCAGATTTGTTTGTGCAAGGAGATAAGCGAACAGTTTGTGAGTAACCTCGACTCCTGACTTGGTGTATAAGTACACTATCTAGATATTATATTTCAAATACTGTGCTGTTTTATCTGATATACTGATTTCATGCTTTTATTCAAATGCATAATTTCAATCTGTCTGGTTTTATATCTTGATCTGAAATAAACTTATCTCTTTTTTTATTCTGATTCTTGGTACTACCTTCGTCTTGAGCACTATAGAGCGCCCCGCATTAATTTAATCTGTGCACTCTATCTGTTTAATCTGCTTAATCTGTTTAGGTCTGCTCATCACGATTCTGCCCTGTCATTTTAACATTTTTAACTGTATTCCTGTTTTATACTACATCAAATGCATGTGTATAATTATTATCTCTGAAATACCTGTTTCACCAAAATGCTTTATAAACAAACATGGTTTGAAACCCATGACAGGGAACCTGTGTTACTCATTGGGCTTTTCGAAGCTTACCCCATTCCCTAACATTTTTTAGGATATATCTCCGATGGACTGGATGATACCATGATATGACATGATAGGCCGAGTGGTATTCAAGTAAAGGACCTGACGGCATTATTGATGGAGACTGGATTATTGTGGATTGAATCTGTTTACTCAAATGAGTGACATGATACGACTGACTTGATTTAAATGCACTAGATAGAGACATGGCTCATGGATTTAAACGGTACTCTAGAGATATTAGATCTGCTCTGTTGTTATATGCCTGATTATAGACATGCTCTGAGGTTAGAATTGTTATCTGTTTGGATAATAGACTTGCTCTGTGGTACATATTCTTACGGTGGATAAGTGAGTTACATTCCCGTGACAAAAAGTTTTAAATTCCACTGCATCTGACCCTACAGTCGGAATGTAATTCGTCGGTAAGTTCAGAATTTTCCTTTGGTTAGTCGCGTGGTGGCTGACTGGCATCACGTTCTCGACATCAACGTAGGGTGGGGTTTGGGATGTGACAGATGCAAATGGAGGCATTAAGTGCAAAACAAAGCTAATTGGGTAATTTTGGATAGTATCAATATCACTTCATAATCTGGGCATAACTCTCCCATCCAAGCTCCGATTGAGATGATTAAAGATGCTATGAAATGCCAAGAAAACTCTCAACAACTTTCATGTTCTGAGTTTTGAGAGATACAGGATGCATCAAGGTCGAAATCGGGCTTGAAGTTGCTGTACCTGCACTACGGACGTTCTGGATCGTTCCTTAGCCTGCAATTCTAATACGCGGATCTAATGCGATTTATTTTTTGAAGTTTCCAGATCGGGTACACGAAAATTGCAGCTGAAAGCACCACTTTCTTAGTTATATTAGGACTTTATTTTATTTTTAATATTTTTCTTAATTAGTCAGATTTGGATATTGTTATTTTAGGATAATATTTAGAATATTTTGAGGAGTTGACAGGCTTCTACAATGGAGAATTAATGTGAAAAGGAAGGAGGAGAAAAGCAACAGTCGGGACACACCTCTCTCTCATCTCTTCTCTAACTTCTCCTTCGAGTTTTCATCATGGCCCTGCGTGGCTAAACCTTTATAATTGGTCGAAGGAAACGAAAGCCTCGGAATTGATAAAATAGTGAGATCTAATTTGTTGTCGTTGTTCAATTTACGCTTTGAGTATTAGATGTTCTGCTATGCCTATTTTCATGATTGTCTCATTTAACTACTAGGAGGCCTATTAGTTTATTATTCGTTGCAATCTACTGCTAGGTTAGATATCAAATTCGTAATTGTTTGATCCTTCTAATTTGTGAGGCAACTAAGAATTAATGATTTGCTGCGTTAGAAATTACTAGATCCTAGGAAGAACACTCGACTAAATTAAATACAACCGCTTGTGCTTGTGTTTTTTAGCTTCATCGATCTCTCCAATTCTTAATGCTGCTACTAGATTAAACCTTTAGTGCTTGTCTTGAGTAGTTGAGTAGTTAGGGTTAATTAAATCGCTTGTTTTCTAATTAATTGCAACTAAGGAGAGGTACAAAAATAGTTCCAACGGTGAATATTCAAAGTGTGAATTGATATATACTTACATCGATGATCAATTGTAAAATTCTAATGGTAGATGTTGACTTAGACCAAGGTTTGTTCTTTTGATTGATTTTGATACTTTAATTTGAATTGTTCCTTAGTTATTTTTCTTAAAATTGTTTTCGTTATACTCAAAGCCCCCCATCCTTGTTCACGTAGCATAAAACTAGGCTAGATACTCTCCGTGGGAACGATCCTTACTCGCACCACTACATGTATTTTTAGGAGTATAGGTTTTATTTTTAGTTACTTGTGACAGCACACCAAATTTTGGCACCATTGTCGGGGAGTGATTCTATTTGGTTTTTATGCTTCTTGTGATCCTTATTTCGTTCTGGAAATTTTCAAAAAATCGTTAGTTTTCAATAGTTACAGTTTCGGTAGAATTCTGATTTCGGTAGAACTAGGCCTTGATATTATAATTTTCTGAAGGTAAACGACATTCTGAGCAAGACTAGTTAATCCTTTGGATTACTAGCCC